>OZ057412.1:80658301-81258301 GCA_964056705.1 Troilus luridus
GTGATTCGTACAAACAAGAAATTCAAATGTATCAGTTGGAGGTAATGTTTGAAGAGAAAAAGCCCGAGTTTTCACAGAAAAATGGGAATTGAAGAGTTTCGTGCAAGTGATGGATGGTCCGATAGACTCAAAAAATTGCATTAATACGTTGTTTTTTTTTTATTTTGTTTTCCCGATAATTGGTATTCCCGATAATTCGTACCAAATCTTCAGTCCCTTGACCATACGAATTATCGGGATTCTACTGTACTAATCCATATTTTTAGCATATACAGACATATTTACTTACACCCATTATTAATTTTAGTGTGTTATAAATTATTTTAAATCTAGTTTAATCATTATGTGTGAACAATACTTTTTTTTTAAATATAAGGGTATCTATTTTAAAATTAATCATATACATAATTATTTTTATTGTATACAATTTTGTGATTATTAAAGTCATATATGTTTGCTAAATATTTATGTTATGTGATGAGCCAAACAAGTGGTTTTTATTTTTACAGTTTTTGGAATTATTAGTCTGTTACTCAATTATGTTATCCATTTTTTTTAGAAATTTCTCTTATTTATAATATAAACAAGATATGAATAATATATCTATATACTAATTATTATTTTAATTAAATTATTGATATTTTCTTTCAAGCTTGTGCAGCACATCATATATTTTTATTAATAAATTAACTACTTGAAATGATCTTGAATAATAATAGTTGACGTTATATATATAATTAATATGTACATATAATTAATAATATACAATTACGAGGGTTCCAGTATATGTGAGATCCAGACTGATGATAACAATTTAAATTTACAAATTTGAAATTTAAATAATCCGACTATAATTGATTTAAAATTTTTTAAAGTGACACAGTTATTCCACGGTTGTGTTCACTTATTTCAGAAATCCTCGTGACTGCCTATTTAACATTTTTTTTAAATCTATTTATTTACCTGCAGCCTAGGGATATGCTCTATTAATAACGACAATGGCGGTCTGCAAGAAGAAAAAGCTTGTAAAATATCTATAATTGAAGTTTTAGGCATCAATATGTATTCATTGTACTCTCCAGAACCTTCTCGACTACATAGTTCCATTATTCGCCTTTTATCAGCTGGTTCTGAGGTGTGTTCAGCAAGTGCTCTTAATAGTGTCTAAACATAATACCATAAAGTAAGATACAAAAATAATTAAAAATTAAATTAGGATAAAACATGCTATTCTAAAATTAGTCAGAGTTGGATGAACTGAAATTTTTATAATAATAGCATAATAAACTGCATAAATATTTATTGGAAATTATAATATTATTATTAAGAGCTTTTGAAAAAAAAAATCGTTTGTCTTTTCTCTATTTTAATCCAGTTGTATTTTCATTAACCATGGAAAGACATCATCTTGAACTCCAAGTTTGTGATATCATTTAGAGAATGAGCAACCAAGACCCAGAACCAGTAAGTTGGCATCGCTGAGGCTATCTCAGCATTTTATCTCCTGGGCTTATCCCGATTTTGAGAGACGCATAGTGCTAATAGTATCCCGCGTAGTGGATTGCACCACATTACAATGCTTCTCTTTGTTGCCAGAAGAAACCCTTTCAACAGTGCCTCCAATCCTCAATTAAGCCTTTATACACAAAAGATTCGTAATTGTTTGCAGGAAATTGGCATAACATCTTATCCCCCTTTGACACAACCAACAGTTCAGAAGAATGTGGAAGAGAGAGTGCCTAGACGTAGTCGGTAGTCATCAATGACACTATCAAACTTTACTGAATTAAGCATAAATTTGGGCACTGCACGCATCCATACATACTATACATACAGAAGCATGATTTGTCCGTAAGCATGACACCATTCCAATGGGTGTACTCTTCTAGATACTTGCTTCAAGAGATAATATCTTATTACATTATAAGGAATACAGATTAAGTGAAGAACAATACAGAAGTAGTACCTAATAAGTTAGAAAAATTAAATCAGTGATCATTTAAATTACTGCAGCATTACAAGTTATGATTTTACTGTGGCTCTGACCATAACTACAAGGGATCCTTTGGAATTTTGTGAACTTCGTGAGAGCAGAAGTCAATGGACAACATCAATAATTATAAATATCAAATTTTAATTAAAACAAGCACGAATTATAAAATTTTATACTAAGCAATTAGTTAGTAATAACTGAGACAGAAAGAGCTAATTTGGTGATCATCAATGAATATGATAAGGAGATATTTAAAAGATATATTATCTGAACCTATTCCTGTTCACTTCAGGCATTTATTCTAAAATGTTACCATAATCAACCTTATCAATGATCAATGTATGATTTCCAAAGATAGATGAGTAAATTTTGCAGCACCTAGAATTGCTTTAGTTAACATGCTTTAATGATTAATATAAATAAAGTATGCTTTGGATAATAGACCACCCTTAAATCATCAACACCTATGATAATGTTGTTGTATTTAGATAATAATTTCTCAGCAAAACAAAAGTAAGACTTTAATTAATAAATAAGATAAATTAACACAGCAATGACTAAAATGCTTACCTTTTTAACGACTGCCCTTAAATCGAGGCAACTTTGCAATAAGAACTTAGCAGAGAATATAGGTGGTATATGTGGAGGCAGCTTTTTCTTTTTTGTTTGGTCTACTACAATCTTATATTTATCATCTCCCTTAAGGCCTAGTATATTCATAATAAAATTTACTTCCTTTTCATCATTTTTGGGTAAGATGCCAATGGTATCTCCTGGGAGATACTTTAAATTTAAATCCTAAAATTAAGTTATTAAATTATAAGAACACAAAGATAGAATAGATATATTAAACTACATTATCAAAGATTATTACCGATATGTCTAAAATAACTTCCAGAGTAGTCTTGACATCTACTCCATCACATAAGACAGTAGCTGATGAAACAGGAACATCTTCCAAAGGTGTAGCAGCAAATGGTAATATTGATTCTTTAAAAAACCTTCTCTAAAAATAACAACAAATAAAATTAATTCTTAAACTATGTAATGAACAAAATTTATATTTAATATTAATATAATAATGTATATTATATACTTCTAGCTCATCTATGTCACATTCTGAATCAGTTGAAAAACATGAAAAATGGGATGCAGACAAAGGTGGCAAGTTAAGATCCTTGTCAGGAGAGAAGCATAAATCAGTAGAAACACACATCACTTCAAAATAAAGTTTAAAATCGCTAAAGAAATTCAAAACTGTCACGTGCAGGGAGTTTTGTACTTGAGGACTCGTTAACGAACGTACGAAATGATTCCATAGCAACATTCATTTACTTCTCATAAGTTTTACTGAGTAAAACGAATATTCGGATTCTATGAAAACAGAACAATTGAAATCTCAGATTGCTGATTACTTCAGGTGTAAGTTTCGCAGGTCCCCCCTTCGAGTTTTGTTACAAGAAGTTTTAACTGTTCATTTGTTTCCATTTTATTATTCTCCAAAAATACAAAGTTATATTATTATATTATAGTATGGAAAAAATAGTGTAATTGTGGGAAATTTATATAATTCAGTAGTCATTTCATCAAGAAATGAACGCCGTAGCTCTGTTGATCAGAATGTGCTCTATGGTGTGCGCCTACAGTTTGGGCAGGTGATGGTCACAGGCGACTCCCCTCTATTATTATTATTACTCCCCTCTATGTTTTGATTACGCAGACAAATTAATAATAATGAAAATAAACATGTGTTGGTAGCTGACTGCTATATCACCCTAGTTACCTTGTTAATGGAGAAAATAGCTTCAGTCTGACAGAACCAAACTTCTGGGTCTGCTTTCCAAAAGTTTGGAATACTTATGTTCGGTCCGAACTCACAGCCACAGACTTCTTTCGATTCATAATTGTTGTATTCTTTGTCGGGGTCACCACTTTGATGAACGTGAGGTATAAATAATTGAAATATATACGCATTCACAAATAAAAATATATTTTTATTAGCTCAATTACAAAATTGATATTTTTTGATTACGCAGATAAATTAATATTCATGAAAATAAACATGTGTTGGTAGCTGGCTGCTACAATCTCAATGGCCACTTTACAGTGTTGTCTGTCTATAATACATTATAGATGATCTACAAATGAGGAATTACTTCAACAAAAATCACTTATTTTAGTGATAAATATAGGAGGAGGTACCGACTCATCGTATTTTTTACTCTCTTGATTCTCATTACGAGCTTTAACTTTATAGGTTTAATAGAGGTTTAACTGGGGCCAGAATTGTCGCTGGTTGAGGCTACCGGTGGTTTGACTGCTGGTTTTTGGTGCTTCATTTGTTAGATTGTTCTGTGTTGCTATTGTTTTTAAACAGCCCGATTTGTTTTTTTGTTTGGCGAGTTGGCCGCTGAGCCAGGGGCAGATTTTCTTTGTCGTTTCTGTAGTGTTGTTCATTTTAGATATTGAGAATCGGTCTCACTAATTTCGGAAAATGGAGTCTCTTCCTCCGACACATCACTACCCGAATTGTCCACACTTATCATAAAATTTAAAAACATTATTAGTAATTAATTTTTAAATAATCAATCATAAACTATTGCATTTATATTAATTATAATAAACATATTTAATTTAATTAAATTTTAAGTGGAAAAAAAAGAAAAAAAAAGCTCACTTAACTGGGATTCGATTGAAGCCCGGAAAAGGTAAGCAGCCAAGCCTTGATCTTGATCTTACTTAACTGAACAGTATTAGTCCTATCTATAACTATAGGATTAAGGCCACGAACCGGTCAGTAATTTATTTTATGTCTATTGTTTTTATTAATCACTCACCTCACAAATATTGTTAATAAAATGTAGTAATGTCTATTAACAGTTTGATGAAAATATTTGACCTAATAGTATGAAAGTATTGTCTTAATCACAGAAATGACACTTCACTTGTGGCCATGACACTGGGTCTCTTATGTTGAAGTTCAAAACTTTTTTTATATTACATCGGGTTATCAAGAAACGTCAAATATCTTCGCTCATAAATAATATTATCTAAACAAAAAGGAGCAGAACAATAACCATGAACAACCATTTTCATTAAAGAACCAGAAAGTCCATACATTCTACATCTTATAATTCTACAAGGAAATAAAGACATAAGAACTATAGAAGAATAACCAATTTTAATATCAACCAAAAAAGACAAAACAAACAGTTAAAGTTCCTCAAAAAACTTAAATTCATCATCATGATTTGTGTTACAACTAGCTTAGCGAGCATGGGCCTTTTTATTTATTTATTTTTGTTTTTTAAGTTTCACAATGAGTTAACTTAAGAGGTATGGATAGTCAGGCCACTGTTTTAGTGTGCTGTATGACAGTAGATGTGTGAGCTATTACTACTATTCCCCCAACCTGGAGGGCCAGCTGCTCAAAAATAACTATACTTAGCTAATTAAGACCTATCTGCCTACATATAGCACGCATACGTTTTAAACATTTTTTTATAGCATATAGTTTTACACACGGAATGTTAAGTATGACTACTGAAAACTAACTACAATCAGGATTATTTGTCAAATGGAAATTGCATTGTTATATAAATAATTTTTTATATTTTCCAACTTAATCCGATTCAGCTTGCATTAAATTAAAATTCAAGAAATATTTAAAATATTTCAGATATTAAATTGCCTACACTGTACCTAGGGATTTTTTTGTTTTAAGCAAAGAAAAAAAACGTTTCGATTAATAAAAAATTTACAATTTTAAATTGTAAAAGCTCATATAATCTAATTTCCTTATTAACCTGTACTACTAAAACCCATGAACAGGTCTGGGGTTCAGTACATGATAGAGACTGTACTGTTTCATGAACAATGGTTCTGAAGGGAGGTGATTTGTCCTAGATCACGCTCAACCCCCAGATATTTCCCCCTTATTTTGGGTACCCTATTTGTATAACATTTTAAAGAGACTGACATTTTATAACACTTACAACAGTTTGAAATAAAATAAAAATGGAATTATATCATATATTAAGAAATATACAATATAAGAAATTCGATATCAGAAAGTTCCATAAAATAAGGAAGAAATATATAGAACGAAAAATATCAATTTATACTGGATTTAGAATTTGAAAAAAAATTTCTCAAACTAACCATTAATTTTGTGACCATTTGTCCGGAAGGAGATTCGTTGTCAAGGAACACAAAAAAGAGGAAGCACGCTGAATCGGATCCAGTCTAAAATTAAAAGTTCTTTTGAAACTTTGGTATTTGTCATAAAAAAAAAAAATACAATGCAATAACATTATTTTTGTAGTGATTAAAAATTAAAATATGCACACATTGTTTTATGATTTAAATATGAATTGATGTATTTCATTAATGTTTAGTATCATCGCCAAGTGGACGAGTATAAAATAGTCGATATCTAAACAAAAACTTTTCTAAACAGAAATAAATACATTTAGTAAATGTAAATACATCTACAAACGTAGTCTCACCCTCATAAAATTAACACATTACAAGTCACAAATAATTTAAAAAAATATGTACAAAATAAATTTTGTAATAACAAATTCCTATGATAATACTAAACCAACAAGTCGATCATGATGGAAAATTTATATAATCCATCTATACATCTTCTTTCCATACTTTAAATAGTTAAACCTAGTAAGTTCACTTTAATAAAGAAAGTATCTGATTGGTCCAAGAATTTGAGGATCGAGTTATTATTTACTCATTTAAAGCTTTTTTATGCTAATATAGGCATTGAACAATGCTACAGTAAGAGTTCTAAATTTTGCCTATCCAGGTATGATCAGGATAGGAATCTTTAACGAGTACCTGACACCGCACAGGGTCGGAATCCCTTCTTTTACGGTCCTTTCATAGGACGGCTTACTCTTTAATGCCTTTTCAAACTCCTAAGGCCCGGGTAACCCGATATTTTGGCCATGATACGAGTAGGTTGTTTATACTAACCACTATCATATTGCCATACATGCATAGGCATCTGTTAATGGCTTAGAAACGTGTATGTTTTGCCAATAAAAGAAGAGATACATTTTAAGTGTAAGAATCTCAATATCAGACACCAATTGTGCAGTTTGGTCTAATATTTTTGTAGAAACCTGACGCAAACTTTTTCAACGATTCCATCGTTTTAGTTTTTTAATTATTCTATGGCGTAATCTATCTATATGAATTTTATCACCAGAAATATTACATTGGTTATTTAAAATGTCTGACGAAGCCAACCATTTAATGTGTAGTTAATAAAAGAAAAACTTTACCCCGTGCCTATCTGTTTAAGTTAAAAAATGTAAAACAAGTGATGGTGCCTTGGCATCCTTGATTATGGGTGACAACATTCCTGATACCCCAGCAATGAAACGTGGCTGGATTTTTGAATGTAAAGTACTACAAATAGTACAAATCACAATAAAAAAACGAATAAAAAAATGTGGTATTTTTATTAGGAAGGACTTTCCCATGATTGCAGACTCACCAGATGGAATAGGCGAGCAATTTTTCATAGAAATTAAATGTCCCTTTAATGAAAAGTTATGTTCAGAATTGGAAACCCTGAAACAAGTGTTATGACCAAATGCAAATCCAAATGTATGTGTTGTGGATATTAAAAGTTCTTTCAAATTCAAACTTTCAAAATAATAATAATTATAAAAAAACAACAACTTTATTTGCAATTTTACATATACAAGCAGCATAAGTGTGAATACATGTTCCTGACTTCTTTTACATGTTTACAGAACAGTGATTTTAATTAATTAAAGTTATCTTTTATAAATAAGTTTTACAATAGGAGGAAAAATGTAATAAATAAAATAATAATAATAATAAAATAAATTAATAAAAAGGATAATACTAAAGTAAATAAATATAATAATAATAATTAAATTGAAAATAAATAAACAATTAAAAATAACTATAAAATAAATACAGATAACTGGATTACAATACCTGCAAATAGTGATTTGTTAAGAAAGAAGTATATGTTTTGTTCTTTTGCGTTAAGCGTCGTAACGAATGTTTATCATAGTTACCGATTTCTCGGATTAATGGGTTTTCGGAAGCTGGGGTTTTTTCGAAGTATGCTTTTGTTTGGGCTGAAACATATTGTTTTATAGTGGGAAGTTCAAGATCTCTAAGCATAGTCGATATTTTCATGTAGCGGGGATAATAATGAATTATCCTCATGCATAGGTTTTGTACCCTTTCAAACTTTCTATAATTAATAATAATAAAGTTAATAATATATTAGTGGAGTTCGATAAAGAATATATTAATTCTTTATTACAATCTTTATTATTATTTTGGAAAAGGAATATCTAACCATTATTGTATAAAACATCGGAAATATAACAAGTAAAATATATTAATTAAAAATACTGATTATTTGTATTTTAGTCTTTTAATTCAAGCTTAACATTGTTACATCATTTATTAATTAATGAATATTGTAAATTTATTAGGCCACAATCTATAACTATGACGTCATCAAGTTTTCCTAACACACAATTGTTTATGCAAGCTTCAAAAAACAAAACTCCCTGAGTCTAATGACTCTCTATATGTATTCGCAAACTTGCAATTTTTTTAGTCTCTAACATCCTCCTTCGATAATTTACTACTTGATTCTATGCTGGGCGGCCTTTTTAGCTTACATCAAACCCCAACTAATAGTTGTTCAATTTGTTTAAAGCCTCTGTCAGCCATTACATGTGACCCACTAGGTAAAGAGTTAACAAAATCACAATTTTCTACCAGACATACATCACTAATTCTCCCTCCATAACCCCGTAATAAATATAATTCACCAGTCCATTTGGTGTACTAGAAATCAGGTATTTTATGGTCTTGGCCTTTTTATATTCTGACCAAGTTAGAGATTGATGTAAGGCTTTACTTGGTTTTTGAATTTCAATTTCCAGGCAATCTATCATGCATGTAACATTATAATAATTTTTTCTAAATGCTATGGGCAAACATCTTTTGATAGAAGACTTGTCTAAATTTACAATAAAAGGCCTCCTGACTTCAGCGATTTTAGTTATATCTTTTGTAAATATTTTACATGCATATGATCAACTTATTTCAAACTCATCAGATAGTTCAGAAAACCTGCTGCCCAAACGAATTTTCTTCAAACACAATAATATTTCACGTTCAGGAATACAAGTATGCTCATGTATAATTTTAATTTAAAAATAACAATCTTTTGGTACACCATTATGGAACTGTGGTCTTTTTTTAATTTTATCTACAGTATGCTCTACCAAAGATTTGTTATTAGTTTCTTTCAAGTCTGGTTCGTTAAAACTACTTGTGTCAGAAAAAGTTTTTGACAAGAGCGCTACAGATTCACTGGATATATCACTATCAGATTACTATGCGGTTTTATAAATGGTTTCATGGTTTCATTCCGATATTTTGAATGAAGAAGTAGATACAGATGTATTTTTATATAATCAGAACTTACATCAAAGTGATCTTCACAAAAATAACAGGTACTTGTTGCCAATGATTCTGGACGTCTTCTAGCAAGTGTTAACCACTTTCTCCTTATTTTTGCACTTTTTGGAAAGTTTATAAAAAGTTTTTGCTACGCATGTATGGCGAAACGGCAGAAAATTCACCGACACGGTCTAAACCAGAAACTAGAAAATTGGTATCAAAACTGGAGGATTAAAATACATTCCCACAAATCTCATCAAATCACCTTTACCCTCCGTCGTAAACCAGCGACTTCATGCCCCCTTGTATCGTTTAATAACATCCCTCTAAGTCCTGTAGAATAGATCCGGTACTTAGGACTACACCTTGACAAACGCTTAGCTTGGAATACTCATACTAGACTGAAACGACAAGAAACAGCTCGCCGTTTCAGGCTACTTCAACATTCACTAGATAAACGCTCTAAGCTCCCAATTAATTACAAGAAACTCATATACATGATAATCATTAGACCCATCTGGACTTACGGAATAGAGCTTTGGGGCTGCACTAAGCCATCGAATTCCTCTCGCATCCAATCTTTACAATCCAAAATCCTTCGGAAAATCCTCAATGCTCCTTGCTTTGTTACGAACAAAGTAATCCATAGTGACCTTAACGCCCCGTTTATTGCTGATTTGGCCCGAATCTGATATCAATCTTTTCATGACAAATTTCATTTCCACCCAAACCCACTAGTTTCAAACCTCGCGACCTCTTCAATTCCTGATAATCATCCGAGGCGTCTGAAAAGAAGATGGCCTCGTGACCTTTTAAGCTGAACTTTTTAATTAAGTAGTACCACTGGGTAGTTTCTCTACTTGTCTTTTCATATCAATGTATTCATTCATAATATTTACTTGATGTATTCTGTATACAGTTGTAAATTTTAATAAATATATTTTTACAAAAAGAAAAAAAAAATATTTTTTTCACTGAAATTTGGCCTAAGTGAAAGTAATACTCTATAATTGGGTAGTGTTCTATAGCTTATTAGTGAAAACTTTAAAACCAAACATTTTTACAACTACTGTTTAACCTCAATTTATTTCTAATTTCTTAAAATGTACACAACACTTTTGTAAGCTAAATATACAGCATAGACATAAATGATTGCTCATTAATTATATAATTAATTCCACATGTTCAATTCCACCTGTCAACCAACATCTGCAGACACCTGATGGTACTTTAATTATTGTTTGGGATGTATCGATCAGTCGAAAAACGATGTTAACAATTGTTTATTTAAAAATTTTGTTATTTTGCTTTATTCATTTATTACTAAGGTTGCCAATCAGTGATCTGTGATTATGAAACATAATTTAATCTTCTTTTTTTATCTCTTCTAGATACTGGCAATTGTGCAATATTTGTTTGGAAAGCTGTTTTATAATTTTGCCTGTAATAGATATTTTTACTGTTTTTTAAAATTATCCTTTGAATCGTAATTCAATAGTACTATTTTCAAGAACTTCAGAGATTTAAAACAAATTTTTTACTTGAATTGATATATTCCTAAACATTATACCCATGCCAACACAGAATTTCAAATGACAGAAATTTCTATAAAGTAAAAGTGGAATAAATTTTCAAATATCGGATATGGACATTGTAGTTGAGCAGTCAAAAAGGTATATTAGAGAAAATATCCTGGAGTGAATATGTATAAAGAAACCCAATAAAAAATCTATTCAACTAAAATCCATGAAGGCCCTTTGAAGGGGTTCAATGCATGGTAGAGACAATAGGGACAGCTCTTGTCCAGGGAGGTGATTTTTTTTTCTTTTTAGATCATGCTCAACTGCCTGGTTATCTTCCCTATTAAGGGTACCGTTTGTAAAATAAAAATAAATCTTTTGAGCGGTATTTCTCTGATTCTAGTCGGGGTTTGCCAACATAAAAATTAACTTATATAACTTTGTATTTGAGGTTAAACTCATTAACGGGGAAAGACAACATAGAAGTCAACAAATGGGGAAAACTACTAAATTGTTTTGGTTTTATCCCTTACATAACTAACACTCGCTTCCTATAACTGACCGCTTGTGATTCACAAAAATCCTAACTGCACTTATAAAGTTCTCGTGATTCACAGATACGTCATGATTCAGGCAGCCTTGGAGGAGAGCCAGGAACACCCCAAGCGGTGACAGGTGACATAGAACAAGGTCCCGGACTCGGATCTTAAAGGTTCACACCTACCTCTTTCGTTAAAGGAGTTCTCGGAACTAGCTATGGCATTTTTATCTAAACAAAACATGTTCAGGACACGGTAACTCTCTAGATCTTATCTATTACATGTAAAAGATTGACTGACGAAAATCCCTGCTCAACACCTTGAGATGGATTATATTTTTTTTTATAAACATTATCACTACTATTCGAAAGGAGACTTCGACATTTAAATAAAATCACGTAATTTTTTCGGTAACAGCTTTAATAGTTATCTTCACCAAAATGAAATTATATTTATGATATATTATCGGGATAAACCTCAATAATGTGTTGATTGATAAATTTCTTCGATACACCACAACCTGTACCACTAAAGTCCTTGAAGGGCCTTGGGATCAGTGCATGGTAGCAACTGAGCTATTTCTATGTTAACGGTAGTGCAGGAAGGTGACTTGTTCGAGATCATGCTCAATCGCCATGTTTTCCCTCTAATTAAAAGTACCCACTTTGTCTTTAGATCTCACAAGGTTTTATTGTTTTAAATTAGATCAAAATACGACTATATATGTTATTAGATAATTACATTCAGATAAATACTTTTGTAATAGAAAAATTCGTGCAAAGTTTCCTTAATAGTGACTCAGTGCTTAATACAGGATTTCTAAGAATCCTTAATTTACGCCAAGAGCTTTCTTAATATATGGCCCGCAGAACACAAAAAAATCCACTTTCTCTTCAAGCTTACTAAAGGAACCATCCCGAGGCTAATATTTTCCTCATACGATGCTATTATAGCTTATAGAAATATGTCTGACGCGTTGAAAGCTGTTTTTTTTTTTTTTTTATAAACGTTTCCTTATTTTCGTATTTATTTAATCATAGTTGTTATAAATGAGTTTAATAAGAAAATGATTCATTTCTGTTGATATACAATTCATATACGTTATGGTTATAAATAAATGTTAGTTTAGTCTCTTACAGAAGAAAAAAAACAGTACCACTACTACCCGTGAAGGGTCTCAAGTTCAATACATATTAGTGACTGTCTACTTTAAAGGGCAACGGTCGTGCAGGAAGGTGTGTCCGAGATCACACTCAACGTTTGCCCCCAATTTAGGGAATCACTCTTGGATGCATCCCGTATATCCAATTTCTAAATTTATTTTTGTTTTTTTATCAGGACACTAGGAAAACTATGACTATTTATTGAAGATTTAGGACCTTTTTTTCTTTGCAGTGACTAATGCTAATTAAAAACATTTACCTCGAAAAAAAATTACATAAGAGTTGCTACAAAAACATGAATTATTCTAATTTATTGCCAAGATCTCAATTTGTAAGCGGCTGCGAATGTTTTGTGTATCATTTTGTCAGGAATATAATTCCAAAATCTTTTGAATAATAATTAAATACATTTTAGTCTTAACGATAATTATTTCATTAAATTCAATGTATTATTTTTTTTTTAACGTCGCTTCGACTGTTGGGGCCATTTGCGACGACTGCTCTTCTTGTATTTCTTATATTAAATTTGTGAGTTTTAGGTACATCAAAGTCTCAGTAGTTAATTATTATTTTTGAAGGGTTGCCACGTTTCGATGTCCAAATTCGTTATTTCTATTTGATACTTATAATACATTGTCAATGTATTATGTTAGTAAAAATAAATAGATACAATTAGATTGATGCCAGAAACAAAGTCTCCGGTTTCTTTTTATCTAAATGAGTTTTATAACGCAGATGTACATTTTTTTAATATCTTCTGGATACTCTTTATCAATATCGATACTCTATTCAATATCGATAATCGAATATTTGATTCTAGTTCTTGAATAACCCCCGGAGACCTTAAAACCTTCCTCATGCACCATACTACACTGTATGGTATATATAACGCTACCATACTTATATATAACGCAGGAACCCTTCATCATCTTAAGAGATAAATACGGTGGTTGGGTATCTGCAGCCCCAGAACGCCTCCTCTACACATCAGGTTCGTTCACCGTTTGGGTCATCCATGTTTGTAAATACTGTATATTATTGTCTTCCTGAATACGAGTTCTCTGCTCTAGAAATTCTTTTTTACACTAAACGTTTTCAGAAATGTTATTCTATTACTCACTAAACGAATGGTCAATTTTTCCAATCTCAAACTTTTAGAACGGTGTTTTTATTTATGTTACTGCTTATTTTTCTTTTATCCTTTACATTGGTCAGGATTTTATTATACATTGATGTAAGGAAGGATCCTTTTATTCTAATTTAAGCAGAATCCTTCTAGATACCTTAAAAGTCTATAGTAATTTCAAGGCAATGGGCCAGTCAACTTCAACAAGACTTCTGTAAATTACACATTGACGGGTCAACAAAAAAAAGGGTGATTTAGAAAAAATAACTCGCTAAATATTTGTACGGAGTATCTTGAAGATGCTGTGTCTCTGAGTCTTTATCAATGTGATCTATGATGAATATTAAAGAACCTGCGACAGTTGCCAATTGGAATTATAAAGAAACTACAGCATTCCGATAACGTTATAGCATTTATTTTTAAAGCGTTGATGATCGGATTGTGAACGTCTATGAAAAAAAATTATGGCAATACTTCAAAATAAAATACAACTGATATTTAAAACCGTGAAATAAGATGCCACGGTTGTATTGCAGATTTATTCGGTTTTGAATTTCATTAATCATATATATATATATATATATATGTATGATTTATATCTGATTTTAAATAAGCCAGCTCGGAGTCATGGGTAAATAGTTTTAGGATCCAAAATTCCTAGTTAACTTCTACTGAGAGTTATCACGTCAGATCTGCAGACATGTTGTTTATTTATTCATGTAACGTCACTTTATGCAACTATGGCTAATTGGATGATGCTAAGTTCTACTTTTGGCCTACCCAAGTATAATTAAGATAGCGATCTTAATTAAACAGGGATTGTACTCTGTACCTGGATTGTACAGGGTCGGGACCTTCACTTTATTTTCCCCAAACATAGTATGAAATAAGCCACCTTTTCTTCTCATGGCCCTGGTGGCCATTATTGTTATATCTAGAAAACATGACTAAGAACAGAATCACTCAGAACTACTGTAATGTAATAAATTATAATCTTGCATCACGTTAATAAATAAATACTAAATTTTGTTTGGTCGAAAAAAGGGTAAAATGTTTATAAGTTTAGATGTTAGTGAAGTTTGTTGAGTTTAGTCATTTGCATACAAAACCGATAGTTGCTTAGCATATGATATTTTCTATAAATATTCGTAAGCACTGAATATAGAAACGCTCAATAAACATAAAGATTCAATCATATAAAAAGACAAAGTTTACGGGGCCAAGGATAGTCACTTTCTGGAGTAAATTATTTTTCAATACACCAATAAGTATATTAGATTAGACGGTTTTCCTACAAAATTTTTCTATAGTAAACATATTTCCTAAATTATAAATAATGAAATCTACACATAATTAATAAAAATACATCCGGTAGGTATAGAAAATAGAAAATCAAGGAGTTGATCCAGCTTCTTCATTTTTATAATGTGGATTAAAAATGAATCACCACATGGTTATCCATTATAAGTAACCATAATGAATCGAATTATGGATTGATCTTAATATGTGTTGTTTGTTCACTTCTTTTTTCTTTATACATTTTGACAAAAAACATTCTAACATAAATTGGAATAACCATGCATGTTTGATCAATCATCTATTTATTTCCGATCTACCATTTATTATTTTATTCTTCAATTTTTGTGAAGTAGCGAATAACAAATATTATCAAATTAGAGGATTTAATAATTTTTACACCATTTTTTTCAAATTCATATTTGTGCTTAGTTTGACCATTTCATTTATGTTAAAGATATATAAAGATATATCCTTGAATAAAAATGAGAAAAAACTAAAACAGAGACAAAATAATTACTAGAAGGGAACTTGAAACATCCAAAAAATAAAGACTTGTCCCTAAAATAGTGGCCAAAAAAAACATTAACCAGTACACGCTCCGCCAATTTAGGCCTCAATACTAAAACAAAATTTACATCAACGATCAGATGGAGTACATCTCACATCAACAGTTCAAACAGTCTCATCAATCAGAGAAAGCAGCCTCACTCCCGAGATTTTCAACATAATATTCAACAATTGTATTCCTATTATATTCTTATAAACTTCAAGTGAGCCGAATGAGGGTCTCTGGATCCCACAAGAAAAGAAAGAAAAATTTGATGGAATGTATATATTTGTTCTGTCATAATCCGTAATATCTGTCATGCATCTTCCCTATCCTCATGTAAGCACTTCCTCTTCCAGCATCCCCTAAAGTCAGGTCAGTTATTTGCTTAAATGAAAATTATTTAACAATTGCTTTTATTGTTTAGTATTTATTTTTGTAAAGATGTTATACGTTACGTAAAGATGTTATTAAATCTGGTTCATTTTTTTATATTAAGTTATTCAATTATTCTCTTTAGCTGTTTAGTATTTTGTCATGAATTGTACTTTTCTGGAAATATTTTTTGATTTAATTTGTTTGCACTTAATTAATTACATTTGACATAAATACTTTCTGATTTATAATATGTAGACTTCTGTCCATATGAATATTATGTTTTCTTTTCTGTTTTTGTTTGTTATTCTATGCGGACTTAGTTCCAGACTAAAGTTACTTTCCTTTTTTCTATTCTCTATTTTTATTGTTAAAATTACCATTATTCCAAAAAAAACAGTCAATATGGGAAAGTGCCCGTTCCTTGTATTCATCTTGAGCTGGGTGCCCAAAGCTATGTTAAAATAAAATAATTAGCGCAATTACTGATGACGACTCAAAGAAAGATGTATGCTAGTCAAATAAATAGAGGAAAATGTAATCTACATCCTATCTCTGAGATGATCTCATTGGTCCTGGACCAAGGTGACGTCATATTTGTGGTGGGGATCGTGGACTAAGAGTGGACAGCAACAGCCGCAGTTAGTTCAGTGCCAAGAGCTCTTCAGTACTCGAGGTAGGATATTATCCTCAATGTCGTTGTATATTTATGCACTTTAATTTATTTTACATCAATTAAAATGATTTATCATAAGCAATACAAGTTCAAAACAAACACTCCTTTTGAAAAAATCTATACGTTGATCGGATTCCTTTATATTTATCAGAGATACTGAATATCTTTGTGCAATGCAGGAAAAAAAATCTGTATTACCTTTTCAGTGTTCATACACTTCTCATTCTTTGCGCGTTAATAATCCTGGCCTTCTAGCGTCATTGAGCGATATATTTACATATTAAATATAAACATTTATAAATCAATGCCACTTTTAAAAGGATTCTAGATCTATTGAAGACATTGAACTTCATGGCTGGGCTGTTTTTATAGCATATTGTTTATTTCCTTAACTATGCTAGAGAAAATAAGGAAAGGTCTTTTTTTATAGGTTAATTTTTTATTCATCGTTACTCTTGAAGTGCCCAATGAAGTCGTATCATAATCAGCTAAGTAAGGTTCGTGGTGTCAAAACGAAGGGTTTTCAATAATTTATACGAGTTTTATTAAAGCATCCCAATAATTCTCTTCAAAAGTGGTGATCGATACCATTAAAATTAAGTTTAAAAAAAAGTAAAGATGAATTGTGTAAAAATTATGAAGGAGTTTAGCAGTGGCCGAAAGCACCACTCAAAATTTTTGATATTTGTTAAAACTATTTTTATTGTTTATTATATATTTTACTGTATTAATCTATTTTCAAAAATACGAGTTCATTCCTATAATATTATACTATTGTCATTATACTGATATCAATATCTCATTATTTACTCAACAATAAAGTTCGATAAGTCTGATCTCGGAAACCAACGTTCATTTGGTCAATACATTTCTCTTAAATAATACGGTTTTTTTTTGTCATAACACAAGCAGCTGTTGATATAATTAAAATACAAACTTTCAAGTTCAATGCTTTAACAGAAATTTATTTATTTTTCTTTTTAAAAAATTGATGTTTCGGGATGAACCCTTTTTGGGATTCACAATTCAATATTATATTGTTTTATATTTTATAATGATCAATTGATTTTATTATTTGTATTAGATTTTTCGATTTCTAAATCATAGTAAACATTATTATATACTTTTTTTCATTTTTCAATAAATCCTATTTATACTGCAAGATATCTGCACTTCGAGATAAGCGCGATCAACAGAGTTACATAAATTATACTAATTAAAATAATTCCCTTGACCGTAGCATCTCTTCTGCTTTTTATGCCGATGCTTACCCAAAAAATAAATAATAAAAAGTAAAAAATTCAGTTCACCAACTGATGAAATATGTATTATTCCTGATATCAATTACAACAAGCAAAATCATTTAAATTTTCATCCTTCTAAATCCTTGTATTCTAAACCATGTCAATTGTTAAAAAATTTCTAAACTTAATGTTTGTTTCATTGTTAATTTTAACTGTGAAACTTTCATTTATATTTCGTACAGTTTAGATATTAATAATAATTTATTTAATACTTTATTAAGAAATAATTATATTTACTAACTTCTTATATAAACTTGTGTTCATATGCAATTTGATTGTCATTTAAAGATTAGGGATGCGGGGTTGCTCATTGTGCAAAGGTCACTGTTAACAAATCTAAATTTTCCGGGTTCGAGAATGGTTGGAGCACACCAATTATTTTCTTTTATCAGGATCTCGAGTTCCTCCTTGGACTCTCTCAGAATATGAAGTATGCTGTGTATAAATCAATCCAGCACACCGTTGGATTTATGTCTTTGTACATGTATGAATATATGTAATAAACTTTTATTTCTCTCTCTAACTAATAATCGGTTTAGATAAGCTCTGAAATATATTGGGAAAAATTATTAAAAAATAAAATAAAGCTCTTATTTGATAATATTTGTTTAACACTAACACTTCAAAATTTAAATTATAAATTGATAAATTCGGATTTCACAATTTTATATTTTATAATATTCAATTGACTATATTATTTTTAATAGATTTTTAGCTAACCAGTTCCTAGTAAATATCATATCTTTCTTCTTTTTTTTTGCATTGAAAATTTAATACCTCATTGTTCATGCAATTTTAAATAATTTTTTTATTAATCTGAAAAATAATAAATTAAGATTATGTTTAGGAATAATTGTCTACAAACTTTTTCAATGCGTATTGAATAATTTATTTCCCAAACTTAATGGAAATATGAGAAAAGAAACTATGACATTAACATCAAACCATTTTTGGATCAGAGTCAAAGATTCCAGAAGATGTTGAATGTTTTCTAATTTAGAATTTGAATTAGTCAATGTAACCCAAATAGTGATTATTTAATGTAAAAACGATCAATTATAAATTTAACAGTAAATTAAGATAGGACATAAATGTCTCCATTTTTTTAAATCATTTTTTTTTTTTTTGCAAGCTTAATAAAAATATAAGAACAGAAACGATAAGCATTAACATCAACCATTTTTCGATCAGTGTCAATGATTCCCGAAGATGTTGAATGTTCAATGTTTTCTTACTTAAAATCGCCATTTAAGTAAACATTGAATTATTTAGCATTCAAATTAGTTTCAAAGAGTAAAGACCTCAGGGAAAGACAAATATTAATAAAGGGTCAACGCAATTCTTACAATGGCTATTATAACATTAACTGTTTGTTTTAACTGTTATGTGTGAATTTGACTTGGGGAATCCCATCCTATGGCAGGGGATCTCCCAAGGCAATTGCTATAAACAGTTAATGTTGAATAGTTAATAATTAGTTTGGGAAAATGATTGGGACATAATCAGAAGCAGGACCACCTACACTCCATGTTTTACAGTTATATCTAAACTTTCTAATAACTAAAAACAATTATCTTCCTTCGTGGATGAAGTCGGACTGTTATTGAGGACATTCGGCCTCTTGAAAATTGCTATCTTAACAGGGGGAAACCTAGTTGAGCATGGTCTCTGCCAAATCATCTCCCCGAAATACCTAGCTAATGGTAAAAACCGTACATTCCCATCCAACTACCTCCCTGTATCACTACAACCCACGAGTAAATGCTAGATGCACCATGCAACACCGGCTCTGTAGGGAGGTCCCAGCCATCTACTGAACAGATAACACTTAATGGTATAAGTTGATAAAAACTTTTTATTTTGTATGCTTTAATAACTAAATTTAGCCTTTTACTTGCAATTCATTAAGAGCCTGCAACAATAATTTGTTTGGATCTAGCTCTGGTTTCTACTCAATCTTCGGTAAGTTGTCAGTTGTGTGAGTTCACACGCTCTATAGACTAATTTAAAAAGAGATTAAAAATTATGTATTTCAATATTTTCTTATTTTTCCCAAAACAAGCGAATGTCAGTAAGACATTCCTTCCGAAAAGGTAGTTTATTTTGATTTGGAAAAATGATTATGGAATTTGCAGTAGCTTTATACAATACAAATAATAATAAAGAGCAAATATGGCTTCTTAATTAATAAAAACCTGTACCACTACAACCCATGAAAGTCTTCAGTTCAGTACATAGTAGAGACTATACTGTTTCTAGGACAATAGTGCAGGTAGGTGATTTGTGCAATATCACGCTCAACCATCAGGTTATTCCCCCAATTAAGGGTACTAACATTATAGATCCTGGGTGAGCATAATTAAGGTCTGAAGATCCTACAGGATCTATCCGTGGTTATTAACATATAAAATAATTTATTTGCCACAGCCGGATTTGAACCTGAAACATTCAGCATAGCGACTAAGCGTTCTATCCACTGAGCTACCCCAGTCAACTCTTAATATAAAATTGATAAAAAGATAAAACGTTTTTTTATGAAATAAAAAGAACAGTAGATACTTTGAACAATATATTAAATTGATAGTAATCATAACATTTAAACATTGAAGTTAAGGTAATAAGTAACTGAAGAAAATCTAACAGCTGGAGTCTTCTGGCCAGGTGTTTTTTGTGGTTGCCATTGATACATCCAGTGTGGACTGTACATTTTAGGAATATGACAAAGTTGAGGTCCTATAAGCCAGTATTACTCCATTTTAAGTAACATCGGGTTTTAACTCTCAGATTATTAGATTATTAATTTTTTTTATGAAATGTAAAAAAAATAATAATTTCGGAATGAATCAAGCACCTTTACATATCCCTCTATAATTGGTACAAACATACCATCATGGGTTCTTTTTATCTTCCAAGCTCGAATTATAAGGAATTAATTCTTAGTTGAATACAGAACACTTCTGACTTTGAATACTATACAAAATACTTTTATTGAATGATCGAAGTCTGATTTTTACAGTTTTTTATATAAAAGTTTACAATTTTTTATATTTCCTTTCAAATCCAAACGTTAATATTTCTTTCCAAACCCGTACGACCACAAGTCAATAGCCAGCTGATGAAATTCAGAGATCATATAATTTTTATATACATTTTATATACGTACATCTTTACTTTTTTTTTTGTCTGTACGCAACACAGTCACTAGAACTTTTTCATCCAAAAATATTTTTGACGAAAACAAAGCATTTATGACATAGAAGATCGCTCAGAAGGTCTTAAATTTATAATTAAAAGAAAACTAAGTTCTTTTGTTTTTCTTATGATTTTTCCAAAATAAACTGGCAATGCTGCTTGCCCACAATAAGCCGCATCTAAAGCTTTCAAGATAGTTTTCAATAAGAACTGCCCATTTGTTACAAGATGTTACAACAGCCAATTACACCCCCTAGACAATGTCTCGTTTCGGTACATATTCAGAAAAGAGATATTTTCTTAAGAATGAGGAAATCAAGGTAGCCCGTTGGAACAGGGGATTGGACACGGCTGTAAGAGCCTCATGACCTTCTCCAGTAGTGAGTGAACCTCGACCGAAACTTTGCCATTAGCCACTCATTTTGAAGACTCACAATAGTCATAACTATATTTATTTAAAAAAATAATAAATTACCTTTTGTCAACTCTTCAGAACGGTTTAGCACCCAAACCCGTATAGGTTGTTTGCTAACTTAAAATTGCTAAGTTAAGTAAACATTAAATTATTTAACATTCACTTCAATTTCAAATAGTAAATACCTCAGACAAATATTAATAAGCGGTCAATGTAATCCAATGATTATTACAACATCAACTGTTTGTTTTTACTGTTATGTATAAATTTGACTAGGGGATTCCCATCCTATGTCAGGGGATCTCCTATGACAATTTCTATTACCCGTTAATTTTGAATAGTCAGTAATACGTTTCAAACTATGTTATTTGATTTTTATGACTAATAGTTGTATAAAAAATAAGGTATTGCCGACGGTAAAACCATATTAAAAGAAAATTTTAATCATTATTTATTTAATCTATTAGCATCCGGGAATGGACCCTGAGATATCTGGAGACGCTTACCCAGCCTCTGTACAGTGGATAACCTCAATTCGGGAAATATCATTCACCTCAACAAATCACCTCCATCGATAACCGTTGTTCCAAAAACAGCACAGTCTCTACCACTTACTGAACCCAAGACCCTTCATTGGATGTAGTTTTATTGGTTTCTTTTATTTATTAAAGTCTCATAGTTTATATAAACTAGTTTACATATAATTTCAATATATATATTCAATACATTCAATATATAATAAGTTAGATTGGACATTTGCAGTGCCATAGCGGTGCCAGACCTGATTGATATATACCCGAGGTCAATCATCGCTATGTTTTTATTCAACTATCAGCAAGTATATAATAAAAATAAATAAGATTTTTTAAAATGAAGTCTACCCATGAAGTCTATTCAGTTCAGTACGTGTTAGGGACAGTACCGTTTCTAAGCCAACGGTTGTACCAGGCAAGGGATTTCATGCACAACCAGGTTTTCTATAATACTTAAAGGTACTCAGTCGTTAAAGATTGGATGAGCCTCAGAAGTGTTTGCGGCTGTCAACAGAATAATTTGTAAGCCTAGCCGGTCCCAAAGTCGGGATCCAGAGATCAGTCCCTTCATACTGAGCTGCCCAGCTACTTATTAAACTATTATAAACATTTAAATCTAAAAATTTGTAGGATGGGAAACCGCCCTGTAGGTAGGCCAAGACTCATCTATGTGAATATGTGGAGGGACTAGGAAAGGAACGCGGCTGCCCGATGGATCAACTCCGGAGTTTATTACGTTTATTCATCAAGTTTATGCCTCTGGAGAGAGAAACTTATAAAAGATGGACTGAGGCTACTCCACGCCTAACAGCACTACGGAGATATATAAAGAAACAAAAGTAAATTAAAAAAACTATTAATTAATATTAAAACAGCCATAGTAGTGAAAAGTTCCGAAGATTCAAAGAAACCTTTTATATTTTAATCATTTTAGTTTAAATTAATAATTACATAGATTTAAAATAAATCCCAACTAAAATGCTACTCCGTGAATTAAGCTTACGATTTTCGTACTTCTTTACTGATTTATCGCGATACATCAGGAATTCACTATTTATTAATGCGCTTTGATTTTTGGTGTTATTTGAAAACAGATATGTAAAGTTCCAGATCAATCGACGTTATTCTCTACTTACCTTGGAAATGTGTTTTCTCTCTTACCTTCATCTACGATTCCATACTATGCACAACTTTATTTCCATAGCATTTTGAATGTTTGCTGTATTAAATGATTCCTAAACTCTCTAATCCTTCTGTTATCGTCCAATTACTCCGATAATGGGCATAATATTTGAAAAACTTTTCCTTATTAACATAATGCCTATAATCGAAATCAGTCTTGCTATACCGAACCAACCATTCGGGATTCGTTCGCATTTCCCTCATAAACAACAGTATCTTTGTTTCATGCATGCTATAACGGCCCTCTTTTAAAAATAAAGAATATTCCTCGGCGATTTTCTTTGACATTGAAACAGTAATTGATAGTGATTGGCTCAAGAGTCCACAAAAGGGAAATAAAATTGCACTTCTTACTTTTCAATTTTTTTCCTTGACAGATTCTTCATTAATTCCTGTAGTTATTTCCAATTCTTTCCATGAGCTTTCTTGCTTCCATAGCTCCGCCGACGATACAGCCGTTTTCTCTTCCAAAAAAGTTTTAAAAAGTGGTTTTTCAAATTTAGAAATAATATTAACGTCATGAAAATTAGTCTTTCATTTAGAAATATTCAATATCCAGCAATCAAAATTGAAACTGACTATTTGCCTTCGAAAAATTAGTTACGTCTGTATTGACTAGGCGATACCAACAAGAATCAGATATTCTGGAGTACAGATTGTCACTAGTCTTACAATACGACTACTAACGACTAATCAACACTATTATAATATAACCTGTTAAGGCATACGAAGCAAAATACGTTCATACTTACAAGATACAAATTATTAAAAAAATTATGTTTGCTCTTTGGTCTATTTCGAATCCCACTGACATAATCTTTCCTACTGTAAAATCTTACATTGACACATTACAACCATCATCACTTAGTTCTTTTCCTTCCCATGTCTCTGCTACTATATTCACCTGTTCAAAGATTTAAAAGAAACCTAGAGATCAACTGTGTAACCAATAATTAAATATAAAACATCGGTATAAAATTTGCTCAAACGCAGTTGTAAATATACCATAAAAGAAAAACATTTATAAAATAGTATTTTGCTATGTTAAGAAACCTATCTTCTTTCAATGTATAATTTTTAGTAAATGGTGTATCTTTTTTTCACATTGTTTGTTTTCGTTTGAGCAAGATACGCTTAATGCACATTATTGCCAATGTTTAGCGAACGCCATATTCTGAGAACTCTGTAATTAATCATTGGGTTATCTTAAAGTTTACTGTAAGGCTGCACGACGAACAATAGGCAGCTTTCAATGCCCGAAAAAAAATGTAAAACAATAAAATTGTATGAATGTGATCACAGATCAAGGTCATAAGTAGACTCACAGAGGAAATGTCATGTTACCCTGAACCATAGCCAAGGATATCGACGAAACAGCCACATGCTTTTAAATCAGCTTTTTACTTTAAAGATAATTTTCATTATTATTTTTACTACCATAGACTTAGACTTTGCCTAAGTACTCGGTCTTAAATTATAGATCTCAAATTCATTTCAATACAGATTAAAACAATCGGAAGAATAGGTTAAACTGAAGAGCTACTTTGAGAATTAAATTAAAGGACGTAAAGATTATTTTAAACATAAAATAAACTCTTTCCACTTTCGCTGGTCTGTTGTTACAACTTTTTTCATATAATTAGAACGCATTCATATTATGGCACACAAATGAAGTAATCGTTTTTATCGACGGACATTTAAAATCCTAATTTTATATTAATTTAGAGATGTTCAATTATCAAGGAGGGTTTGACTAACATCAATTTTTCAAAGCTTTAATTAAATATGGGAAATGCTGCACCATATTTAGATTGAATCCATCAATTCTTTATTTTTCTCGGCTTCTACCATAGAATATGTATACCCACCCGGACATAAGTCAAGATTGAGGCTAGAAAAATTAATATGTCATGTTCATCACTACAAGTATTAGTATATTATGTATCGTGCATTAATATACAAGTAAGTATTGTATAATATTATTTATATTGTTTTACATTATATAGATTGTGTAATCGTTGTTTTTTTGTTCCGTTTGTTATCAATAGAACGTGTTGATAGTTCAGTCGATGCAGCCAAAGATCTAAAAGGACTATGAAATCAGCGGGGAAAATGAATTTTTTTATCTAACTATTGCGATGTATCTATTCTAACCGACCACATAATATTAAAAGATCCACACGATAAAAACGTCGACAATGGTTTGAAAATATATTATCATTATAAAAATTTTCAAGGCAATAATATTTTAAATTGTAAGCTAATTTGATTTTTGTCGAAAGTACTAAAAGTAATGTCTCAGCAGCCAATGTTAATCACTAACAAATAACTGCACTCACCAACTTTCTTAAGAAAATAAAATAAAAATTCTCATTGGTTCGGTATAATTGACCAAAAATAAATATACTATTCTTTAGTTTTGAATGGTATTAGTTGTCCTTATATATACGAGGAAGAAAATGGTCCGGGTGTAGGCCAGAAAAAATCCTCTTTTTTAATTTACATTAAAAAAATTTCCATGCCAATACCATTTATTAGATTAATTTATATTACTCTATTATTATTATTATATGTTACTATTAGCATTATTATGTGTATTATGTATTATGGGTTCCCCATTTTTATTACATTTTTATCATCCTGAATGCCTATATATATTTGTATACTTTACCATGTATTATTTTAACTTGCATGTATCTTGTATATTTAGTCCTGTAGAAGACCTTGCAATGTGGGTCGAAATGTTGGCTTTTATATAAACAGTTTTCCTTATTAAAAATCATTTTTTCTGACTTCCTCCCGGACCATTTTCTTCCTAATATTATTCTTTAGTTTGCGCTCGTTTCTACGTCTTGCTTCTTTGAACGCAGTCTTTAGTTCTTTAGTTCTCTCTGCTTCTTAAAATATTTAGTTCTTTTGTCCTTAAAACGGTTAATGGTTTAATTCTAACTCTAAAATATTTCATGACACCAAGGACCTTCATATAAATATATACTTGCCTTCCTTTTCTTTTGAGCCTGCTATCTACACCCTTGATCATAATGCAGAAACTGTCTAATTGTTTCTTAAGGTGCTAATTAAATTATAATTCTTAGGATTCCAGAAATTGGTAAAACATCAGTATGCTAATTCATAATTTAATCGAGAAAAATTTGAGTATTTTCAATGCTTTCTACTATACTAATATGCATATAATGTGTAATTGGAGTTTAAGTCACACTTGGTTGCTCTAGCGGATAGAGACTTATGGAGTTCTTCGTCTGGATCAACTCAATACTAAAGAAAAGCACAATGAGAAAATTAAAAAAAAAAAATACGTTAACTTGCTTCATAAACATTCATTCAGTCTGCTGCGCTCCTCCACCCAACCACTGTCATAAGCCGAAGTTAAGGCTCGACACCCTCCAGCCATGGTATTCTTGGTCTGCCTCTTCTTCTCTCTCCATCCGTATGTCTTTTCATTATTCACTTTGGGGTTCTTCCTTGATACATCTGTTGTACGTTTCCCAAGCATCTTATTATTCTTTTTTTGAATCAGGAACCTAAGTCTGGATCTACGTACAGGTCAAATGCTTAACTAGAACTAAAAATTATGTTTTCATTTAATTACTCTATCAAAATTGTATTTATAACAACAGTCACCATCCACTTTCCCATTGCCTTAAGGCTATAATTGCAATATCTGTAAATTGTTTTTCATACAATTAACTAAGGGCATACGAAATGATTTATAAAGTAAATATAACGACAGGGTAGATCGGACTGGTGGAGGAGTAGGTCTTTATGTACACAACTCCCTAAAATCACGTATCCTTGATTCCTCATCTTCAACCGATCGTGCTCAACAGAATTCCTTTTTGTTGAAATTTTTTTTAGTTCAAACCCTGTCCTGAAAGTCGTAGTTTATCGCCCTCCTTTGGCCCCTCTTAATTCTACCTTTGAATTTACCCTTTACAACTACATTCCTCTCTATAACCACATCATAATCTCCGGTGAATTTAATATCAATCTCCTTCGACTATACCTTGAAAATCTCTTTTACTCTCTACATCTTTCGATTGTTCCATTTTCTCCCACCCATCACACTCTCCTATCCGAAATATGGTTAGACTTGTTTGTCATTGATTCACGGCAGAAACTCCTTTCTTCATCTCAATTACCCGTTCCATTTCTATCCTCTCATAATCCTATTCAAATTTCATACAATATCCAAACTCCAGATATACTAACTAAAACCATAACGTTTCGCAACCTAGATGCACTCACTCCAGAGAACATCTCAGCTTCCATTGAAACCTTGGATTGGAGAGAGATTTATTATTGTGCCACTATTGATTCCATAGCTGACATACTTAATTCCAATCTCAAATTTATCCTTGGCATCCATGAAAACCTTCCGTCACCAGCCTGCTCCCTGGATATGTCAAAAAAAGAAAAAAAGATCTTCAAAGGAAGCGTGATGCTGCCCTAAGACGCTTTAGACGCACAAGTCTAACTGATGATTATCAAGCGTTCAGGGGTCTCCGCAATTTTACACAGTCTACAATCAGGCAGGCTAAAACCAAATACTTCCACGAATCCCTTTCTTCTGCTCCCGATCCTAAATCTAAATGGCATCTTCTTCGAAAGCTTCTAGATCCTTTCCAGCCTCTCCCGATGAAATAAACTCGTATTTTTTGTCCACCTTAGTTAATACTTCAAAATCATCCTCTCCCGTCTTTCTCTAACGGCATATTTCAACCCCAACAACTTATACTTCTCAGACATTTCACCACTCGACATTACTTCCTCAGCTCTGAAATCCCACTCCGAATCCGCAGACTTTGATGGGATTCCCGTCAAACTGCTAAAATCTTGCCTTATCGATATTCTACCTGTCCTACTCTTCATATATAATTTTTCATTACCAAACGCAGTATTCCCTACCTCTTGGAAAAAAGCTGTAGTCTATCCTATAAAAACAACCTCTAACCCTGTTTTTCTCAGACCAGTCAGACCGCACCAATCTCAATTCTCTCCAACCTTTTCAAGCCTCTCGAAAATATAGTCTAATTACCAATGTCAAATTTCCTCGAACACTCCAAACTCCTTGATCCACTTCAATCAGGTTTACGTCCCGGTTTCTCCACACAATCTGCACTCACCAAAATCACCAACGACATACATACCGCAATAACTAACTGCGCTTATCCTACTTGATTTTTCTAAAGCTTTTGATTCCTTGGAGCATCCTATCCTTTTTACTGAACTAAAATCGTTGTCTTTTTCTAACCGTTCTATCCGTTGGTTCCAGTCTTTCCTCTTTGACAGATCCCAAGCAGTTTCCATACCTAATTATCTTCTTCCTACTTTCCTCACTCTCTCCTCAGGAGTGGCACAGGCCTCAAGCATCTCTTCTCTTCTTTTCAACTGCTATATTAATGATCTTCCTAAATATGTGCACTACTGTTCCTACCATCTATATGCTGACGACTTCCAAATATATTTGTCCTTTCCTCCTTCTGAGCTAGTAATTGCGTTCACCAGTATTCTGGAACACCTAGTTAGGATCAGTGCCTGGGCAAAGCTGAACAAACTGGAGTTGAACGCAATACAAATTCAGGCTATTGTTTTAGGTTCCAATTCCCTCCTTAGATCCATCCACACACTTCCAATATTAATCCTAAACGATCACGTTCAGCTCCCCTGTGAAAAACCTAGGCATTACTATCAACAAAATCCTTACCTGTAAATCCCACATCGCCCAAATATCCCGATGGTCAATTAGTTCCCTGAAGTTATTCTTTCGTTCTTGGCATATCCTTACCCAATTTTCCCGTAAGCTTCTCGCATCATCTCTCATCTTCCCTACTTTGACTGCTGTAGCGTGGTATATGGAGGCCTTTCTAAAATGATTAAAGCGAATAATGAATTGATCTCTAAGATTTGTGCTTGGTACTCCGAGGCGATCGCGCGTGCCCCACCTTTATGATGAGTTAAAGTGGCTCTTTCCTCCCTTCAGAATAGAATATTTCCTCGGTTCATTCTTATACCAATCCATTTACTCTCAATATCCTCCATATATCTACAGTCTTCTCCAATTCAAATCCTCAGTTCAACACCATAAAACAAGATCTCGCGTTTCCGATCTCTATATTCGTTCCCACAGAACCAAAGCATTCGGACGTTCCTTTCTCGCCTACTCCACCACAATGTGGAACTCAATCCCTCTTTTCATCCGTCATGCTCCCTCACTATCATCATTTAAATCCTTGCTTTTCCAACATCTACTAGCTTCCAAAAAAGATGCTCTATAAGCAGGTTTGTCATTTATGACAAAGAATGTAAGGTATAGAATAATTGATTGTGTATTTAGATGTTTTAATTTGGTTTTTAAGAAGAGGCACATCATGTAAAGAAATTATTGCATGGTTGTTCATGCATTTAACAGATGTTATGGATTTATCAATTCTCTTTAATTGCTTAATTTTTTGTCAGGACTCGTACTGTTTATTTACTTTTTTTTTTTTTTTAACTATTTCCTTTTAAATTGTTTTCTTTACACGCTTTATGATTTGTACCATGTTACCTTCTGGCCAGACCTATATTATGTTTCTTTTTCTGTTCATATTTGTTATTCTAAATGGACTTAGTCCCAGAATAAAGTTACTTTTCTATTCAATTCTAAAATGAAGTAGTGATATGGATCGTGTATGAAGTGTAAATAGAAATCAACGGAGCATCTTGAATACAGGGAGTGGTACACAACGTAGATGGGGAAATGCAAAAGCAAAGTATAAATTAATATTTGTTGTATAATAGAAGATATATTTTGCATGGTTAGATATATATTACATGGTTATTTATATTCTCTAAATTTAGTTTTGTTTATTCTGTGGGTTCCCTGATTTCGTCAAAATAATCAAAACTCATTTAATTACAAACTTCGTAACGAAACAAAGACACTAATTTTTGGTTGCCCATCCAAACTGACCCCGATTACCATCTACAGAAAAAAACTGGTGCTTCGTGGAATAATTGGTGAAATGCTATAACCATATTAAATCTCTGTAAAATTATCAGTAAAAAATATTTATAATTAGGCACAGTTGTTTTATAATTATAATATAAAAAAATAAATTTACATTTACATTACTTAATTAATCATCCTTTCAAGAAAATTATAATGGCGCACTCGTATAGTTGGTATAGCTTGGAGTATAGTGCTTATGCATATCATTGGTATCGAACTTTATTGTAAATTTAAGACAGATTATTGTAATAAAATTTCAGCACTTTGAACCCCAGGCAGGAGTTGTTTGCTCATGGTTTAATGCCAACTTAATGTTCCGCAGACTTCTAGTGGTTGGAGATCACTACACTAACTACCATGACAAACAACATTGTGCCCGTACGACTTATGGAAAGCAAAAAAAAATTATTAATCTACTTGTTTTCTAAAAAAAAAAAAAATAACAAAATAAGTACCCACTTATTTAGTGTTTAATATGACTGCACCCCCAACTATTTCCTTCCTTATTTGTTTTCTACAAACTATTACCATTTTTTTTTTTTAATAGGATGGAAATCAGTTGTTGTTTTTTTAGAACACCACGTAATTTGTCGAGTAATTGTTCTTGTCTTTATTTCACAAAAGCTTATTTTAGAAATGATTGCTTCAGCTAACAACATCCCCGTAGACGATATTATAATGCTTTTCGAAGTACATATGCTGAAATAACATTCTATAATGCCTGAAAAATCTTTCTTTGATCACCCTAACAATCTTCATTTCATCCATGGTCGATACCATGGACTGTCTCTAAACCTAATCGTCTGTGTTTCGGTTTAACAATTAATAAGATATTAGCTATTTCCTGATAAGCAGATCATCAATTCACGATTTCGCCATTAATTTCAGAAGAACAAAGCCAAGGTTTTCTATGATTATTTCGCAAAGGTTCCGTCTGCTATGAAGCTGCGATGACTTAAAGATGATAATTTAAGAGGGTAAAGATTCTTTTACGCTTTTAAATTATTACAAATATTTTTTATTATTGAACTCGAATCATGCCTTCGACAATTTCTTCAAACAATAATTTTTTTGCTGTTTAACTGAATGCCGATTATACTGGAAATTAAGTATATTAAGGAGAAAATCAAACGCATTACTACTATCAGCATTTCAGTAAAATTCAGGAGATAGGCCATTCTTTAAAAATAAAAATGTCTTTTAAGAAGACAATGTTGATAAATAAGCATCCTATAGCCATTCGGTTTTTTCGTAGTAAATAAGTAGATGGTACAAAAATTACGACCTTGGCAGCTAATAGGAGGTCTGCGATGTTGGCATTGTACTATATGATTAAGTCACCATGAGAAGAAGCGCTTAGGCTATTCTAATAACAAAATTTCTTCTCAGACCTTCAAGAAACTTAGTGTCATATATTATATATATATATATATATATATATATATATATATATATATATATATATATATATATATATATATACTAACAATTTACAAGAGAAGTGTGCCAATTTAGATTTATTGCTTTCCCATTTTATTCGAAATGGTTAATAGTTTCTGAGGACATCAATAGGTCATTATCTACACTTCTTTTTAATCTTCTCCTAGCAAGTCCGGGTAACAGGGAGTGCCTACTGGTAAGAAAAAAAAACAATGGATTTTGTAGATTTGGTGTAAACGAGTGGAATGTCATAAATTTCTTATGAATATATTATTTTACAGTGGGGACGTTCATGTTTTTGTGTATTATGTGTTTTCAAATAAACCAAGGAGCATTAGTAATTTTTCTTAGACTTTTGGATTGTATGATTTGTATCTTGTGAATATGGGAGTGGGCGTGTTTGCTGAACCCCGAAGTTCTGCTCCATGTGTCCAAATAAGTCTTAGTATAGTGTTACAGATTAGTCGTTTGTTTCGTAAGTCAAGTGAAAATCTGTAGTCCAGAAGATGTGATAGTTGTTTGTAGCATCTTGTCTTTTTGATATATTTCATGTAAATCTTTGGCCAAACATAGTCCGAGAAGTTATAGAAGGTATATATTTGTTGTAATCTTTGATTTCAGTCCTAATCAAAATATTTCGTAGAAAGTTCCAATCTAGCTAGTCGTTAATCAATATTACAGTTAGCAGAATCTAAACTTTATTACACAAAAATTTTGTAAATTACAGTTCTTCTATCCTTAGTGCTCTCCCGACGATACGAAACTCCCTACTATTAGGAACTTGAGCTCTAATGGAAACTAACCTTGTAGATAATGGACTTGTAATAACCCTCGGGGTTCCCTCCTTGTTGTTGGCGATTCCGCTCTAAGGCCAGGAAAACAATGACGCAATCCATCAAAAATCGAATTCTTCCAAGACAAAATGTGTACATTTTGGATAGTGGTAAAAAAAAAGTTGAATTTTTTACATTACCAGCGTGTTCTGTAATAATTTCGCATTTAAATTATGATTTAAATTAGTTTAGCCGCTTTTCTATGAAAAATCTGAATAATTTAAAATATCTGCCATTTTATCTTGAGATAGCTGATGATATGTTCTAGTTATTTGGTGCATCTTAAACTTTCGTGCAGTTTAAATAAAAAAACTCATTGAAGTCCCTATCCTTTTTACCTGGATAGGCAAACATTAGGACTTCTCCTGTAATATCGTACGACTAGCCATTGTGTGACTGTGACGTTAAAAGAATAACCAATCATACCTTGGTACTCCTAAGCTCCCTATTAGGTACATGATCCCCGATTCTTTGGCTCGCCATGCTAAGGCAAAAACCCTGCATCAGTTATTTCTTTTACAATATGACAAAAAGTCCATCCCCGGGCCATTGTTCTCCTCCAATCCCAGGACGATGAACGGAAGACTGTAGGTGTAGCTCATCAGGAATTCCCAGAGGCCGAACGGTCAACTGACCTTGTCCTAGCTGTTTCATCGGCTCTTGTGAAATCTGCGGCAAACATACCGTGACTAAAGCATAAGTCAATTATATTTCGGCAGTAAATCGAGATCCTTTATGATGAAAAAATCTTGTGATATCTAGAAGGGAAAACCATCCGGGCAAAATGTATTTTCAAAGTTAACTCATTTAGCGCGATTAAAGATTTATTTTGTTTCTGAATTCGATGTTCCATTATAATTTCGAAAATCTTTTTGATCTATACGTATTTATAATTATTTTTTGGTGGGAAACTCATAGTTTTCCTAGTAGAAATGCTTGACTGTAGTCTTTTCCATTATTTATTTAATCACAGTTAGATGTTTAGATTAGAGCGCATATTTGAAGATCTTTTTTTTCCCCAAACATTAGTATAATTGCATGTGCATTCCAATAAATAAATATTTTCTTAATGGTAGTGTACTATAATGTAATAATGTTACTATAGGTTATGGATATTTTATTTTCTCTTTTTAATATTGTTTAAAGAATAGATTATATGAGGCGTTCAGGACCAAAAGCGGATAACTGTAAAATGTCAAAAATTGTCAAAGATATTTTGTCTGGCGCTAAGCTCTGCCACATCATATTTCTTAAAGTTTTATTCCGTTTCCGAATCTATCTGAACGTTTCCGGGGCATTAAGCGAAAAATGTGAAAAAGTCACATTTACTAAGGACGCGAAAAATGTGAAAAAGTCAATTCTTGAAATCTTGAACACCTTATGTAGAACGTACGTATTTTTAACAATTTAAACCTAAATTTGATCATTTATAGATTATAAAGGATATAGATTATTATTATCCCTATTATAGATTATTAGGGAGTGCCGAAGTAGCTGTAATAATGAAGTATAATTTTATTGTAATGTCTAAGTATTATTTTCCTGTAACTCTGCGTTTCATTTCATTCGTTTCAAATTGTAATTAAATAAAAATTACAATGTCTCTTTTCATTTGGTTAAATCAAACTTTTCACCTAACATAAAGCGAATCGTTCGAAACTTTCGCTTAATATCAAGTTGCTGCATTGAGAAAGTAAATTATTTAATGAGTAAAGATTATTCATAAATGGCGATTCTTCATTGTTGAAACATCTGGAACGCAATAAAGAACAAACGTTCCATTTTTTCCTTTCTAACGAGAAATGTAGGAGTAAATCAAGATCGTCCCGGATATACGCAGCAGAGAGAAGAAAACCGACAAGAATAATCATAGGGAAAGAAGAAAGACGAACATGTGACAGATAAACCCACAATAATCTTTCCGATAATCAAATAACGCAATCGTTTATACGCAATGTGATTTAATTTTAAAATCATTTTATTTCGCAGACATCAATTATTTTCTTGTTGAATAATATTAGTTGACCTTATATATATGAGGAAGAAAATGCTCCAGGTGCAAGTAAATAATTCGATTTAGAAAGAAGAACTGTTTATTTTTAAGGCCATCGTTTCGACCCACACTGCTGGTCTTCTTCGGGACTAAATATACGAGCACATATATATATATATATATACCTAAAGGGTTCTCCATTTTTGGTTTATATTTTTTATCACTCGTGTCGCTTTATAACTGTATATTTTGTTATTCTTTACTACATATTATATTATATATTACTACATATTATAATATATTCTTATCGATATACTACATATATACATGGAGAGGAGTGGCTCAGTGGTAGAGAACTAAGTTGCCATGCCGAAAATCCTGGTTCAAATCCCGCTGCAGGCAGTACTTTTATTTAGTCTGTTTGCAACCGGAGATGAACCAAATAGGATCTAGGACCCTCCTGGGGCTCACCCAGCCTCTATAAAATATTATAAAAATAGCGTACCCAAAATAAGTGGGGAAATCTGGCGGTTGAGCGTGACCTAGGACAAGTCCCCTCCTTGCAGAACCGTTGTCCATAAAACAGTACAGTCTCTACCAAGAACTGAACCCCAGACCCGTATGCGGGTTGCAGTGGTACATGTTTTGATTTTTTTACTACATATATTGTTATTCTTTATCATATATTCTTTTAATTTATTTGTATCTTGTCTTTGCCCTGAAGAAGAAATGTGGGTCAAAATGTTAGCTTTAAAAATAAGCAGTTCTTCTTACCAAAGATAATTTTTTCAGGCTTCCATCCTGACCATTTTCTTCCTCATTTATGTTTTCACCGCATGCTGTCCACTGTCATCATCATGATCTGAGTTTTTCATCTGAGATTCATCATTTTGATCATTTAAAAAACTCGATCATAAGGTTAAAATGACAGATCTAATGCCTACGCCTTAAATTACCAACTATTTTTAGGATGTAACTGTTTTCCGTTTATAGCTTCACTATGACATTAAATTTTAATACCTCTTTTTATTTGATAACCTCTAATAATTACTTTTTTAAGTGTTTAATATAATAACTAAGCGTTAATAGCACATAATTTATAGCCATTATTAAATTTACGTTTAATTGACTTAATTTCATTAATGAAAATTGTAATCTAATTTCTTATTAAATCATCTCTAAGATTAATTCATCATTGTTTTTATTTTCAGTATAATTAACAAGTGATAAATTAGTGTATTTGTATTATAGATCAGTTTAGTATTTTTTTCTTTTTGGAGCCTATAGTTTTTCCTGAAATTCTGGGGTAATTTTTTTAACGGTTCACAAATGAAACGTGCGGTTCCACGCTATGTTCCACTGTTAGCAAATGGTAACCGTATTGTTTTTGTTAATGAATCAGTTAAATTTTCTGATGGTTGAATCATTTACGCTACGTTTTATGAGTGCGAACAATAATCATATATTCATATGTAGGCATAAATACCTTTTTTGTAAATTCACAATTACATTTAATTCAGGAATTGATTTTAAAACATTTAAATACCACAATCCTGGTTCTTCTTAGCTACTTATACAATACCAATAATACTTATTTAAAAAAAAAATAATAATAATCACCGGTGTCTTAGCAATATAGGAAGGCTATAATGTTAATAATATCAGCACCAGTTTAAATTGAATTCAGAAGGATTATATTATAATAAAAATAAATTAAATAGTATAAATTAATATTGTACATTAAGATTTTTTATCGTCTTAAAAAACATTAAATATTATAACGAGATATAAAAATCTATTTAAGATTGAAGAGTATTGAAGTAATGAGATGTTTTATTATATTTATATAATATTATTCATATGTAACATAATACTTCTTCCTGAGGGTATGACGATACTAAATACAACATATTTTTATTTGAAAAGAAAAGATATGTCCGGACCGGGGGACATGGGATTAGTGAAAAGAGGGGGTACGTCTATGGCCGAGAGGCGAACCAGGATAGCTGGGAGAGCTCCAGGCTAGTGACCGTTCGAGTCCCGGTCCTGGACATATCTTTTCTTTTCAAATAAAAATATTTAAAAATCAATACAATCAATAACAAATAAAATAAAATAAATACAACATATGTTATCGAGCTTAATATCTTGCTGAGTTGTGTAAACTTTATTGGTTGTTTTAATTAAATTTTTTTTAAATCACCAATGAAGGAAAAAATAAAAAAATAGTTTGAAATTTGTCCAGTAAAGTTATGGATTATTATAATAATGTTATATAAAATATAAAAATTTTTACTTATTATAAGTATATTATACCGTATATTTTAAATTACATTATACGTATTTTAAAGTTGGTTTTCCAAATCTGTTGATAATTTCTGGTTCGAAGGATGTTTTGTAAATAAAAACAATATTTTATAAATAAAATATTTTTTTTAGTTTTTAAAATATAAAATAAAAAATAAAGATTTAATATTTTTTTAATTACTGCATAATTACCATACGACATCCTATATTTCAATATTGATTCAAAAATGCATTCTACACAAGGGTTTCCTTATTATTGAATTTTCGGAGTATTGTGTTGGAGGAAAATATCTGGCCAATCCGAACTTAATAGTTTTTATCTGGAAATTGAGATATTGTTATGACCTTAGAAGTTTTTTTTCTGATATTATCCGACTGAGGTAATGGATGCCGTTGCGGTTCTGAATTTAATTGCGCCATCAAAACCTTGATGAAAAGATATTCGATTCAGAAATGTGTTTTACATCTTTCATTACCTATGTCCTCCATGAGAGTTTGTTTTCTTCTTAAGACCTTCCTAAGTAAACGATCGGTGAGTGATATCTTAAAAAATATTATGTTTTTGCTACGAGGACAGATTTGGCAATAATGAATATATATCTCTTTATTAGATTTTTCGTTTCAATCTGTTTTTGACCATCTGACCTATTATTTCGATGTATTATTCGATTATGAAATATTTCGAAATATATTTGAAAACATATATTTTAATGAGGTCCATTAATGAGTTATAGGTGAAGTATTTTCCGAAATTACGAGTAATAAGATCGAGCAATTTAGCATCGATTTATTTTTAATTTTCGGAATTATTCCATATTGGTGACCGATATTGGGTTTTTGTAAAAATGTCCTTACAACGAAACAAATTATTGAAAGAGTTAGCGGTGTTTTGTTATCTTTAGTAATACTATTATTTTAATTTATTATCACATCCATAAAAATATTTACTATATACCTTTTGATTTATGGCTTAGATACAGCACTATACATAGTTTCAAAGCAAGAGCAATACCGAAAATTAAACATTTCAGAAGCTTTTTACTTTTAGTTTTATCTATCATGACCTGAATATGTAAGCAAATATTTTTAAAATGTTTTAGTTTAATAATATCTCCCAAAAATTAAATATACTTACACGTAAACTTGACTGAACAGAGTTAGCGAACTTGACAAAATAATTTAATAAAATAATTGTCTTGTGTTGACAATTACAGGTCATTTAAGTACAGGTCATTCAAAGTAAATCACAATTATATATATTCATACCTCTTTTCTCAATCTACACCGTTTATACAGCTGACATCCCAATTCATTCTAATTAGTTCCTTATTCAGATAGTTCCTTACCACGTATGCGGATGACACATGTCTATTATCAGTCAACACCGATCCACTTATAGCTTTTTATGTTATCTTCAATACTATATCACTGAAACAGGAGAATTAAAATAAATTCTCACAAATCCCGTCAAATCACCTTTACCCTCCGTAGTAAACCAATGCTTCCTCTCCTCTTGTATCGTTTAATAACATCCCAAGGATTCCTGTAGAACAGGTACGGTACTTAGGACTACACCTTGACAAAAGATTAACTTAAAATCCTCAGACTAGACTGAAACGACCAGAAACAGCTCGCCGTTTCAAGCTACTACAACATTTACTAGACAAACGCTCTAAACTCTCAATTAATTACAAAAGACTCATATACATGACAATCATTAGACCCATCTGGACTTACAGAATAGAGCTTTGGGGCTCCACTAAACCATCGAATTCCTCTCGTATTTGAACATTACAATCCAAAATCCTCCATAAAATCCTCAATGCTCCTTACTTTGTTATGAACAAAGTAATTCATAATGACCATGATGTTACATTTGTAGCTGATTTGGCCCGAATCCGATATTAATCTATTCATGACAAACTCTATTTCCACTCAAACCCACCAATTTCAAACCTAGCAACCTCTTCAATTCCTGATAATCCTCCGAGGCGTCTGAAAAATAAGATGGCATTGTGACCTTCTAAGTTGAATTTGTTATTTGAGTAATATCACTGGGTAGTTTCTCTACTCGTCATTCATGCTAATATTATTTAGCTGTATTATTATTATTATTATAAAACTGAAGAGTTGATGTGTCCAGTATACTCAACAATCACTAATTTCTTTATGAGTTAAATAAATAAAAAGTTTATAGAGGAAGGATTTAGTCTTTACAATAGTTTAGAGCATATTGAAACGGATCAACAACAATAAGTATAGAAAGACTGCTAGGAGAAACTCCTCTTCTGAATTTATTTAGGTGCAGAAAATATAGCAACCTACTTCGTTACTTTAATATGTTGTTAAGAAGAAGAGTCTATTTCTCCTTAATTAAAAATAATTTTTTTATGTTTATTTTTGCTCATTTCAAAAAAATACTACATGGTTACTAAAGCAAAGCTCTTGTCGTAGATCCACATAAATATAAAATATATTCAATCAAAAAGCGATAGAATTTGATTATAAAAAATATGTAAGCCGCGTTTATCTTAAATGTTTGAAACGGAATACTAAAGTCTGCAGAGAGAGAGAATTTACATTGTTTTTATTATTATTAACAAATTGAAGGCCATGCCAATTTTAAAGGGATTGTCCGTAGCACCACGATTTCTAGTAAGCGAAACATAACGTTGAAATATCTACAATAGATAAGTTACAGATATGTTAATTGTAATGAGGGTTACAAGTAACCCAGATTTAAAGTATAATGATAATAACAATTTATATGTAATATCATTTGTTTAAATTACGTATGTTTCTATAAATAAGGGGTAGACATGAGTACATGTCACCAGTGACACCTACATGCACAGAATGAAACTTTTGCCCCTACTTGACCGGCTGTCTCTTCAGAAACCATATACTTGGTCTTTTTCTTATTTATAAACAAATAAACAAGACTTAAAGCAGCTTCGTTCAATTGACAACGTAATACACAAAATAATTTCGTATCTGGGAACCCTTTTGCATTTGAATCCCAAGACAATGTATATATATATATATTGTTACGGGCTACTGGGTGCAAAATGGACTAAACTATTACTTAATTCAAGAATCTAATATTTATTAACAAATTAGAAAGAATACAATGAGATTCTTTAATACAATTAAATTATTAAACTAATATCAATTTACAATAACAATACTAAATGTTATCTAATTTCTAAAATAATATACAAACAATATAAGATATTTCTAATACTAAATAACTAAACTATTTATATATAAATTTGTACGAATACAATAATATTACACTATAGTTTACAATAACAAATTAACACTTACAGTTCGCTAACTAAAGTCCACCGACCGTAAGACTCTCCAAATATGACAAACTGCCACACAGTTTATTACACTTATTACCCGGCCACTAATTGTCACTGTTGCTCACTAAGCACTTATTACAGACTGATACTAACTCACTGTAACTCACGCACTATCACTAGTTAACGACTGCTACTCACTGGCTTATTACTTCACTGCTTATTACTGACTCGTCTTACTACTACTGCGCGGCCAAAACAGCTCGCCTTTTTATATAGGCAAGGGAGATTGGGGTGGGAGCATCTAGAACATTCCGGGCCGATCGAGTAGGCTCTACGACATTCTATAATCCCTTCCGGCTTAATCCCATTGTTCGCCTAATCTTCTCAGCCTCCTTCCCGCTCAGACCGTAACACTGCCCCCTCCTTAAAAGTGCTATGTCCCAGAGCATAGTCCGGAGAAATCGGGCGGTTATGAGCTTCCCTCGATGGAGACGCATTTCCTTTCCAGGGGTTGAACGTGCACACCAATATGGCGACCCCAGAGTTGGCGAATATCTCTTCAAGCATGTTCCTGACAACCTTCCACTCCAGGCCGTCATATCCACAGCCCAACTTAGGGATCGCGAGCTTGGTGACACGCAGTCTCAGAAGCTTACTCCGCAAGTCGTACCTTACTGGTCTCCACGTTGTTGAGATACCTGACTTGCTGGTCTTTTGTCGGGCCATGGTCTCCTTTGTATGGGGCCAGTCTATTAAAATGGACTACCCTGGGTTTTCCTTTTGGCTGCTTCCTGATCCTATAGATGACGTCGTTTATCCTATTGATGATCTCAAACGGGCCATCCCAGGAGTTCTGAAGTTTAGGTGAGTAGCCTCGCCTTCTTCGAGGATCATGTAGCCAGACCAAATCTCCAGGTTGGAATCCACCTTTCTCTGCCCTGATGTCGTAACGCTCCTTCATTCTGTCACTGGCTCCCTGGATGTTTGCACGAACCTTCTCGTGGATATTATCCATCCGCTTCCGTAGATTCGTGACGTATTCCTCTCCGTTAACTTCCTCGTCTGGCTTGAACCCGAATTTCAGATCACAAGGCAAACGAAGTTCTCGGCCGAACACCACATTTGCGGGGGTCTGCCCCGTTGCTTCATGGACTGAACTGCGGTAGGCTAACAGGAACAAGTGAAGATACTGGTCCCAGTCCCGCTGATGGTCGGAAACCACTTTAGACAAATATCGACCCATTGTCCTGTTCATGCGCTCCACCATGCCATCCGATTGAGGGTGAAGAGGTGTCGTCCTGGTTTTCCGTATTCCCAGTGCTTCGCACATCCCGGAGAAGACTGCAGACTCAAAGTTTCTTCCCTGGTCAGCGTGAAGTTCCATGGGTACTCCAAACCGGCTGACGAGCTGCTTCACAAGTACGTCTGCAACCGTGACTGCCTCTTGATTCGGAAGGGCATACGCTTCCACCCACTTAGAAAAATAGTCCATGGCCACGAGAATATATCGGTTACCTTCGTCCGTCACAGGGAAAGGGCCAGCGATGTCGATCGCTATCCTCTCGAACGGTGCTCCCACGTTGTACTTCTTCATAGGGGCCCTCTTTCTTCTTGTTGGTCCGTTAGAAGCCGCACAATTCGCACAACGCCTGCACCAGTCCAACACATCGTCCTTAAGGTTTGCCCAGTAAAAGCGTTCACGAACTTTTTCCAATGTACGGTGAACTCCAAGATGGCCGCCAGTTACACCGTCATGTAGCTCCCTAAGAACTTCGGGCACTTTCTTCCTTGGAACGATGAGCTGTAGCCTACGCTGATCTCCTTCCGCGTTCTCCAATGCCCGTTTCAGCAGCCCGTTGTCCACTAAAATGGAGTTCCATTGGGCCCAGTACGTTTTTACATTCTTCGACATTGGAGCAACATCCTGCCAGGTTGGTCTTCCTTGCCCCGATATTTTCCATTCCTTTATTTGTTTCAAGTCCGGGTCCTCGTCCTGTTCCTTTGACACCTCTGCGTCCTGCCAACTGTCGATGACAACTGTAGTCCTCAATACTGTTCCCTGCTTCTCTTCTTGTCGGGAACAATGCCTGCATTCTTGATCTTCACATGGTCTTCTAGACAGCGCATCCGCATTCCTGTGGCTCGTTCCAGAACGATGAGCAGATTCAAAGTCGTACTCTTGAAGGCGCTCGATCCACCTCGCCACTTGTCCCTCCGGTGACTTGAATCGCAGCAGCCACATTAGAGCCGCGTGGTCCGTTCTCAGCAGGAACCTTCTTCCGTATAGATATTTATGGAAGTGCTCTATGGATTTTACTACTGCCAGAAGCTCTTTCCTTGTGACACAGTAGTTGCGTTCCGGAGCTGAGAGTGCTTTGCTGAAATATCCAATCACCCTTTCTTCTCCGTCTTGGAGCTGAGAGAGGACACTTCCAATGGCGATGTTGCTGGCATCTGTGTCAAGTATGAACTTGCCCTCGGGACGTGGATAGCTCAGAATAGGAGCACTACTCAATTTGCTCTTCAGCTCCTCGAAGGATGCCTGGCACTCGTGATCCCAATGAAAAGTCCTTTTCTCCTCGGTTAGCCTGGTAAGAGGTTTTGCGATGTTAGCAAATCCTTTCACGTACCTCCGGTAATAGGTGCAGAGCCCGAGAAAACTTCTCACCTGGTGCTTATCTCGAGGTACTGGCCAGTTGGTGATCGCTGCTATCTTCTCTGGGTCAACAGCAACTCCGTTGTCTGACACAATATGCCCCAGGTAGTTGACTTGCCTTCGGAAGAGATTACACTTCTTCGGGTTCAACTTTAGGTTTGCTGCACGCAGTCGTTCGAAGACCTTCTCCAGATTCTTCAGATGGTGAGCGAAGGACTTTCCCAGCACAATAATGTCGTCTAGGTATACCAGGCATACCTCCCAAGAGAGACCTCTTAACACGTTTTCCATCAGCCTCTCGAATGTGGCAGGAGCATTGCAAAGCCCGAATGGCATTACTGTAAACTGCCAGAGCCCAGTGCCAATTGAAAACGCCGTCTTCTCTTTATCCTCAGGTGCCAATCCAACCTGCCAATATCCACTGCGGAGATCCAAAGTAGAGAAGAGTTTACACCCCTCTAGGGTGTCCAGCGTATCGTCAATCCTGGGAAGCGGATAGCTGTCCTTCTTGGTGACATTGTTCAGAAGACGGTAGTCTACGCAGAACCTCGTTGTGCCGTCTTTCTTCTTCACCAATACAACAGGAGACATCCAGGGGCTACTCGAAGGCTCAATGACAATGTCAGCCGCCATCTCCTTTATAATCTCCTCGGCGTCCTCCCGTTTGGCTAACGGCAGCCTCCGCGGAACCTGTCGGATGGGCTTCGCATCCCCAGTGTCAATCTTGTGCTGGACGATATCCGTTCTGCCCCGTGGTCCTGGTCCGATCTCGAAGACGTCATGCCATCGGATAATCATATTCTTCACTTCCTCGCTCTGTTCGGGCGAAAGGTCGCGACATGATTCGTCCAAAAATCCTTTAAGTTCCTCTGGGAGTCCTCGAAGCTCGGTGGGATGACGTTGCAGCTGACGAACCACTGAGGTAGCGGTGGTACACTCCCCGACTGGTGTTCCTTTCTTCAGCGTTACCGGGAAGCTGTTCAGGTTCATTAGCCGAATTGGAGTGGTAGGTCCGATCTTGATGAGAGACCTAGCAACCAGTACGCCGCGCCCGATCTCTTGTTCTTCGTGCCTTCCGGGTTCAACTAGTACACATTGACCCGCGGGTAGATGGCCTTCGACCGTCCCATGCGTCACGATTTGGCTCCGTGCCGGTAAAGTGGTGTCTTCTGGTAGCAGCACTCGTGCGCAGAAGTCCTTTTCCTGCCGAAGTATGACTTCCTCGTCTCCCAGCGTCATCACACCTCTCGACATATCCAGCTTGATCCCGTATGCGATCATGAAGTCCATGCCCAATATAACATCTTCATCGATCTCTGCCACGAGAGCGCGGTGCTGCAGATGTTGATCCCCGATGTGGAAGGTGGCATCTGTCTCCCCGTAGACCTTGGCTGGCTGTCCCGTTGCAGTCCGTAATGCCCAAGTTGTTGGTAAGATCTTCTCAGCTGGAAGTGTCTTGGAGTTCAAGATTGTCATGCTCGCGCCGGTATCCACTAGAAGGCTTCGCAGCTGCCCGTTCACCATCCCATCAACGTAGAAGCTGTTTGTCCTGCTTCCTATTGACGCAACTCTGATGGCCTTCCTGGGGGCTTTGACGTTACGGGTTGGACACTTGCTTCTAGGGTGTCCAAGCTGGCCGCAGCCCCAACAGCGTATCTCCTTCTTATGGGTCCTGAGAGCATCCAACACTTTGATCACTATGTCCTCGATGCTAGGGACCACATTAGGTTCCGCTTCTGCTGCTCGAATTCGCGCATGGCCCCGTACAGACTGTCTGACAGCTTCAAACTCCATGGCCTGAGATAATGCGTCTCCCAACGTTTTCGGCCGGGCGAGCTTCACCGCTTGTTGTGTCTCTGGGTCCCGAAGTCCATCCAGGAATTTGTCGACAGCCAAACTCTCGTAGACATAGTCAGTGACCGATGGGTAGGCGTTCCTCACCAGCCGGGCAATATCCGCTTCAAACTCCTGCAGCGTCTCGTCGTCCTTCTGGACCCTGTTTCTTAACTGTGAGCGATATAGCATGTGGCGGTGTCCGAAACGCATTTCCAGTCTTCTAATCAGTTTCCCGTAGTTGGACCGCTCCGACATGGGCATTCCCTGCAGCACTCTCAAAGCGTCTCCACGCAAGGCCAGGCACAACGCTGAAGCTTGGGTCTCCTGTGACCACCCGTGGATCGAAGCCGCTGTCTCGAAGAGAGTCATGTAGTCCTCCCACGGCGTCTTTCCGTCGAATACTGGAATGGTGTTGTGAGCTGGTGGCGTCCCATTATTGGCGGGCAGAATAGTTTTATGAAGACTGACCTCGGGGAAACGGTCGGTGTTGTTCGTCGGTGGGTTGCTCATAAGTCCCTCTATAGCTTCCACTCTTTGCCTAAGTTTGCTTTCAATTGAATTTAATTTTTCTCCTAACCTAGATTCTACATCAGCTACTTTATTATCCACATTTTCCATTAACTTAGATTCTAATGTGCCTAACTTAGACTCTAATGTATCCATTAAATCATTTTTAACAGTGCTTAACTCATTACCTAGCTCATTTTTAACAGTGCTTAACTCATTACCTAGCTTATTTTCTACATTGCCTAATTCCTTACCTAGCTTATTTTCTACATTGCCTAATTCATTTTTAAAAGTTGCAGACAACTTGCTCAAATCAGTTTCAAACAGAACGTCATCTGGATTTTCCCCTAACTCTACAAAAAATTGACGCAAGCGATGTTGCAGTACATTTTTATTTCCGGAAGAATCCAGATCACGTTCTTCTAATTCCCGTTTTAAATCTGCAACTTTTAAATCCATCAATTTAAGACTTTGAGAAGCCATTTTTCAAACAGTAGCCCAATTATTACAAAATGCAAGACAAAATAACAATTACACAAGATCCCACTTCTGACACCAATTTGTTACGGGCTACTGGGTGCAAAATGGACTAAACTATTACTTAATTCAAGAATCTAATATTTATTAACAAATTAGAAAGAATACAATGAGATTCTTTAATACAATTAAATTATTAAACTAATATCAATTTACAATAACAATATTCTACTAAATGTTATCTAATTTCTAAAATAATATACAAACAATATAAGATATTTCTAATACTAAATAACTAAACTATTTATATATAAATTTGTACGAATACAATAATATTACACTATAGTTTTCAATAACAAATTAACACTTACAGTTCGCTAACTAAAGTCCACCGACCGTAAGACTCTCCAAATATGACAAACTGCCACACAGTTTATTACACTTATTACCCGGCCACTAATTGTCACTGTTGCTCACTAAGCACTTATTACAGACTGATACTAACTCACTGTAACTCACGCACTATCACTAGTTAACGACTGCTACTCACTGGCTTATTACTTCACTGCTTATTACTGACTCGTCTTACTACTACTGCGCGGCCAAAACAGCTCGCCTTTTTATATAGGCAAGGGAGATTGGGGTGGGAGCATCTAGAACATTCCGGGCCGATCGAGTAGGCTCTACGACATTCTATAATCCCTTCCGGCTTAATCCCATTGTTCGCCTAATCTTCTCAGCCTCCTTCCCGCTCAGACCGTAACAATATATATATATATATATATATATATATATATATATATATATATATATATATATATATATATATATATCTGCAATTGTAAATATAGGCTTACAATCATAACTATACATTACAATTATAAATATAGGTTTACTTCATAAATCGCTATTTGGTTTCTTTATTAAATATCTTATGCTCCGCTTAACTATGACTTACATCTGCCCCTATATAATTGTTTACGTTTCCTTTACTGGCCTTGTAATAAGATTTTTATCCGATTGGACTCATGTTAAAAACAGTTGATTATTTAATTATTTCCTCCTCGAGTAAGGAAAAAATAGTTTTACTTTTATTTTTGTTGGAGATTTATAGACCTTGCAGCATACTCGAGTCGGCGCATGAAATGGTTAGGTCCAATGTCATATAAATAGATGAAGCCAAGAGTGCTTGAAATCAGTATCAAGAGGAGCAAGGTGGAATCAGGTCTAGAATAAGATTAAATAAATAAGATAAGGAAATTAGGACGAGGAAAAGTTGTATGGATAATGTAAAAGAGAATTCAAGATAAAACGGAATATCCATCAGCTGCGCAACCAGGAAGGATGAATGTAAAAAGGCGATTGAGGAGAACAAAGATCGCAACATGCGCCAGTTGTTCTAATAATGTAGGAATGGATTTCAGTTGAATTTAAGTTGTTTTTGTTTTGTTTCTAAATGACTAAAGATCTTACAAACTATATTCAATATGCTGACGTTATGATTATTACAATAAATAGATGATCGCTGAACGGATAGTAAAAATAAATATTAACTTGAGAAGTATGAGTCCATTAATATATAATTTGTAAAGAAAAATATAAATTAACACTTCTAACAGAAATAAACCTATGCCGATTGAAAGATAATATAAATAAATATGTAACTTGATAAAGTGCCCTGTCAAATAAAATAATAGTTAATAATTAAATAAAAGTTAAAGATAAATTTCGCTGGTTCACAAACACACAAGAACGAAGGCAAACGCACTCGTAGTGCTCCAAGAGAACCCTCTAGTTACCCGCAGAGCACTTAAGCTCTTAACTCATTGTTAAATAGTTTATTGGGGCAACACTGACTACCTCACCAGGTAACCGTAAAGTTATAACTTTGCCGATTTTGTTGTGCTGACCGCTACAATATGTAAGATATGGGGATCTCATAATAGTAAATCTATTTTTTATAAGCTAGATAAGTTACTATTATGCTACTTAAAAATATATCTAGTATTTATTTTTATAATGTACAACATCGACTTCTTGGATTCCAAGATCTCGTCGAATTTAAATAGGTTCTTCTGGGATTCAAAAAGGAAAGCCATATATATCATCTTATTTTAAATCTATGAATTCTCTAAAAAAAGATATGTTGATCTGGCGGTCCAACATAGCATTGAATTTAACCAAAAATATACATTTTTAATGATCTAATCGCCCTAAATTCATATATATGTTCAAATTTTAGATTATGAGCCCATCGTTTCTTTGAAAGAGAATTTTTATAATATTCCTATGCATACTAATTTATTGATATCAGTTTTTCAGTGAATCCATTTAGGTAGGTTATTTCAGTTATTGTTTTCATCTGAAAGAACCAACTGAACGTGATGAAGTACTGGTCGAACTGCTTGCATAGTAAAAATATCATGTAAAAATATTAACTGCGTCCCATACATTTATACAAGGGTACTTATCAGAAAACTAGCCAATTTCGAAAAAAGTTGTTTTGAGTAAATGACCTTGGAAAAGTAGAAGGTTTCTAATAGGTTCATGTTCATCTATTGTTTTTAAATAATTTTTTCTTAATAAAGTAGGTTCAGAGGAAGTAATAATAACTGTGACGTAAAATAGAAATGTTTCCGATATTATTTTAAACAACTCGATCTTTCAATAAAAATAACTGAACCAACAGGTAGTTCTTTTCTATATAAATAGCCAAAACTTATTCCATGCAAACTAACTACGAGTAATTCAATTTATCAATATCTTGTTAAACCCTTTCAACTTAATGGCTAACTACTTTTATACTTATTTTTTTATACCACTACAACTCGTGAAAGGATATGGGGTTCAGTACATGGTAGAGACTGTACTGTTTCATGGAAAATGGGGTAGGTGATGGTTACAAAATATACTAATCATTTATTTATCATAGCGAGACTTGCAGTTCTGTTTGTTTTAATAGTTGTGAATAAATAACACATTTCTTTGATAAATTCTATCAATAAACGGAAATCGAAATTCAACTAAATTCAATAAAATTAAACAATGCTAAATATAACTTATTCCGCAGAATCGTAAGTTCAAGACAAGCATTTTTAAGTTAATACATATAAAGTAAATAAACCATTGTCTGATTCTTATTGTTTAAGAAGAATAAGGAAATGACCAGTCAAAGCAACCGTCATGAGAATCATCCTTGGCTCTAGACCAAACCGGTTTATAAATTTTTATTTTTTAAAGTAGTCTTCTCTGAAGGCATCATTATTAAGAGCTGGTGGTTCTTGGAAGTGAGAACAGTAAACTTTCTGAGTAATTCTTTTATACCGGAGACAAATGTATTGTTGTAAAACATTCATGTCATTTTAACCTTAAAATAAAAATTGGATAAAATATTAACACAATAATTACATATATTTCTTATCATAAGAAATTCTTATTATATTAAGAAATTCTTATAATAAGGTTGTACTGATAATCTTTAGGTTCCGGTTTCTGAGAGACTATGAGAGATAAATCATTTGTTTTATCAAAGCAATGGGTCGAATAATATATTAATTATTTGATATGGAAATATAAATTATTCTTATTGTGGTATGGTTAATGTTCATTAAATATATTGACGTGTAAAATAACTTATTAATAAATAAGTAATAAAATAAGTGAATAAGTAAATAAAATATTTGTTTTCATTGTGCTTACACCTAATTACGTTTTAAAAAACAACTAATAGGTAGTCAAATATATATTCATTCTTTTTGTTGTATGGTCAGTACTTATTAATTACATTGACTTTATTAATAACTTCTTATGAAGCATATACAGTACGAACAATAATCCTTATTATCAATTTATTTATATGTATAATTAAGGTCCACAATAAATAATTAAGAATAAATAAGCTACCCATTGTTAATAATGATTCCATTCATCATTCGCATGGTTCAAGGTAAATGGTTATATTCGCAATATTGATGAATTTTAAAACTTTTAAGGCCTGATCTTTGATCTAAATCTTATTATCTTTATTTTTCAGATAAATCATGATGAAGTGGTATTTATCGTTATGTGCTCTATTGGTGGCAATCGGATTAACAAATGGTCAGCAGTACCTGAACAGAACTCGAAGGCAATCTGGTAAGCCTTTAATTTGTCCGAAAATATTTTAATTAATTCAGTATTGAATCAATTAAGAATAAGATAGTTTATTAGCATCTTTTTATATCTTAATATGGAGTAGACATTTAAAAATGGATTATCAACATAATGTTGTTAAGAGAACTAAATATATACTAGAGGATAATAGAAAATCACTCTGCCTGTTCCGAACTATTAAGCAATCAGGAATTAAATAACAAGGTATTTAAAAACAAATGAAAATTAATTTTGAAAGTTTACGAATGTATTCTGAAACTACAACTAGTAAATATAATGAACAGTCAGAAAAATGTTTCTAATAACTACCCACAGGTACTGCAATAACATTTTTTAATTGGAAGACCCAAGGCTGTCTTCTTTTCTGACGCTTTGGAGGATTAAAGGGAATCGATGAGGAAAGGGTTTAAATGAGAATAGATCTTATCATAAAAAAATAAGCAATGGTTCCAGGACAAATTCGCAGGAAATGGAACATAAGGTCATTATAGATATCATTCATATCATTATGGATAATTTCAAACGTGACAAATAATCATGGATATTGACAAATTCTTAAGAAAATTCTGGATTAAACATAAGAGGAATGCTTCTTCATATTCCCTCTCAAAGTTTCTTCTTCCACTTCTTAGTTTCAAAGATTTCATTTTAGTGTAGCTGTGGCTATCATCTGAGTTTGGTTAATTTTTGAAATTTGTCACTGGCGAATGAGATGAAGTTTCCAAATTTCCAAATACCAAGCACTGAACCTAAGATCCATCATGGGTCATAGTGATCCAGGTTTTGTTTTATAAATTTATTTAAACTGCATGATTATGATCGCTAATTATATGCATTCTACAGAAGCAGGCTTTTCTCCCGTATTCGCTTCTTTCTAAGAAGATTTCCGAGATAAGCGAGGGATCGTTGACTGGATGATGTAAGGAAGAAAATAGTTGGGGGTGCAGTCAATTAAAACACTAAATAAGTGGATACTTATTTTAATTAAGTGCCGACGTTTAAAGACCGCGTCCCCTCGTGCAAGCGTCCTATAGCCCTGCAATGCAAGCGTCCTATAGCCCTGAAGATGACCCACAAAGTGGGTCGAAACGTCGGCACTTAATTAAAATAAGTATCCACTTATTTAGTGTTTTAATTGACTGCACCCCCAACTATTTTCTTCCTTAAGAAGATTTCCCATAAATTGTACATTTTGCCATCCTAGAAAATCAAATTAGGCCATCAAACCAGTTCATTTCTCTCACACTTTGGTTTAAGAATTTCATTGTTTAATCAAATTATGATCATATCGCTGCTCCGGAAGTATAAAGACACGACTGCAAAAAACAAAACTACAAATCACAACTGAACAATGAGTCGTTATTCTGCCGGAGGGAAAGGTAAATAAGCATGGAGGTTATAACAACGGATCCCCTCTCGTGGCGAATTTCTTACAATTATGTCGATTTACAAACATCCAGTAAATGCATTTATGAGCCCGCCAAGACAATAAAGTAAATTTCACAAAATTTTAAAGATGCGTCATACTTCCGGAGCAGCGATATGTAATCAATAGTTTACTTTCACAGAAGTGGTATAAGTCCATGTTTTCATATTTGCGATATCTAATGGTTTCCATTTGAATTACTTCAAAAATATAGGCAAATATTTTTACCACTTATCACTTACCAAAGAGTGACGTTTTAAACCCCATACACCTATTATAATTTATTATGAAATAATAATCATGAATATCATTTAAAAGAATATACGATTTTTTTATATCCAAATGGATTAACTCATATGCCAGCTAATCATAAATTTTCATATTTACAGGTCCACCTTGCCTGACACCGGATAATATTCAAGGGGTGTGCATTAATATCCGCAAATGCCCAGTATTGTTGGACTTACTTAAGAACTCACACAACCAGGCTGGAGCAGTGGAGTTTTTGCGTGGGTAAATGTTTTTTTTCTTTTTATTATTTTTTATATACTCACATAACCATGCATCACTCATCAATTTTGTAAATATATTATTAAAGCCATACATTGTGAGTGTTAAATTATACGTTTTGGCTCTTTTATAATATTTATTTTTTGTTCTTTTTATGGTTAAGTAACGATTTTCTCTATGACATTGACTAATTTGTATATATTTTTAATTAAATCTGCTAGCTTATTTACAACGATAAATCAAATGATTCTCCTACATACATTTAACTATAAAAGTAAAATTTGAATTAATTATCTCAGATTTGGAACTTTTGAAACTGCTTTCCTTCACATTAAAATGCAGCTATTATTCTGTCTATGCCTATCAGGAGTCATGAATTTTTTTTTGTTTGATTCCTTCGATGTAGGAAAGTTGTGATGGGGACCCTTACATTGAGGGGCGGGCGACCTGTGGTCTCGTGATTACAGTAACAAACTACTAAACCCAAGATCGCGGGTTCGTAGCCTGTCAGGTGACCCTAGGATTTTTTAAAGGGAGTAAAAAATCCTTAGTTACGCCGTCCTTCGGAAATGACGTTAAAAGGGGGTCCCTGTACGATGTCAGGTACTCGTTAAAAATCCCTATCCTAATTAAACCTAGATAGGCCAAATTTAGAGCTCCCAATGTAGCATCGTCCAATTAGCCATAAGGTGACGTTAAATGAACAAACAACAACAACATTGAGGGGTGGAAATGTCTTAATTCTTCCGCACATAAGCGTCAACTATACCACAAAATATGCTTTCTTTTTCTTCGGTTTTTTTTTCGTTTTTTTTTTTTTACGTTTCTTTTTCCCAGCTCTAGATGGCCTACATTTTAGGCCGAAACGTTGGCGAAATAAAATAAGTATTGCTTATTTTGTGTTTTCTTACCCCCTGGCCAATTCATTCCATTATTAGAATTATCCAGTCAACTATTTTCCACTTAAACACAAAATATACAATTATACCACATGCACGCATTATAGACTATCTACTATATATCGTTACGTTTACTTTCTTTTAGCTCCAAGTGTAATCCAGAAGTCGCCTCTGAAGTATGCTGCAAGACCGAAAAAGATTACTCTTCGTTCTTGTCGCCGCCTAATTGCGGAAAGACGTCCGTAAACCAACATCCCAGGATCGTAGGAGGACAGCCAGCCGAATTAGGTAGGATATGATTTGAAAAATGAGAACTTTATCATATCTATAGTTTATTTACTATTATGTTATATACTTTATTTAATACTGTAAACAATGACATTGAGCTACATAGGTATATCGCAATCTGTAACGTAATGGTTTCCTAAAAATTACTCATCCTCTTTCTGTAAATAGAACCTGAACTTAAGAAAGCCCAAATATTTTTGACAAGTATAATTATTCCAAAACAATAACTTGAAAGTTTTAAATAAGTTTTATCTCATTGTCACATCGCATGGAGTGTTGATTTTGTGACAATCTAAGATCGCTGGATACTCGTACGCGCAATTACTTGCACAGGCAATCTTCTGAAGTGAATAAGCTCCTTAGTTCTGACGGAAAACGAGACCATTCAGCTAATGGCCAAAGAGACAAGGAAAAAAAAGTTGTGGGTCCAAACAAATTCTCCTTGTGGAAGAGAAAAGAGGAACCTGGACGTTGTAGAAGAGCAGAGGATTTGAAGAGTAACCAAAACGAAGTTCGGAACGTAAGCATGTAAAGTAGTATTGCCTGAAATCCCTACTTCTTCCTATTTTTTTATTAATAAGGTACAATATTTCGTTATTTTTGTTTTGTTTTGTTTTCTCCTTCAATTGCCTTATATGTAGTAATAGTGTGCTAATTTATTTATTTTAGTTTTCTTATTTGTTCTTTTAATTTGTGATAATATTTTTGTTTCAACTGCGTTAATGTTTACTATGTTCAATATTTTGTAGTTTAAGTTTTATTTCAATGTTGTACTTTCAATTGAGCGTGGTTTTTGTTCATAAATAAAACGAAAAATGTAAAACACTAGGAAAAAACATGAAAGTACAATTGTATGTAATGTACTATAAATGTACGGAACATGCAGAACAATAAACGTCCTTCACGTAGGGGTACCGCGTAAAGGGGGAAAATGTGTATATATACATGTATTGTAACACAAAAAAACTATGTTAGTAAAGTTAAGTTGGGTTGGTGCTCCTAGGAATGCAATATTTACTCTGGTCTCTGGTGTTTATGTGATAGTTATGTAAAACAAATCTATACATATAAACTGGTTTGTCCTGAATGACTGACTGACGGATCAACTCACAGCCTAAACCGCTGATCGCAGAGACCTGAAACTTGGAGGGTGGTTTCTTTGTATGACGGAGGCATCCAATAAGAAAGGATTTTCCGAAATTCTACCCCTAAGGGGGTGAAAAAGGGGGAGAAAGTTTGTATGGGACAATGTGATTCCTTGGTCCAATCTACTTTAATTTTGCATAAACCTTTTATAACAGTATTGATGGATGACATGTTTCGTATTTTATTGAAATTCATCCCCTAACGGGGTTTAAAAGGGGTTGAAAGTTATTTTGGCGTGTGATTTGCTTCAAAGTTGATATCAATACTGCGAGCATGGACTTGAGGACTGCTTCTCTCACGGCCAGTTGTTTGTGGCATACTCCAGAGTAAGTGCACAGAGTAGCCTGGTGATTCTAGCTCCCGAAGGAAAAGTATTGTTTACAAAGAAATACGGAAGGTGTGTAGTATTTCGATTTCGTTGTAAAAAGATAATACCCCCATGTAACATTCACCAGATCAACGGCCGAGCTCAGTGTTCACAAAATTTAACGAAATTTTATTTTCATGTTTATTTGACCTTTAAATCCCTCCACTATAATAAAGATTGTTATGTTTTATAAGTATTCAAAAATTTGAACATAATAATTTATATGTTATAACAAAATTAATAACGTAAAAAAGCAATTAAAAATCCTATTAGAATCATTTTCGACTTCTACGCAGACGAAGTCGCGGGCAAAAGCTAGTCTTAAATAAATTTCTAAGCGTGATAAAATAATGTGCAAATTTTATGTAAATATTCCAATATTAGAGGCCCATTTTCAAAAAGTTGGTCACGAAGAAAACTCTTGATAATTGTAGAATTGGCATGAAAATGAAAAATTATTTTGTTTATCCATTTTCGATTACTTTATGCTACTATGGCTTAACGGGCGGTGCTACAGTGATAGTCATACATTTTGCCTATACAGATATAACTAGGATAGGGATCATTAACGAGTATCTGACACCATAAAGGTACTCTCATTTTACGTCCCTTCCGAAGGATGGCATAACATTTTTTACATACTTTTAAAAAATCCTAAGGCCACTTTAGGCTTCTTCTGGGCTGCGAACCCGCGACCTTGGGCCTAGAACTTGATATGCTAACTGCCACACCACAGGTGATCCTCTCAAGATACTTTTTATATCTACATTTAAATATTTGTATAATATACATTACAAAGGTTTTATTAAACTGTTTTTTTTTAAATATTTTTATTTGGGTTCTAATGCTTAAAGTAATAAATTCTAGAGAGTAAAAAATAAATAATGGTCCAGGACTATTTCTGCAACTATGGGTCTCACAGACAGCTTATGCTCAGAGTTTCATGGATGCACCATTTCAGCAATTTTCTCCAGATTTTGGAAAGCATCGAAAGATATAAATTGGTCATGTGATGCGAAATGAAAAGTACCAACAACTGCAGATAGATATAGAGATTAAAGGAAAGAGATGTCCAGATCTCAGGTATAACTCCTGGTTGAAAAACCAGAGGCTTTAAACAGGATTACACTTCTTTCGTGCAGCGGTGAGTAAAATAAGATGGACCGTTATAATCGCCAACATCCAAAGAGGAAATTTTCGAATAAGATCGGTCCCATGATACTGCATTGACTCCGTCGTGTTTAGAGAAGACTTCATAGATGTTATGTCAATCAGATTAGAACTTTTTTTTTGTTTGCTATGGTTTGTAATTTTTTTAAATAGAAATCGATGACCATACCAATTATTATAAATACATTATCAGTTTATGATAAAGCAAATAAAAATTGTAGGGCCGCTGTATTTCAAAAGATAATTGCAACGCAGAAAATTCTTCATACCTTATTTTTGAGAAACGGAGAGTACACTTCATCTCCATGTCTTTATTCGTAATTAAAATAGCCAATTAGTTTCCGGTTTTGTAATTTACGTCACTTTTATTTAATAGTTGTAATTAATAATTGCAATCAGACTCTCTTTTTTCTAGGTGCCTGGCCGTGGATCGCCCTCCTTGGATACAGAATGAAAAATAACCCAGGACCTAACTGGCAGTGCGGCGGAACGCTCATCAGCGAACGTTACGTCCTCACGGCCGCTCATTGCATCAGTGCTCCTCCACCACTTAAACTGTAATACTTTATTTCTTTTGTATAACATTTTGATAAAATATGTAGAGAAATAATTACTTTGGGACTTTAATACATCTTATTTTATATGTTATTCCAAAAAGTATACTATCAGTAATAATTGTTCGGAGAAGTTCAAAGTTCGCTCATGTTTAAAACAAGGTGATTCGCTTTCATCAGTTTTATACCATTTAACACTTGAGTATGTTACTAAAAAAATAATACACACCGAAAAAAGTTTTAATTTGTAGATGAATAGTACTTAGGTTTGCGGACGATTTGGTACTGTTAGGTGAAGACACCGAAACTATAAAACTATATACAGAAACGTTGTTGAATGCAGGTAAGGAAATAGGATTTGAAGTAAACTCGGATAAGACAAAGTATATGGGTAGTAGCAGAAAAGGGGGAGATTTTCGGAATATTGTAATTGGAATGAATAAGTTTGAATATGATGAGTACTTAGGGCCTATGGTGAACGGAAAAACATTAAATTTAAGAGGAAATGAAGGCACAATTAAAGGCAAGAAACGCTTGTTATTATTCGGTCTCAACATTACTAAGCTCGCGTCTTTAGTCCCGAAATCTAAAAATCAGAATTTATAAAACGACCATCCTTCGACTCTTCTTCACGGATGTGAAACGTGGCCGCTAACGCTGAAGGATGAACAACGTCTTAAATTATTCGAAAATAAGGTGTAGCGTTGAATATTTGGTCCGAAAAATAATGAGGCCACTGGAGAATTTAGGAGATTATACAACGCGAAATTACGAAGCTTACAGCTGGTTAATATTATTCAAGTGATAGCCTCACAAAGATCAAGACGGGCTTGTAAAGTTAGATAGGCATTGAAACGAACGATTTCTTGAAAAAAAATTAGTCAGCTGTGCGTGACCTAGGACATTCCACCTCCCTGTACTCTTTTTCTAGTGCAGTCTCTACCACGTACTTCTAGGGTAGTAGTGGTACAGATTATTTTTTCATAAAAGTATCTTTTCCTAATCGTAATACTTTTCCATCCAGAATTAAACCTTTTTCGGAACGGACAATTATGAAATAAAATCTGGTGATAAATCAAAAAGGAGTTTGTAAAAGGGTGGAATCCCAAAATACCCTTGTAACCACTACAAACTCGAAATTTATTAAATATTTTGGACATAAAAAGCACGTCTAGATAAAACTATTCATTGGTATTCCTTGCTGGATAAAAGAATTACGTATCTCCAGGCCTTGGCTCCTAGCCAAATTCAATGACTTAATTTCTTATTGACGTATCTGTACAGAATACGAAAACTTAGTAATTTAGAAAAATAAAAAGCTTTTCTGTCGTATATCCAGAGCATAATTCCAATATTTGATAAAGAATTAAATAGTTCAGTCCAAAACTAGCAATGTGAATCTCCGTTAAAATCTTCGGAGTATTCAGTGACTCAACTAGTGACTTTTTTATAAAAGTGAGATCCTTCGATAGTTATGATTCTGCATACTGCAATTTGAGTTCCAATTTTGAAATATGCCGGTTCTTTCTCATTAATCAATATGGTTTGTTGGAAACACCAGCTTCTCGGACGCTTGGTTCTAACCAAAAGAAATAATTTAGAAAAACCAACATCTCAGATGAGTTAGTTCACTTGGGCTAGACAACGAGTATTAGCGCTGTTGCTTTAAATTAAATTAATTTTAGGGGCTATTTCGAGTTCCTCTTTAACGGGTCTTTCTAATAAGGGATCAGCATCAGTGGGGTAGCTCGGTGTGTAGAGTCCAAAGTTACTACATTGGAGGTTCCGGGTTCAAACCCGGCAGTGGCAGATAAATTATTCATTCTATTAATAGTCACGGATAGGCCCTATGAAATGTACAAGCCCTCCTGTGGCTCTCCAAGCCTCTAAACTGAGTAGTACCCTTAATTAGGGGGTAAACCTGGCGGTCGAACCATTGTTGCACAGTAGTCTCTACCATGTATTGAACACACGACCCTAGAAGGGTCGTAGCCAGGGTTCTATACAATATACGATATTCAGAAAGAGGAGACTGGTAATTATTTATTGTAATCAAAAAATAATCGAAGAGCTTGATTACCCACCGCATCGGTCTCATTATTGTTATTCTTATCTTAATTTCCAGCCCGTTACATATTCAAAACATTTAAGTATTTCATAAATACTCATCTAAATGTCTCTTAAAGTCCTAAAAATTGTTTAACATTATTATTTATTCCAGGTATATTGTACGATTGGGGGAAAGTGAACTGGACAATGACAATGATGGAGCAGCACCTATCGACATATTAGTGGAGTCCAGCGTCGCGCATCCAAATTACCGTTATGACACAAAACAAGATGACATCGGACTTGTCAAATTGCAGCAAAGTGTCCAGTTTTCTAGTGAGTATATTCATATCTACAAAAGTAAAAACAAAAAAATCCATTCAATATCATTAGACTACAACATAGTTCTTCCAGATAAAAACACATAGTAGCTCAACTAAAATTTAGTACAGTTATAGCAGTTTTACAGTTATTTCATTTTGTTTCAGGAAGTATCCAACCAATTTGTCTGCCAAAGGATCCTGAAATGATATCTCAAACGTTTGTCAAGTATTTCCCTTTTGTCGCTGGATGGGGCACAACAACAAGTGGAGGTAATGATAGTCTAATGTTCAATAATAACAGTATACCATTAAATTAATTGAAAAACTGAGAAAGCTTATATAAAAACTGAGAATAAAAAACTTGTTTGTTTTGTTTATTCATTTAACGTCACTTCATGCTCAAATGGCTAATCGGATGATGCTACAGTGGAAGTCCTAAATTTTGCCTACTCAGGTATAATTAGGATAGGAATCTGGGGAACTCAAGGTCCCCATTTTACTTCTCGTCCGAAGGACGGCATAAATAAGAATTTTTTTAATGCCTTTAAAAAATCCTAGTGCTTACTGCCAGTGGGACGTAAAATGGCGGTCCTGAGCCCCGTGCCTTGTCAGGTACTCGTTACAGATCCCTATCCAAATTCCTACTGTAACATCCCTGGATTAGCCATGGTAGCATAAAGTGATGTAAATAAATAAAGAAACAACGTTACAAATGGCTAGGAAATGCCACATTCATGCCACACACACAAGATCCTCTTGGTGTTATGGCTTGTCCTGTAAAAGCAAAACCCATCCACCAATATTTTGTTATATATTCTGGCGGCTTTCGATTTAGGCAGAATAAAAGTATTTGTATATCAACCATGTTCTACTTATATCAGGAACTATTAAATCTGAGTAATTGTTGATTTGTTTTTAAAAAAGCTTAACAACCCAGTTACAAATAAGAAATCAGAATAGTACCATCTCCAGAAACTAATTTAGATCAATTACAATATTTCTTTCTAGGGATGAGTGACAATTTGAAAAAATGTGATTGTTGACAATTTTGGGGGAGAATGATACGGAAAATAGAATATTCTAGAAACAATATCGTATAAAAGTTCTATTGCATAGACATCAAACTGTATATCGGTTATTATAGATTACTATTTTGATTTTCTAATGTCATAAAACTTGAAATTTTATGATCATTTTAGCCAGCAATATTTATCGATTATCTGGGTCACTACCCAGTAAAAAAAAGTACACAATATTCATCCTTGAAGGTAATTAAAGATTGGTCTAAACACGCGTAACTTATTGCGGATATTTACTACTTATTCCTTCAGGATGATTTGGATTAATGTAACCAAAGATATAAAAGCATTTCAAAGTTCAAAGTGGAAATATCCTTCATTGGAAATATAGCGCCAAAGAAAAACTAAAAAAATAGTTGGGGGTGCAGTCAAATAAAAAACCTAAATAAGTGGTTACTTATTTAATTATGTGCCGACGTTTCGACCCACTTTGTGGGCTATCTTCAGGGCTATAGGAGGCTGGAGGAATTTTCTTTCTTACGTCTATCTTCCAGTCAACCATCCCCTCGCTTCTCTTAAAAAACTAAAAAATAATCAAGTCTGTATATTAGGGAAAAAAAATACCTCAGCTAAATTCATTCACATAAAAAGTTGGAGAGTATCACCACCCACTATATGTGTGTGTTTATGTTTACTTAATGTATATTCACAAATCAAAATCCTGAAAGAGAGATTTTTAATTTTAAAAAATTTATTTATTAGGTCGTGGTGCAGGATCCAAAAAATTACTTCAAATCCAGGTTCCAGTAACTGACAGTGATTCTTGTGATAAAGTATACGCACCAAAAGGAGCTAGAATCATAAGTAAACAGCTCTGCGCAGGCTACCCGAAAGGCGGAAAAGACGCATGTCAGGTAAGTCAAAAAACCAACATACGTACTACAGTAAAATTTCACATTTTTCCAGGTAACTTAAACAATTTTTCAAGAAAATCTTAAAAGAAAGGTTCAGAACCTGTGTTGAACATAATGACCAGTATTTTATAATTGAACTAAGTATATTATATACTATGCACAATTTTTTTTTGTTTCTTACTTCTCTTGGATGATGAAGATGATGGATGACCTTTTTGGCTGCAGGAAATAATATGAGTCTTCTTAGGCCATAGACAATATTATGATTTTTTCTCATACTGAGTTTTACTTTACATCCTCTTTATAATACATATTGTTATATTATTATTATTAGCGTATTCTCCCAATAGTGGAAATGTTAAGCAGACAACTCAATCAATCTTTCTTTGGGTTCTTCCTGTTCCTCCAATAGGCCTTCATTCTCTCTGAGAAGGCTTGTTTACGTTCTTCCGCCCACTTCTGTCTGCAGTGCTTTTGCTTTGGTTGCTTCGATATATCTTCGCACTCGTTGACTTTGTGCCTGAAGGTGTCTCTTTCTAAAATGTCTGTTGCACATATGTTTGCGTTTTTTAGGTACTTTAGAAGCTCGTCCAACCAAGGTGTTGAATTCTTAAGTGAGCTACCATAATTTAATATTCTTTTTGACAGTCGATTTTCTGGTAATCTCATGAGGTGTCCAAAGAATTTCATTTGTCTTTTCCTAATGTCATTTTCAATGTTTTGGAACTTTTTCTGTCGTTTTGATTAATTGTACCCTGTAACCATCTTGGGTATATCTTGCTCCTAGGATTTTCCTGATGATCTTCCTCTCTTTCTTTTTGATTTCTTCTAATTCTTTTTTTCTGTTAAGTGAACAATGCTTCGCTTACGTAAAGTACTGTTGGTTTTATGACTGTTGTGATGCTGAATTTTTTGTTGCAACATATTACTACTCCATACATATATATTCATATTATTATGAATAAATAAATAAATAAAATTTAGTCATAATACAAAAAACCTAATTTACAACTTATTTAAAGGAACTTGCAGCACACAATAACATTTAATGAGATTACACCCGGTGACTGTTACCACCCAGTGTTGCCAGGCAGGAATCTCGAACTGTTGTATAATTTAATTAAATTGTATATTAATACAACTTCGCATTACTTGTATATTAATACTTGCGAGATGATGCAGTCAGGAAACCTTTGACTCCACCCTACTCTGGACCATACCAAGTTCTCGAGAGAGGGGAGAAGACCTTCATCATCATGCTTGCCACAGGACAGAAAACCGTCAGCGCGGACCGCCATTCTGGAGGACCCTACCAGCGCAACAACCGATACACCAACGCCATCCAGTGGTCATCCAACTTCTGACAATGTACCTGCCACAGAATCCGACAATCTTCCATCGGACATCAGGACTCGGCGAGGACGCCTTATCCGCCCTCCTGTCCGCTTCTGTGACGAGGTCATTGGGGGGAAGTGATGTTGCAGCACACAATAACATTTAATGAGGTTACACCCGGTGACTGTTACCACATTTCCGACAACATTTTGTTCTGTCAGGTCCCTGACATCTTCATCAAGTGTCCGAATTCCCAACACCGGAAACAGCGTTGAAGTCGCACCTTCTCCCGTACACGGCTGATTATTAGGCCTACTCTGATCTTGCCTTTCGAGACAGCCTTCCGGGCCAGTAGAACTGGCAGAGCAACCACTGCAGTCTGTGTTCCAGCATACGCTACTCGCATCGATCGCACTGCGGTAGGGTGGGTCACTTCTCCATCTAAAAGGGCTGTGAGAGCCTCTGCAATCTCTTCTTTTGACGTAAGTGCGTCTCGGTCCCTGATTTCAATCAGTGAATCTTGCGTACACGCTCTAATTTGAGCCTCTGTTCCCAGTGCCCCCTCTAGAGTGCGCTTCATGGTCTGCAGGGCCCCACCAGACTTCCGACCCAGCTGGATTAATAGATTCCCAGCCTCATTTTTACGGACCTTTGAGATATTTGCACCCAGGTTTTTCAAGGCGGGGTCGTCTCGGACCTTCCGGAGAGTATCCGCATAGGTGCTGGACTCCGAGATCTTAATGATCAACGCATCCGGCCTTGGTGGTTTAGGGCGCTTTTCCTTCCTAATGTCCTTTTTCTTCCTGGAAACTGTTTTCCACTGCTCATCTTTCTGGAATTTACGGTTTTCCACAAGTTGTCGGGGCCGATCCGGCGTCCTTCCTATTGTCGATACCTGTGTTCTCTCCATAATGCTGGTGGGCTCCAGTCGTGATTTTGAAGGCATTGGTTGCCTTGGTGCTCCTTTCTTTGAAGCCTTCGACTTCTTTTTAGTCGTAGTCCCCTTCGTTTTTTCTTCCTGGCTTCCAGCTGGTAAAGATGAAGGCACATTAACCTTCTCCAGAATAGGAGTGTGCCTGGTAATGGCATTACTGTCTGAGTGCCTACGTCTGCTTTCACACTCTCCGCTGTGTGTTCCCGTAGTTTCCTTTTCATCGCTTCGAGGTAGTTCTTTATCTTACAGACGTATTCCCTTATTTCACCGTGCACATTATGCCTTTGCTTGATGTACTTCTGTAGGTCATCTACCACTCCAGTTAGCTTCGTCCATTCTTCTTGACAATCTTCAAGACTTGTAGTACTAAATGCCACAGCAGCCAAGTTGACCACCACTGCGGCACTGCGGTCGTGTGATAACGACGTCCGGGAAACCGCTTGCTCATTCCCGTCAGACGCCGGTACTGGGGATCCGACCCCCTGCACCGTAAGGTATGTCAGATCCTCTTTGGAATGGATGGTTGGTTTATTATTCGGGGTTCCTTCCCCTAGTCTGTTTGGTCCGCGGGAGGTATTTTATTTCTCTCCTGCCCTCTATATCTAGCGAGCATTTCCCTATCCGCCACCTGGGGACGCGCCACATCTGGGTTACAGACTCCCACAGTGGTTTTTTTTTTGGTTTTTTTTTTTTTTTTCTGGGTAGGGGAAAAATCTTTCATAAGACGAAGTGTAATAACACAACAGTGTGAGATTCCTACTCACTAAAAAACCACCTCCCAATTCTCCTTTTACCATCCCACGGAACAGCCGTCAAGCATTACTTCGTGGGGTGGCAGAAGGGCTATGTGCCTATTTCTTCTTTGGACAACTTATGTCGGATTAGCCAGAGCTTGGCCTCTCCTTTCTCGCTCCTGTATTCTGAGCCTTCTTCCGATTTGCGCTGCATAGTCTGCTGCAGCACTCCAATGCTCCTGCCTAGTCATCATCAAAGTGACAATATTTTCCGGCGATGACTTCTTTCCGAATTTAATGTCAAGCTCTTCCTTTTCTTGAGAAAAACCTGGACAACAGAAGAACGAATGTTCCACTGTTTCATTTACGGGATCACAAGTAGGACAAGATTTTCGGTCTTCTATTCCGAAGCGAGCCAAGTAGGCCCTAAAGCAACCATGCCCTGTGAGCAGTTGGGTGAGATAATAATCTACCTCTCCATGTTTGCGTGATATCCATTTTGATATATCGGGTATCAGACGGTGTGTCCATCTTCCAGAAGGTGAGGCATTCCAGCGTCTCTGCCATCTCAAGGGTATGACTTCTTTCATCTTTAGCCAACGTTACCCAGTGCGCATTCGGCTCTTCTCGTTTCCTTCGAAAAATCCGACTGCGTTCATCTGCCAAAAGATCTATCGGAGGCATATCTGCTATTACGCACACAGCATCATAGGAAACAGTGCGAAAAGCTCGAGCTACACGCAGGGCACTTCTTCGATACACACTGACAACCTTACGAGCATAAGACTGCACTTGGCAGGCTTCCGTCCAGATCGGTGCTGCGTACAAAAGTATTGAGTTGCCTACATTAGCTAGAAGCTTCCTTCGATTTTCCCTTGGTCCACCGATGTGTGCGTGCGTGCGTGCGTGTGTGCGTGCGTGCGTGCGTGCGTGCGTGCGTGTGTGTGTGTGTGTGTGTGTATGTGTGTGTGTGTGTGACTTCTTTAATCATTCTGGAACGAATTAGTTTAATTGCATAGAATTGTATATTTTTTTATATAGACACATATCCACGATATTCTCACGAGGTTCAACCAAGAATTAGTATTACTATGTATTAAAGTTTTATCAGGCCACAATAAAAATAAATATATCCCAGATAAAATTCAGTTGTAATAACCATCATTAGTTTATATTGTTAGTTAATATAAGATGAAATGAGATAAATTTTATTGCAAGCGAAGGTGTTTAAAAAAAAAAAATAAATAAATAAGAACTGATAAAATTATCTTATGCTTAAGTAATAATTAGTAACAAATGAAGGATTCATGCTGATCATAGTTCAATTGGCTAATCTTCGATCTGCCAAAGAGCTAATAATGGGGCGGTATACTGATGTGCCATCAAAGTATGAAACCCAGGACTTCTTCTTTATATACTGTTTTGGAATGAACATCAAGCAGATACCAGTCCACTGCCAGCCAGAATACAAAATGGTTCCAGGCAAATGAAAGAAATCATTAGTTTCTTTTTCCATCAATTAATCCTATCTCTGGAAGGTCCCCTCCAGATCAAAAAGGATCTTCCATCTAAATCCCACTAAGTATTTGTTCATAGGACATCTCTAATACCCATGTTTTAGCATTTAAATTATTAATAAACAATGATAAGTTAATTAATGCACCTAACTCTGGTCTCCCTTCAAATTGAATTGATACACTTTAATTTGAATTGAAACGCAATTATTACATAACTTTTATTACAATTATTATACTTTTAATAGGCATTAATGAATAATTATTACACTTTTCAAATAATTTGATAATGTTACACACATTATGTATAGAGTAATATTTTATAAAATAAGACTAACTAATTAATATCTTTAATTCGCAGGGTGATTCTGGCGGTCCTTTGATGTTGCCGAGAGGAAATGTCTACTATCTCATTGGTGTTGTATCTTTCGGTTACGGATGTGCTCAAGCTGGTTTTCCAGGGGTCTACACTCGTGTGACTTCATACTTGGATTGGCTAGCGGAACATGCTGTTTGAAATGATTAACTGTTTGGAATAATGTGTGATTTAAGTGCTACACTTAATAAACCCAAACTAGTCTTTTAAAAAAAAGAAAATGTATTAATATCTTTTAAAAATTCCAAGAAAAATGTGAAACCAAGAAAAAATTTTAATTAAAGAAACTAGTTTTCAGGAACTATGCTAAACCCATGATACCTAAATACCTATGATTACACTGTTGAATAAAAAATGTGGTAACCTTTACAAATACTGCTGTTGGTATTCAATAATCACATATTACATCCAAGACATTGTTAACAAATTATTCATATTGCAATTTTCATTTTCATAAGGACTTGCTATAAATGAAATGCTGATCACGCCTACAAATCCCAGCATATTTATATGGGTATGTATATATAAGTAATCTTTAAATAGAGGTAAACAAAAATAAATAGTTGTTTGTTTCTTTAATGTCACTTTTATGCTACAGTGAGAGCTAAATAGTTTAAATAAAAATAAATAGTTTATTTAATTGCATAAAGAAATAGTTTATAACATATGAACATAATATATAAAGTATATTGACATCATATGTATTGATCGACTATAATATACAAATTAAAGTAATTCATTCACAGTAGGATAAGTATTTATTATTTAGTTATTTATATTATTTTGTATGTTTTGATCATAATAAACAAAATTAAATTGTAAACTGTGTTATTTTTAATTTCAATTTAAGCATTCATTTTGTAAATATATTTGACTATTTTGCAATATGTATAAAGTTTTTAATTATTTCCTTGTTTAATACCTACAGGGATATTCTTCAAGCATCAAGTTTCTCTCATATACAGTTTTATTTAATAGCATGACAAAGTTTTCATAACCCTGTTTCTTTTTACAGGTACAGTTTTAAAAATACTGTAAAAAAATATAAGTGACTTAAAAATTTGAGGTTATAGGATAAATAAGATCCAAGTATCCAACAAAAAATTGCTGTACAGCTATCAACGGAAAGCTACACACAGCAGTTTCAAATGTTTTTAGGAAATTTATTTATATCTAAAGTGGATAACTAATGGCTTCTTAGCACACCTAGTGAACTACTAATCAGTGGTTCAAAAAGTGATCCTGAACCTATTGAAAATTAGTATAAGGTATCAAGCATTACTTGTTACTTATGATAAGTTACTGAATAATATATTTTAAAAAATAAATACAATTACTATAAAAATCCATATAATCCATCCCCGGCGACTAACAGATTTTATACACCCTATCATGTCATCTGCTTATGTGATAGGTTTGCTGATCTGAGATTTACAACCTTTGGTCAGGAAAGAGTCACTAACCCTAGGCAGAGCGAATTAATCAATCCAGCAAATATGCGCTAATTTGTTGGACTAGCTAAACTAGGATTATAACAATCGCATTCAACATAATAAAAAAAAACAGGTTAAATAAAAGTCTTGCCAGCAGCGAGATTTGAACCTAAGACCTTCGGCACAGCAACTCAGCGCTCTACCTCTGAGCTAGCCCCCCTCCCATACTAGATCAAAGAGACGTTATAAACCTAAAATAAAACATGTTTGACATATAGGATAGCCCAGAAGATATTAAATTTATAATTCAAAGAAAACTAACTTCTTTAGTGTTTCGTGCGATTGTTCCAGAATAAACTAACAATATTGTTTGCCCACAATAAGCCGCATCTAAAGCTTTCAAGATAGGTTTCAATATGAACTGCCCATTTGTTACAATATGTTATACAACAGTCAATTACTCACCCTAGACAATGTCTTATTTCGGTACATATTCAGAAAAAAGATATTTTCTTGAGAATGAGGAAATCAAGTTAGCCCGTTGAATCCAATTGGGAGTGAACCTTGACCGAAACTTTGCCATTAGCCACTCATTTTGGAGACTCACAACATTCATAACTATATTCATTTTTTTTAAATAATAAATTATCTTTTGTTAACTCTTGGTTCAGAACCCAAACCAATATAGGTTGTTTACTAACTTAAAATTGCAAGTTGGGTAAAAATTGAATTATTTAACATTCAAATTAGTTTCATAGAGTAAAGACCTCAGGTAAAGACAAGTATTAAAAACTGGTCCTTGCAATCCTAATAATGGCTATTAAAGCATCAAATGTTTGTTTTTACAGTTATGTGTAAATTTGATTCCCATCCTATGCCGGGGGACCTCCCATGACGGATGCGTGGGAGACCCAGGTTCGAATACCAGTCCTGGACAAATATTTTCTCTTCAAAATAAAAGAATTTTATTTTTAAACATCATAATAATTATTTAAAAATAAAATTTATAAAAATAAATTATAAATTATATAATGGCGTAATCCTACAAGATCCTAATTAAAGTAATGTTCAATGAACATTCTTCCCCTTGTATACATCGCAAATTGCGAGAACACGGGGATATGGGATAGGTGAAGAGAAAGGATTTGTCTGACCGACGTACGTGCCAGGATAGCTCAAGTGGCAGGGTACCACGATGGATGCGTGGGAGACAACGGGTTCGAATCCTGGACAAATCTTTTATCTTCAAAATAAAAATATTTAAAAATTATAATAATTATTAAAAAAAAATATATATATTTTATTGTATATTTATGACTAATTGTTCTATAAAAAATAAGGAATTGCTGGTGGTAAGCCTTTATTGTGATAAAATTTTAAACATTATTCATTTAATCTATAAACATCCAGGAATGGACCCACAGGTATCTGAAGACGCTTCTAAAAATAATATAGTAAAAATACTATAAATGCCATAAAAACTTCATTTCATTAAGAAAAGCTTCATATGCAGCTATAAAATTTGACAATGACTATCTACCTTCGATAAACTATGTAGGTTTGAATTGACTAGATGATACCAACAAATATCAGATCTCCTGGAGTACAGATTGTCACTAGTCTTACAGTACGAACAAATAATCAACAGTACTACTATTAATAATTAAGACATACAAAGCAAAACATGTTCAAACAATCAAGATAAAAATTATTTAACAAATTGAATATGCTCCTTGGTTTATTTCGAATCTTACTGGCATGAACTTTCCATCTGTAAAATCTTACATCGACGACAATTATACCACATTACAACCATCATCACAATTCCTTAGTTCTTTTGGTTTCCATGTCTCTGCTACTATATTCACCTGTTCAGAGATTTAAAAGAAACCTAGAGATATGGAGGTTAACCATTTAATTTAATTAATTTAATATAAATAAATTAATTAATTATAATATAATATAATTGATTTAATATAATATTGGCATAAACTTTGCTGAAATGCAGTAGCAAATATAGCATAAAAGAAAAAAAACTATAAAAAATGAGTATTATGTTATGTTAAGAAACCTATGTTGTTTCTATGTATAATAGAAATATAACATAGTTTCTTTTTGAAACTGTTCGTTTTCTTTACATTTATATTATCATTTTATCAACTGACGTCTCAGAGTCTTTCGTCGACTTCTAAGTTTTTTTTTCTTTTTAAATTTTACAATATAATAGAAACAATATATTTTTATAAAGATATGGTTGTAGATTTTCAGTTGATTAATTTAGATTGTAAATAATTACCTTGACATTGAAAGAATTTTATTTTATCATTGGAAGTAGGAATTATTTATGATATGAATGGAATGTTCAAATATTATTGTCTCAAAAATACAAATCATGAAAATAATGTTTTGTTTTTTTATTATCAATTGTTTTTGTTTATTTAGTTATTTTATGGAGGTATAGTTTTTATTTAGTGAATTTTTCAAGTCTTCTATGTAAGTCAAGATTGATCAAAACTCAATCATAAGGTTAAAATGACAGATCCAACACAAACATAATTTTTTTCATTAGTCAATGCCATAAATTATCAATTACTGTTTTCCGTTTTATTGCTTTAATAGGCCATTAAATTTTAATACCAGTATTCATTTGATAGTATCTAATAATTACTTTTTTAAATGCTTAATATAATTACTAAGTGTGAATAGCTTATTAAGGCATTATTTGATTTACATTGAATTAACTCAATGCCATTAATGCAAATTGTAATTTAATTTCTCATTCAATCTTAGCTAAGATTGATTCATCATTGGTTTTATCTTCTGTGTTATTGATAACTTACAGGATTTGTATTATTGATCCATTGAGCATTTTTTGATGGGTTGTTAATCCATGGTTTTTTAAACAGTTCACAAATGAAACTGAAGTTTCACGTAAACATTTCACAATTAGCAAATGATGACCTTGTAGTTTTATTAAATGAATCAGTTAAATTTTCTAATCGTTGAATCACTGATGTTACATTCAAACAAAAATTATAGATTCATAAACACGTATAAATACAAATACATATTTACAAGAAAATATATATATATATATAAAGATATAAAAGCAATGAAATACTATAGTTCTGGTTTTCCCATTAACTGCGTGTATAATACTTCTTATTATATATATATATATATATATATATATATATATATATATTGGTTTCTACTTATCTTGACTGTTGTAGAATTATATTGTTTATGGTTCTCGAGTTTCAGTCAGTAATTGAACTTCTTAGGCGACGTTTCGAGACTAGGTTAGTCTCATATTCATGCCAAGTTCCAAAGAATTGATCAATTTATCATTAATCAGTTACTTCGCAATATATCATAAAATGTTTATATTGCATTAGCTATGATCAACGAATTCTTTGGAACTTGGCATGAATATGAGACTAACCTAGTCTCGAAACGTCGCCTAAGAAGTTCAATTACTGACTGAAACTCGAGAACCATAAACAATATATATATATATATATATATATTAATCTTATCTTAATACTTAATAACTTATATGCTTATATATTAACCTTAAATTGTCCTAGCAAACATTTTGTTTATCTTATTGTATTTTATCCTATGAACTTCATCAGTATTTCCATTATCCACTTTTAGATTAGGAATATAATAGAATAGTTTATTTATCAAAAAAATATCAATTCTCACCAACAAAATAACTTCTACCAGGAGGGGCCAATAATATTATTCTATAAATAATAATAAAATATTTTTTTGAGAATAATAAAAAAATGCCTTGTTCAAAAATTTTCCATAAACCTCTTCTTAGAAAGTTAAATTTCTCCTAGAGCGAATAATACTATATAAACAAATGTTAATTAGATCCATCTTATGGAGGCTACAACGTTAATAATATCTAAACATTTTAAAGTGAATTCCGATAGATTATATTATAGCAAAAATAGATCAGTAATTAGTAAATTAACTAGTAGAAATTAATATTGCACATTAAATTTAATCAGGTTTACAAGATTTTTTATTGTGTTATAAAAAAAAATTAAATATTATTACAAGATACAAAAACCTACATAATGAACAAGATTAAAAACCTGGATAATAAAATGTTTTATATTGTGTTTATAATATCATTATATTTATAATATTTTGCTGGGTTGTGTGAACTTTACTGGTCGTTTGAATAAAATTATAAAAGATTTAGTTTGAAATTTGTTAATAAATTAGTGAATAATTCTAAGCAAGGAGAATAGATTAGTATTGAATTTTTGCTGTTACAATTTTCAAAGTTTAAGTCTACAAGTTATTTAAGTTTTATTAATGATTGCATCACTTCCCATATAACATCTTATATTTCAAACAATGTATTACACACAAAGGTTTCCTTATTAGTGAATTTTTAGAGTATTGTGTTGGAGGAAAATATCTGGCCAATCCGAACTTAATAGTTTTTATCTGGAAAATGAGATAGTGTGATCTTAGAAGTTTTTTTTCTGACATTATCCAACTGACGTAATGGATGCCGTTGCGGTTCTGAATTTAATTGCGCCATCAAAACCTTGATGAAACGATATTCAATTCAGAAATGTGTTTTACATCTTTCATTACCTGTCGCCTCGATATTGCAGTAGAGTTTGTTTTCTTCTCAAGACCTTCCTAAGTAAACGATCAGTGAGTAATATCTTAAAAAATATTATGTTTTTGCTATGAGGATAGATTTGGCAATAATGAATGTATATCTCTTAATTAGATTTTTCGTTTGAATGTGTTTTTGACCATCTGACCTAAAAGTTGTATAGAAGGAATATTTTTCTTTCTTACTCGATTACAAACTATCATTATTAGATTTCATTTAATAATATGATAATATACCGACCTTTTTTTTCCTCATATATATAAGGTTAACTAATATTGTTCAAAAAATATTATTTTAATTTATTATCATCAAATTATTTACCATACCATAAAAATATTTACCATACACCTTTTGAATTGAATCCTGCTGCTTTATTGCTTTGATAGTCTCTCTACATCATATCAAAGCAATAGCAGCTCCGAAAATTAAATGTTTCAAAAGAGAGCTTTTTATTTTTTGCTGTATCTCCTATGACCTGAATAAATAAGCAAATATTTTGGTTTACTACCTTAAACATAATTTATACATATATATATATTTAAAAATAATGGTTTATTTTAATAATCAACCAATAATACAACCAATTGTAATTTTATAGTAAAGTGCTATAAAAGGTAAAGATAGGTAACTGCCTCAAATCAGCTGAACTAGCATGTAAAAAAAAAAAACTGAAAAAAATATTAGAGATAGTTCTGATCTAAAACAACGAGGAAATTTACATTGAAAACAAATAAATAAACACATCTTGAAATAAATTGAAAAATATATAGCTATGATATTATATAAAGCTGAAGACTGACAAAGTTAATGTGTTCACTAATCCCTGGAGCTACCATTCCGATAGGAAAATTTCTGTTTGAATTACAATAGTTTAAAATCTATCGAAACAGATCAGCAACAACTAGTATAGAATAAGTGCTAGGAGAAACTCCTCTCCTGAATTTACCTTTGTAAAGAAAATTATTATACTTCATTAGTGTAATCTGTTGTAAAGAAGAAGAGTTTATTTGTGCGTGACTTGAAGTTATTTTAATATACTTATTTCTGCTCATTTCAAATTAATATAGTTTGGTTATAAAAGGAAAGCTATTGTCATAGATCTATATAGAGATATAAAATAAATGCAATCAACAAGCGATATTATTTATCTCTTTTATATTGAAAACTATGCCTTACCCGTTACATAAGCGGATTGGCAGTGTTATTATTGTAATTAACAAGTTGAATGCCAAGCCAATTCTACCTAGATTGCCACGATGAATTTTCTAGTGTGCACTACATAAAAGTTGAAAAATTATCTTCAATAGACAAGTTATTGCGTTGTTTGACACATTAATTGCGACGGTAAAACAGAGCACATTTCCTATTCCGTAAATCTGTTCTTTATCCGGTTATCTGTTGTTGGTGTTAGGATCCTTTACCGTCTCCAAGAAAAGTAGAAACCGTTGTATATATGAAAGCTCATTTTTTATTGTTCCAATAACCCTGATATTCATAAATATAATTAAATAATCTTTGTGTTTTTTTCAATTCTTTTTTAATTTTGGGTGCCCATATGCCGTTAAGCAGAAGTGCATACAAATTACTGTATGCTTAAAACACCACTAAAAAATCTTTTTCTACCTGTCTATCTGTTTATATTTAAGTGGAATGCGTATATTATTCCTATACATACTACTTTATTGATATTAGTTTATGAGGAAATCCATTTTGGGATTGCATCATCCATAGGTCCTACCCCCTAAAACGTTGCATCGGCCAACATATTAAGTAGGTTCAGAGGAAGAAATAATAAGTGTGGCGTGAAATAAACATATCACATTATTTTCCAATGTTTTAAACTCCTCGATCATTCATTGAAAATAATTGAACAAAAAGACAGTTATTTTCTGTATACAGTCAGAACTTATTCCATGCAAACCAACTAATTATATTTTTTAATATCTTGTTATACCCTTTCAGCTTAATGCCTACTAACTACTTTATATCTATAATGAAACATATTCTTTTGGATTATGTTTATTATTAAAATATATTCCAAAATATACTAATCATTTCTTTATCCATAGCAAGACTAGCAGTTCTGTTTGGTTTAATAGTTGTAAATAAATAACATATTTCTTTGATAAATTCTATTATCGATGTAAATAAGCTAAATATATTCACTTCAAGTAAGTTCAAGAAAACCATTGTTAAATTAGTTAAATTTAAGTAAATTAAACCATTGTATTATTGTTTAAGAGTCATGAGAATCATCCTTGGCTCAAGACCAAACCGGTTTATAAATTTTTATTATTTAAAGTAGTCTTCTCTTAAGGCATCATTATTAAGAGGCTGAAGAATGCACTTCGGTGGTTCTTGGAAGTGAGAATAGTATACTTACCAAGTTATTCTTTTACACTGCAGACAAATTTATTGTTGTAAAACATGCATGGCATTTTAACCAGAACATAAAAATTTGATTAAAAAAATATTAACACAATAATTACTCATATTTCTTATCATTAGCTCAATCTATAAGGGTTATACTAATAATATGTAGTTTCCGGTTTCTGAAAGACTGTGAGAGATAAATCATTTGTTTGATCTAAGCAGTGGGTCATTCTGCCCTCCCTGACCTTAATTAATCTCTTTGTAGTAAATGTCCATTTATGATGTTGATTGTGATCGGGTCCAGGACACATCCATACAGAAAATTTGGTTTAAAAATACTTCTGTTCGTGTCAACTTCTAATCCCAACAACCTTTTTAGGTTTTAATGGTTATTCATTTTATTGAAAAAGGGAACGGTCATTTTTTCATTTTATTTTTTTTCAACCAGTAATAGCCTTGTTATTAGTACTCTGCACATGGACCACAGCTAGTAGTCGAAAGTAGTAAAAATGTTCCCTTAATTGTTCTTGCATGTTAATGCATGCCAGGACTAGTTTTTTTTTTTTATATTAGCAAAAATAATTAACTTTCATACCTGAGTCAATTCGATCTAATAAATACACACATTCTGATTTAATGCCATTTTTTGTGATGGAATTTGTAAGATGCTATGGTACCAATTAATACCATGATACCACTGGCGAACAAAATATAAAAATGTATTTGTCGAGATTTTAATTGGGTAATAACAAACCTAATAATTGGTAGTATTTTAATAGAAGACGTTTTAAACAACTTGAGCTTGTGATATTTAATAATTTTCTTAGATAATGAAGAAGATAAACCTTATATTGAAGAACAGGTCTGTGCACATAGATTTTTTTTAGGAAGAGAGGGACTGTCTCTTATAAATTAACCATTTTATCAAATGGAAGCTGTTACTTCATTTCAGACTTATTAAATATTTGTTTTCATTATACTTCCACCTAATTACGTTTTAAAAAACAACTAATAGATAGTCAAAGATATATTCATTCTTATTGTAGTATGGTTAGTACTTATTAATTACATTGACGTTAATAATAACTTCTTTTGAAATATATACAATTCTAACAATAACCTTCATTTATCAATTTATTTATCTATATAGTTCAGATTCTCATTAAATAATTAAAAATAAATAAGCTAACCATTTTAATAATGATTCCATTCATCATTAACAATGGCTATCTACTCAATATTAATAAGTTTTAAATTTTTTAAGACCTGATCTCTGATATTTAAATCTCATTATCTTTATTTTTAGATAAATCATGTTGAAGTGGTATTTATCATTATGTGCACTATTGGTGGTGATCGGATTAACAAATGGCCAGGAGTACCCGAACAGAACTCGAAGACAATATGGTAAGCCTTTAATTTGTCCAAAAATTTCCTAATTAATTTAGTATTGAATCAATTAAGAGTAAGATAGTTTAATAGTATTTTTTTATTTATTAATATGGAGTAGACACTTGAAAATATATTTTTCAACAGAAATAATCAATGTTTTTAACAGAAATAAATATGATCTATTTATTTAATGACTTCTTAAATTGACAATGGCAACACAAACCACCAGTACGGGTCTTGGCTCCATCAAGGCGTCGCCTCCACTCTTCTCTGTCCTGTCCCCAAGACCTCCAAGCTCTGGATCCAACAATGCTACCCACATCCATCTCGACCGCGTCTGCCCATCTTAGTCGTGGCCGTCCTCATTTCCTTTTACCATCAACGTACCCAAATAGCAGTCTGTTATGAGTAACGTTGTCCTCCATTCTGGCCACTTGTCCAGCCCATCTAAGTCTAGCTATTCTTATATGCTGAACCACCTCTAGCTCCTGATATATCCAATATAGCTCTGCATTTAGCCTGAGTCTAAATTGATCACCAACTTTTACTGTTCCAAACGTCCTTCTTTATATTTTTCTTTCGAAGAGGAGTAAAATGTTGTCATCTGCCTTTGACAGAGCCCAGGTTTACGATCCGTAAGTTAAAACAGGCCTGATAATTGTCATGTAAAGCATCACCTTGGCACTTCTTGATATCAGATGACTTCTTTAAATTTTTTCCATCCCAAAATAACACTTATTAGCAGTCAAAATTCTTCTTTGAACTTCTGGACCAGTTGGGTAATCCGCTTTGACCAGATAGCCAAGGTAAACAAATTGTTGACACTTTCAAATGTGTAGGCGCCGAACTTGATGGAGGGAACTGATTGCCTTGAAGGGCTAGCCATCATATTTGGTCTTTGCCTGGGTCACTTGAAGATCCATATCCCGTCCAACATTCTCCAAAGCAACAAATGCTTGTTGTAAATCCCTCTGTGTTCTTCCGACTATATCTATGTCATCCGCATAGGCCTTTATTTGTATAGACTTAGTCAGAATCGTACCAGTGACTTGCAACCCTGAGTCTTTTATGATCTTTTCAAGTACGAAATTGATTAACTGGCAAGAGAGTCCAACCTCTTGTCTCAAACCCCTAGTTTTCTTGAATACTTCTGACAAGTCATTCTGGATCTAGACCTACGTTCTCAACTCCCTCATCAGCAATTCCACAAGGATTATCAATTCTATGGGGGCATTCATTTCTTCCATACCTTGATACAGTTTCCCCCTGATGATACTGTCATAGGCATTGCTGAAATCCACAAAAAGGTGGTGGGTCGTTATATTGTTCTCTCTCATCCTTTCCATTAGAGTTCTCAGGGAAAATATTTGATCAATACAAGATCTACTATTCATAAATCCGCATTGGTACATTCCTATCTCCCTCTGGGCATGGGGGAGTAAACACATTGGAGAGGACTTTGTAGGCAAAGCTAAGGAGTGTTATGCCACGGTAGTTTTCACAATGCATTTGGTCTCCATTCTTGTGATGAGGGGGGGGGGGGATAAGGCCAATGCACCAGTCATGCGGGAGAGTTTTGCTTAACCAAACACTATTTAGAAGACCTCGGATCACCTTTCTGATAACAGCCTTCAGAAGTTCGCCTGGTATGCCAACACATCCTGGTGCTCGATTATTCCTAAGCTTCTGAATCGCATCCTCCATTTCCTCATCATCTGGTGGGTCAAGAACCTTCTCTTTATAATGACTGTAGAATCTGAATCTAAGTCATCTTCTAGGAAGGGGTTATGAGCATTTCCCAGCAAACTTCCGAAGTGTTCAGACCACCGTTCCTGGATCCCTTCTTTATTGCTGACCAATTCACCATCCTTGCCTTTACATGTATTGGTTCTTGATTTGGATCCTGTTCGCTGGGCATTAATTGTCTTCTAGAATGCCATGGTGTTATCTTGTCTACTTAGAACCTCAATGTCCCTCATTCTTTCTTCTTCCTTCTCCCTCTTTTTTCTCCTATGCAAGTGTTTCTCCTCTAATCTCAACACTCTGTAGTCAGAAACAGCCAGGCGAGTCCTATGCATATAGATCATTTTCTTGTAGGCCCTGTTTTCCCTCTCTGTGGCTACCTGACATTCTCGATCGAACCATTCAGACCTCCAAGGTGGCCCTTCCAAGCCAAACACTTCTTTGGCGACTTTTTTAGTTGTGTCCTTACACTGGCACCATGTTTCGTCAACGTCATTCTCCTCAAACCCATATTCCAAAGCTACATCCAGTCTTTGGCCGAACCATACTTTATACTCTAGCTCCTGCAGCTTCCGCGTCTTTATTCTCTGTGAGAATAACAGAACAGAACATTACTTATTTTGGCATGTATAAGTGCTATTTCCAGGTAATGATTACTGTCCACGCTAGCTCCTCTGTACGTTCTGACCGCCGTTAGTGCAGAACGCTGTTTTATAAGAATGTGATCAATCTGGTTTTTGTAATGTTTGTCTGGAGAAACCCATGTAGCCTTGTAAATGTTTTTTCTGTCAAACATGGTACTGCCAACAATCATATTTTGAGATGCTGCTATATTGACCAATCTAGTTCCATTATCGTTGGATATACCGTGCAGACTATGTCTATCAACCAGGGGCCATAGTACTGAATCTCTACCGATCTGTGAATTGAGCTCTCCCAAAACTATTTTAATGTCGTGACGAGATCACTCCTCGATAGCACCTTCGAAGTCACTATAAAACTTTTCCTTTCCATCTTCTTCCGCCATCTCTGTTGAGCATGACGGAATTTAACGGAACTAAATAGATAATAGAAAATTACTCTGCCTGTTCCGAAAGATTAAGCAATAAGGAATTGAAATAACAAGGTATTTAAAAACAAATGAAAATTTATTTTGAAAGTTTACTAATGTATTCTAAAAATACAACTAGTAAATAGAATTAACAGTCAGAAAAGGGTTTTTAAAAACTACCCACTGGTAGAACTCCAATAACATTTTTCAATTGGAATGTAGAATTCATCATATTTACTTGTTGTATTAGTATAATACAGTTGTAAATTTCATTAAATAATAAAATAGAATTGGAAGATTCCAAGGCTAACTTCTTTTCAGTTGCTTTGGAGGATTAAAGGGAATCGATGAGGAAATTTGTGGGTTTGAATGAGAATATACCTTATTATGAAAGTATAGTTGATGGTTCAGGGACAAATTCGCAGCAAATGGAACATAATGTCATTATAGATATCATCATTATGGATAATTTCAAACGTGACAAATAATTGTGAATATTGACAAATTCCTAAGAAGATTCTGGATTAAACATGAGAGGAACCCTTCTTCATTCCTTCTCAAAGCTTCTTCTTCAACTTCTTAGTTTCAAAGAGGCATGTATATCTGTTGCCCAGGTGAATAACTGGCTGAGTCGAATTTTGTTGAATCCTATTACTTCTTCCCAGTGAAAAAAAATTCCTCCGTGTATTTTTCGAAGATAAAATATGTCAAAACGTCCAATCTCGTTAACTATAGGATACTAATGATGAGGAAAACATGTTCAACCCCTACATTGAATGTACTATTTTACAAGTATGCACATAAGAATTTTTCATATGATCTTATCTCCTTTAAAGTATCAATTATAGAATTTATACACAATTATCTTCAGCGGTGTAGACGCTGTCAGATTCTAAACAGTTCCCAAAAGTTACATTTTTCGAAAAACTTATAGTTTATCAACTAAATTGATAAAATTTATTAAAAATAAATAACCTGATATATGGTTAGATTAAACTCTGAAAAATGCGGTATTAAACTTTAAAATAGTGGGGAAATTCATTTTAGTGTAACTGCGGCTATCATCTAAGATCGTTTGGTTAATTTTTGAAAAATTAAGTTTACAAATGATCAGAGGTGAATGAGATGAAGAGAAACCCAATCAAATTTCTCGATTTGTATGATTTGCTGCAGGGAAGCTAAGATCTGTCATGGGTCATAGTGATCCAGGTTTTGTTTTATAAATCAATTTTTTAAACTCATGATTATAATCGCTAATTATATGAATTCTACAGAAGCAGGACATTTCTCCCGCATTCGCTTCTTACAGCTTAGAAGATTTTCTATAAACTGTACATTTTGCAGTCATAGAAAATCAAACAAGTTCATTTCCCTCACACTTGGGTTTAAGACTTTCATTGTTTAAACAAATTATGATTATATGTAATCAATAATTTACTTGCACAGCTAAAAACTAAATTTAAACTGTAGCATTTATGAATTTTTAGAGTGGTATAAGTCCATTTTTTTTCATATTTGCGATATCTTCCATTTGAATTACTTCTAAAATATATTAGCAAATCTTTTTACCACTTATCACTTAGCAAAGAGTGACCCACCATAACCCCCTAATTTATTATGAAAAAATAATCATTAATATCATTTAAAAGAATTAACGATTTTTTTATATCCAAATGGACTGATACCACTTTCAAAAATAGCAACTCATATGTCAGCTAATCATAAATTTTCATATTTACAGGTCCACCTTGCTTGACACCGGATAATTTTCAAGGGGTGTGCATTAATATCCGCAAATGCCCAGTATTGTTGAAATTACTTAAGAACACTCACAACCAGGCTGGAGCAGTGGAGTTTTTGCGTAGGTAAATGCTTCACCGTTTTATTATTCTTTATATTCTCACATAACCATGTATCACTCTTCAATTTTGTAAATATATTATTAAACCCATACTTTGTGAGTGTTGTTTTATACGTTTTCCCTCTTTTATAATATTTATTTTTTGTTCTTTTTATGATTAAGTAACGATTTTCTCTATGACATTGACTATTTTTTATATATTTTTTATTTAATCTGCAAGCTTATTTAAAACAAAAAACAAATAATAAATCAAGTGAATTAGCAAAAGTAAAATTTTAAGTGATTATCTCAGTGTTAAAACTTTCGAAACTGCTATCCTTCTCATTAAAACAGCTATTATTCTGTCTGTGCCTGTCAGGAGTCATAGACAGAATAATAACTAGAAGAGTCATGATATTTTTTGTTTAATTGATTCCTTCGATGGAGGAAAGTTGTGATGGGGTCTGTTACATTGAGGGATGGAGAGGTCTTAATACTCCCACACATAAGCGTCAACTCTACCACAAAATATACAGTTATACCACATGCACTTATTATAGACTATCCATTATATGTTGTGATGTGTTATACTTTTTTTCTAGCTTCAAATGTAATCCGGAAGTCCCCTCTGAAGTATGTTGCAAGACCGAAAAAGACTACTCTTCGTTCTTGTCGCCGCCTAATTGCGGAAAGACGTCCGTAAACCGATATCCCAGGATCGTTGGAGGAAAGCCAACCGAATTAGGTAGGATATGATTTGAAAAATGAGAACTTTATCATATCTATAGTTTATTTACTATTATGTTATATACTTTATTTAATACTGTAAACAATGGCAATGAGCTACATAGGTATATCGCAATCTGTAACGTAATGGTTTCCTAAAAAGTACTCATCCTATTTCTGTTAATAGAACCTGAACTAAAGAAAGGCCTAATATTTTTGTCAAGTATAATTATTCCAAAAAAATAATCTGAACGTTTTAAATAAGTTTTTTCTCACTGTCACATCGCATGGAGTGTTGATTTTGTGACAATCCAAGATTACTGGATACGTTGCAATTACTTGCACAGGCAATCTTCTGAAGTGAATAAGCTCCTTAGTTTTGACGGAAAACGAGACGATTCAGCTAATGGCCAAAGAGACAAGGAAAAAGAAAGTTGTAGGTCCAAACAAATTCTCCTTGGGGAAGAGAAAAGAAGAACCTAGACGTTGTCGAACAGCAGAGGATTTGAAGAGTACCCAAATATAAGAAATTCTTAAATAAATTTCTTAGCGTGATAAAAATATGTATAAATATTATGTTAATATTCTAATACCAGAGACATATTTTCAAATAGTTCGGCAAGAAAAATACTCTTTATAATTGTAGAATTGGCAAGAAAATAAAGTATATAATGATATACTTTTGTTTTTTTGATTATACATTTTCAATTACTTTATGCAATTGCGCTTTATCGGACGGTGTTACAGTGATAGGCCTCAATTTTTTTTGGCTATCCAGGTATAATTGATACAGGGATCATTTACGGAGTACCTGAAACAATGCTGGCTCAGGGCTCCCATATTACGCCCCTTCCGAACGTAGCAATAACTTTTTCGTACTCGCTTTTAAAAAATCCTATGGGAACATTCCGGGCTGCAAACTCCCGACCTTGAAAAACCTGAGGCATTGGACAGGATTACACTTTTTTCGTGCAGCGGTAAATAACACTGTTCTGAAAAAAAAAAGTTTTGCTCCCTAGAGAAGTAGTTCCTGATTTTTATATTTTCATCTGTGCTGAATTCGAATCTGAAGTCAAAACAATTCTACCAAGCACCATTTTTTATAGATCGGAGGTTGTTTTTGAACAAAAAATCCTTTTTTCATAAATTTAATAAACTTTTTTTTGTGAAAATCCATAATATATAAAATTATAAATTATTTAATTCTGTACTCAATTAATGTGTATATTTTTTCCTTTTGTACTCTTTATCACCTGTCTCCCGTTTTAGTGTCCAACAGAAGTCCGCAAGCAAGGAAGAAACGTTCACTCCTGGTTCTAAAAGATTCCATTGTTTTAGCATGGAACCAAGTAATTGGGATTTACGTTTTGGGAGGTCTAAAACGCGGATGAGGTCATTCAACCTGGCCTGGATAAATGAGTTTTGGCTTGATATCATCACAAGGATCACTTGAAGACTGCATTTCTTCATTGCTTCCTAGTGATTGTACTTCTCCCTGGCTTCCTAGTGCTTATATTTCATTCCTGGTTCCGGATTCCGGTGAAATATTCTCAGAATCAGTCTCTTCCTTATCACTCAAGGAATAATTCTGGGGCGTAGGTGGGATGGGCATAGACTCATCGTGCGGAACAGGTCTCATGGCAGATGGATCGTTAGGATATACTATTTTCTTCTTACTTTTGGCTGAAGTAAAACCTTTAATGGTAGTCATACAGAAATAACAATCATTTGCATGATTTGTTGGGTCTCGCCAAATCATTGGAACAGCAAAAGGCACTGATTTATGTGTTTCTTTCAGCCAACCGCTGAGAGTGCGGCTACATGAAAAACTACAAATTTTAGGTGGCCACGGTTTATCCTGATCACTTACTTGGCACACAAAGTATAACTCATACACCTTCTTTGTCAATGGAGTCAGTGATTTACGATTACACTTGAGTGTCAGTTTTTACACTGTCGCGACATATTCGTCCGTAACGAGGTTCAAATAAGACTGTAGACTTGGTGGCGAGTAACCTGTCTGCCAGATGGCTGAACAATAGATAGAGGGTGGGGGAACAGTTAAGTTTAGGAGGAGGGCCTGTGGCAGGTACCTGGGGAAGCCCGCCAGTAGGCAACTGTCCCTTCTTTTGTGAATGTTAGCCCAAAATTCCTGAAGCCTTATACTTACGCTCTCCCAATTTTTTCATTTTGTAATACATTATAAAAGCTTCAAAATTAAATAGGTTTTTTAATTTTTTGTTAAAGTTTTCACTGATCAAAACATTTTCAAAATGTCACAAAACACCTTATTTTTCGACCTAAAACATAGATTTGACAAAACATTGTGCCTGATGGTGATTTTCTGACTTCGGATTCGTGTTCAGCACACTTCAAAGCATAATAAAACATCATTTTTGTTGAAGGAAGGATTTTGATGCAGAACAGTGTAATAAGAGTATAAGATGGGCCAGGGGAGGTTATAATCGCCAACACTTTTGAAAAAAGATTTGTCCCATGATTGCATTGATTCCGTAGTACAAAGTCCTTGTTTTTGGGGAACCCTTCAGGTATGTTTTTCCATTGGGTAAAAAGAAATCGGTGGCCATAACCAATTATCATAAATAAATTATCAGTATATTGCTTATGATAAAGCAAATTAAAAAAAAATTAAAAATGTGTCGGGCCGCCATATTTATAATGATAATTGTGACACAGAAAAGTGTTCAAAATATGAGAATATATCAAACGTAGAGTACTCCATTTATTTGTTAAAAATTACCAGCCTAGTATTCGGTTTTGTATTATAATTATTAATTAATTGATATAATAAGCTTCATTATTTTTAATTAATTATGATTCTCTTTTTTTGAAAGTCATTTTTTTCTAGGTGCCTGGCCGTGGATCGCCCTTCTTGGATACAGAATGAAAAAAAAACCAGGACCTAGCTGGCAGTGCAGCGGCGCGCTCATCAGCGAACGTTACGTCCTCACGGCCGCCCATTGCGTTGCTCCACCTTTTACACTGTAATCTTATTATTACTTTTATAAAATTTGTAAAAAAACCATGTCTTTGAGATTATAATATATCTTATTCCAAAAAATTAAAATGATATCAATATCGTAATAAAACGCTTAGCGAACCGGGTTCGAAGACGATACCACCCATCGTCCAAGATCAACAAGAACACTACTCTCCCGCTTAAGTTTCGCTCTACCTCTGCAACGTATATTAGTCGGCTCCACACCTTTAAAGGATTATATACGAATCAGATACTTAATTTGCAATTCCCATATATTCTTCCACAGACTCATCCCTGTAGGCATTCAAGGTAACACCTCTATCTTAAAGGCTTTATTAAAAGTCTCTGGAAGTCACTCAAAGCAAGCCTGTGAAAAGTGTTGACAGAATATTTCTGGGCAGAAAGCGAGACAAAGCAATTTTGAAAATGAATAATAATTGAAATGAACCTCTGCCCTTTTCTTTGGGTTTATTTCCTCGTAAATCTTGTTCTTACTAATCAACCTAGACCCCGAATATTACATTTTTTTTTTATTCAAATAAATACGTTTAGTCCAGGACCCAAGGTCCATTTTTTCACTTGATTAGTATCAAGCTGAATCTTCGTGAATAGTTTCGTTTCGATGAGACGCCCAACAATTACCTGTGCAAAAATTCTCGATTATGGAAGCTAAAAGAGGTAGCAAGGATAAAACATGTCGATTTGATGATTCTTAAAAATTTATTAGTAACTGGGTTTTTTTTTGTTAAATCTCAAGATAATTATCTAAATTATTTGAAAAAATATCTGTTTGAGCAACCTCGAAATAGTTATTGGACCTTTCTATGAGAGCTCCGAAATGGATAAGGAAAATAAATGTCTGATTCAATTATACCAGATCGCATATCATTTTGATTGTAACCTTTTATTAACTAATACCATAAATCAATTTTCATAAATTAAATAACTAATATTTTTGAGAATGAAAAAAAACAATTAATTAAATTAAAGAACAATTTAAACGCTTTTATAATGAGAAATGAAGTTACTAATATTAACTAAATTATCAACAACTAATTAATAACAAAAGAAAACATATATTATTTAATCTTACGATAGTAAATTTAACTCTATTAAATTACAAATAAAATCTATTACAAAATAATGAATGTTTATGCGGTTTTCTGATTGCAATGATATAATAATGAAAACTCTTATCTGTCTGTCGAAGTAGTTTCCAGTAGATAGTAGATTCTCGGCAGGGCGAGCTGGATGTTGAGACGACAGAGGATTTTCGTCGGCAGGGCGAGCGAAGACGTTGAGACAACAGACGTTGAGATGATCGACTGGGTCAATTCGAATTGGTCGAATCGATGACGAGGTTTAAACTAATTACACCTGTAGGTGGGCAGCAAATTAGTATCTTCTTCAAATTCACACAAAACAATTCTGGGCTCCTATAGAGCATACGATGTGCACGTCAAGAGGCTCGTGGCAACACTGTCTGCAAATTCACACAACACAACTTTGGGCTCCTATAGAGCATACGATGTGCACGGCTAAGGACTCGCGTCAACACTGTCTCGAATTCACAAAACACAACTTTGGGCTCCTATAGAGCATACGATGTGCACGGCTAAGGGCTCGCGTCAACACTGTCTCGCTCGGTCTAGCCGGAGCGAACAAAAGCCGATCGACTCTCTTTTGTTTTTCTCTCTTCACTTTTATAACATATGTTATCACACTTACTACAAATATTACACTTAATACTAAACAAATAAATTACCTTTTAAATTAAATTATTCTAAACAATTACGAAATAAACGTTTAAATTATTATATTAAATAAAAATGTGAAAAATAAGAAAAGATAATGTTCTTTCTTTTAAGAAAAAATGATTTAATTTTTTATGATTAAAACTAATAATACTTTATAAGGTTACTACTTCATCTGGCCTTAACACCCTCCATCCAATAAGTATCGATAACGAAGTAAAAAAAGAAGTAGTAAAAAAAAAACAGCTGGTTAGTAATCATTTTTGAAGACCTCGTTATCGATACACGTTGGAAGGAGGGGACTCTTTGATCAAACCTTACATTTTGTAGGACAAATATTTTTTCGTTAGGACAAATCAAGATTATTATCTTGAGATTTAACAAAAAAAAAAAAATTTGTAATAAATTTTTGAGAATCATCAATTCGACATATTTTATCCTTGCTACCTCTGTTGGCTACCACAATCGAATATTTTCGCACAAGATATTGTTGGGCGTCTCATCGAAACGAAGCTATTCACGAAGATTCAGCTTCATACTAACCAAGTGCAAAAATGGACCATGGATCCTGGACTTATACTAATCATCGAAATCGTTTTGCAACACTGCTATTTTACCAGTATTCATGTACGTAAGAACATGTATTTTTATAATTTACTGGCGATTTAACCGGTAAATTATAAAAATGCATGCCGGTGGGAGCGGTGTAGCTCAGTAGTAGAGAACGGAGTTGCTGTGCCGATAAATTATTTGAAGTGGTATCAACCAGGGTTGGACCCATGTGATCTGGAGAACCCCCTAAGGGTCAACAAGGCTCTATAAAGTGGGTACCTTTAATTGGGGAAAATCCTGGCGGCTGAGCGTGACCTAAGACAGTACAGCCTCTACCACGTACTGGTACAGACTCTTTTTGGGTAGTAGTGGTTCAGATTTTTTGTTCATAACAGTACCTGATCATTATACTTTTCCATTCAGAATTAAACCTTTTTCGGATACCACAATTCTGGAATAAATTTGGTGATAAATCAAAAAATACTTAGTAAAATGGTGGAACCCAAAAATACCATGCAAATTCGAAATTTATTAAATATACAAAACCTTTCCAGATAAAACTAATTCATTGGTATTCCCTGCTCGAAAAAAGAATTAAAAATCTCCGGGCCTTGGCTCCAAGCCAAATTCAATGACTTAATTTCTTATTGACGTATCTGTACATAAAGCGTGAACTAAGTAATTTAGAAAATAAAAAATAAAAAGCTTTTCTGTCCTTTATCCAGAGATTAATTTCAATATTTGATAAGTAATTAAACGGTTCAGTACAAAACTAGCAACGTGAATTTCCGATAAATCCTCGGAATATTCAACGATTCTGCAAGTGGTTATTTTTTTATAAAAGTGGAAGAAGTGAGATCCTTCGATAGCTATGATTCTGCATACTGCAATTTGAGTTCTAGTTTTGAAATATGCTGGTTCTTTCTTTTTAATCAATATGGATTGTTTCCATTCTTAAAACAGTTTGTTTTTACTCAAACGATTTATTTGACAAGCACCAATGTCCCACTTGGGCCAGGCTAAGAGTATTGTTGGGTATTTCGAGTTCCTCCTTATCGGGTCCTTCAAATAACGGATCAGCGTTCTGTTTAAGGGAGCGTGGTAGTTCAGTGTGTAGAGTGCTGAGTTACTGCATTGGAGGTTACAGGTTCAAACCCAGAGTCTTTCGTCGACTTCTAAGTTTTTTTTTCTTTTTAAATTTTACAATATATTTTTATAAAGATATGGTTGTAGATTTTCAGTTGATTAATTTAGATTGTAAATAATTACCTTGACATTGAAAGAATTTTATTTTATCATTGGAAGTAGGAATTATTTATGATATGAATGGAATGTTCAAATATTATTGTCTCAAAAATACAAATCATGAAAATAATGTTTTGTTTTTTTATTATCAATTGTTTTTGTTTATTTAGTTATTTTATGGAGGTATAGTTTTTATTTAGTGAATTTTTCAAGTCTTCTATGTAAGTCAAGATTGATCAAAACTCAATCATAAGGTTAAAATGACAGATCCAACACAAACATAATTTTTTTCATTAGTCAATGCCATAAATTATCAATTACTGTTTTCCGTTTTATTGCTTTAATAGGCCATTAAATTTTAATACCAGTATTCATTTGATAGTATCTAATAATTACTTTTTTAAATGCTTAATATAATTACTAAGTGTGAATAGCTTATTAAGGCATTATTTGATTTACATTGAATTAACTCAATGCCATTAATGCAAATTGTAATTTAATTTCTCATTCAATCTTAGCTAAGATTGATTCATCATTGGTTTTATCTTCTGTGTTATTGATAACTTACAGGATTTGTATTATTGATCCATTGAGCATTTTTTGATGGGTTGTTAATCCATGGTTTTTTAAACAGTTCACAAATGAAACTGAAGTTTCACGTAAACATTTCACAATTAGCAAATGATGACCTTGTAGTTTTATTAAATGAATCAGTTAAATTTTCTAATCGTTGAATCACTGATGTTACATTCAAACAAAAATTATAGATTCATAAACACGTATAAATACAAATACATATTTACAAGAAAATATATATATATATATAAAGATATAAAAGCAATGAAATACTATAGTTCTGGTTTTCCCATTAACTGCGTGTATAATACTTCTTATTATATATATATATATATATATATATATATATATATATATATTGGTTTCTACTTATCTTGACTGTTGTAGAATTATATTGTTTATGGTTCTCGAGTTTCAGTCAGTAATTGAACTTCTTAGGCGACGTTTCGAGACTAGGTTAGTCTCATATTCATGCCAAGTTCCAAAGAATTGATCAATTTATCATTAATCAGTTACTTCGCAATATATCATAAAATGTTTATATTGCATTAGCTATGATCAACGAATTCTTTGGAACTTGGCATGAATATGAGACTAACCTAGTCTCGAAACGTCGCCTAAGAAGTTCAATTACTGACTGAAACTCGAGAACCATAAACAATATATATATATATATATATATATTAATCTTATCTTAATACTTAATAACTTATATGCTTATATATTAACCTTAAATTGTCCTAGCAAACATTTTGTTTATCTTATTGTATTTTATCCTATGAACTTCATCAGTATTTCCATTATCCACTTTTAGATTAGGAATATAATAGAATAGTTTATTTATCAAAAAAATATCAATTCTCACCAACAAAATAACTTCTACCAGGAGGGGCCAATAATATTATTCTATAAATAATAATAAAATATTTTTTTGAGAATAATAAAAAAATGCCTTGTTCAAAAATTTTCCATAAACCTCTTCTTAGAAAGTTAAATTTCTCCTAGAGCGAATAATACTATATAAACAAATGTTAATTAGATCCATCTTATGGAGGCTACAACGTTAATAATATCTAAACATTTTAAAGTGAATTCCGATAGATTATATTATAGCAAAAATAGATCAGTAATTAGTAAATTAACTAGTAGAAATTAATATTGCACATTAAATTTAATCAGGTTTACAAGATTTTTTATTGTGTTATAAAAAAAAATTAAATATTATTACAAGATACAAAAACCTACATAATGAACAAGATTAAAAACCTGGATAATAAAATGTTTTATATTGTGTTTATAATATCATTATATTTATAATATTTTGCTGGGTTGTGTGAACTTTACTGGTCGTTTGAATAAAATTATAAAAGATTTAGTTTGAAATTTGTTAATAAATTAGTGAATAATTCTAAGCAAGGAGAATAGATTAGTATTGAATTTTTGCTGTTACAATTTTCAAAGTTTAAGTCTACAAGTTATTTAAGTTTTATTAATGATTGCATCACTTCCCATATAACATCTTATATTTCAAACAATGTATTACACACAAAGGTTTCCTTATTAGTGAATTTTTAGAGTATTGTGTTGGAGGAAAATATCTGGCCAATCCGAACTTAATAGTTTTTATCTGGAAAATGAGATAGTGTGATCTTAGAAGTTTTTTTTCTGACATTATCCAACTGACGTAATGGATGCCGTTGCGGTTCTGAATTTAATTGCGCCATCAAAACCTTGATGAAACGATATTCAATTCAGAAATGTGTTTTACATCTTTCATTACCTGTCGCCTCGATATTGCAGTAGAGTTTGTTTTCTTCTCAAGACCTTCCTAAGTAAACGATCAGTGAGTAATATCTTAAAAAATATTATGTTTTTGCTATGAGGATAGATTTGGCAATAATGAATGTATATCTCTTAATTAGATTTTTCGTTTGAATGTGTTTTTGACCATCTGACCTAAAAGTTGTATAGAAGGAATATTTTTCTTTCTTACTCGATTACAAACTATCATTATTAGATTTCATTTAATAATATGATAATATACCGACCTTTTTTTTCCTCATATATATAAGGTTAACTAATATTGTTCAAAAAATATTATTTTAATTTATTATCATCAAATTATTTACCATACCATAAAAATATTTACCATACACCTTTTGAATTGAATCCTGCTGCTTTATTGCTTTGATAGTCTCTCTACATCATATCAAAGCAATAGCAGCTCCGAAAATTAAATGTTTCAAAAGAGAGCTTTTTATTTTTTGCTGTATCTCCTATGACCTGAATAAATAAGCAAATATTTTGGTTTACTACCTTAAACATAATTTATACATATATATATATTTAAAAATAATGGTTTATTTTAATAATCAACCAATAATACAACCAATTGTAATTTTATAGTAAAGTGCTATAAAAGGTAAAGATAGGTAACTGCCTCAAATCAGCTGAACTAGCATGTAAAAAAAAAAAACTGAAAAAAATATTAGAGATAGTTCTGATCTAAAACAACGAGGAAATTTACATTGAAAACAAATAAATAAACACATCTTGAAATAAATTGAAAAATATATAGCTATGATATTATATAAAGCTGAAGACTGACAAAGTTAATGTGTTCACTAATCCCTGGAGCTACCATTCCGATAGGAAAATTTCTGTTTGAATTACAATAGTTTAAAATCTATCGAAACAGATCAGCAACAACTAGTATAGAATAAGTGCTAGGAGAAACTCCTCTCCTGAATTTACCTTTGTAAAGAAAATTATTATACTTCATTAGTGTAATCTGTTGTAAAGAAGAAGAGTTTATTTGTGCGTGACTTGAAGTTATTTTAATATACTTATTTCTGCTCATTTCAAATTAATATAGTTTGGTTATAAAAGGAAAGCTATTGTCATAGATCTATATAGAGATATAAAATAAATGCAATCAACAAGCGATATTATTTATCTCTTTTATATTGAAAACTATGCCTTACCCGTTACATAAGCGGATTGGCAGTGTTATTATTGTAATTAACAAGTTGAATGCCAAGCCAATTCTACCTAGATTGCCACGATGAATTTTCTAGTGTGCACTACATAAAAGTTGAAAAATTATCTTCAATAGACAAGTTATTGCGTTGTTTGACACATTAATTGCGACGGTAAAACAGAGCACATTTCCTATTCCGTAAATCTGTTCTTTATCCGGTTATCTGTTGTTGGTGTTAGGATCCTTTACCGTCTCCAAGAAAAGTAGAAACCGTTGTATATATGAAAGCTCATTTTTTATTGTTCCAATAACCCTGATATTCATAAATATAATTAAATAATCTTTGTGTTTTTTTCAATTCTTTTTTAATTTTGGGTGCCCATATGCCGTTAAGCAGAAGTGCATACAAATTACTGTATGCTTAAAACACCACTAAAAAATCTTTTTCTACCTGTCTATCTGTTTATATTTAAGTGGAATGCGTATATTATTCCTATACATACTACTTTATTGATATTAGTTTATGAGGAAATCCATTTTGGGATTGCATCATCCATAGGTCCTACCCCCTAAAACGTTGCATCGGCCAACATATTAAGTAGGTTCAGAGGAAGAAATAATAAGTGTGGCGTGAAATAAACATATCACATTATTTTCCAATGTTTTAAACTCCTCGATCATTCATTGAAAATAATTGAACAAAAAGACAGTTATTTTCTGTATACAGTCAGAACTTATTCCATGCAAACCAACTAATTATATTTTTTAATATCTTGTTATACCCTTTCAGCTTAATGCCTACTAACTACTTTATATCTATAATGAAACATATTCTTTTGGATTATGTTTATTATTAAAATATATTCCAAAATATACTAATCATTTCTTTATCCATAGCAAGACTAGCAGTTCTGTTTGGTTTAATAGTTGTAAATAAATAACATATTTCTTTGATAAATTCTATTATCGATGTAAATAAGCTAAATATATTCACTTCAAGTAAGTTCAAGAAAACCATTGTTAAATTAGTTAAATTTAAGTAAATTAAACCATTGTATTATTGTTTAAGAGTCATGAGAATCATCCTTGGCTCAAGACCAAACCGGTTTATAAATTTTTATTATTTAAAGTAGTCTTCTCTTAAGGCATCATTATTAAGAGGCTGAAGAATGCACTTCGGTGGTTCTTGGAAGTGAGAATAGTATACTTACCAAGTTATTCTTTTACACTGCAGACAAATTTATTGTTGTAAAACATGCATGGCATTTTAACCAGAACATAAAAATTTGATTAAAAAAATATTAACACAATAATTACTCATATTTCTTATCATTAGCTCAATCTATAAGGGTTATACTAATAATATGTAGTTTCCGGTTTCTGAAAGACTGTGAGAGATAAATCATTTGTTTGATCTAAGCAGTGGGTCATTCTGCCCTCCCTGACCTTAATTAATCTCTTTGTAGTAAATGTCCATTTATGATGTTGATTGTGATCGGGTCCAGGACACATCCATACAGAAAATTTGGTTTAAAAATACTTCTGTTCGTGTCAACTTCTAATCCCAACAACCTTTTTAGGTTTTAATGGTTATTCATTTTATTGAAAAAGGGAACGGTCATTTTTTCATTTTATTTTTTTTCAACCAGTAATAGCCTTGTTATTAGTACTCTGCACATGGACCACAGCTAGTAGTCGAAAGTAGTAAAAATGTTCCCTTAATTGTTCTTGCATGTTAATGCATGCCAGGACTAGTTGTTTTTTTTTATATTAGCAAAAATAATTAACTTTCATACCTGAGTCAATTCGATCTAATAAATACACACATTCTGATTTAATGCCATTTTTTGTGATGGAATTTGTAAGATGCTATGGTACCAATTAATACCATGATACCACTGGCGAACAAAATATAAAAATGTATTTGTCGAGATTTTAATTGGGTAATAACAAACCTAATAATTGGTAGTATTTTAATAGAAGACGTTTTAAACAACTTGAGCTTGTGATATTTAATAATTTTCTTAGATAATGAAGAAGATAAACCTTATATTGAAGAACAGGTCTGTGCACATAGATTTTTTTTAGGAAGAGAGGGACTGTCTCTTATAAATTAACCATTTTATCAAATGGAAGCTGTTACTTCATTTCAGACTTATTAAATATTTGTTTTCATTATACTTCCACCTAATTACGTTTTAAAAAACAACTAATAGATAGTCAAAGATATATTCATTCTTATTGTAGTATGGTTAGTACTTATTAATTACATTGACGTTAATAATAACTTCTTTTGAAATATATACAATTCTAACAATAACCTTCATTTATCAATTTATTTATCTATATAGTTCAGATTCTCATTAAATAATTAAAAATAAATAAGCTAACCATTTTAATAATGATTCCATTCATCATTAACAATGGCTATCTACTCAATATTAATAAGTTTTAAATTTTTTAAGACCTGATCTCTGATATTTAAATCTCATTATCTTTATTTTTAGATAAATCATGTTGAAGTGGTATTTATCATTATGTGCACTATTGGTGGCGATCGGATTAACAAATGGCCAGGAGTACCCGAACAGAACTCGAAGACAATATGGTAAGCCTTTAATTTGTCCAAAAATTTCCTAATTAATTTAGTATTGAATCAATTAAGAGTAAGATAGTTTAATAGTATTTTTTTATTTATTAATATGGAGTAGACACTTGAAAATATATTTTTCAACAGAAATAATCAATGTTTTTAACAGAAATAAATATGATCTATTTATTTAATGACTTCTTAAATTGACAATGGCAACACAAACCACCAGTACGGGTCTTGGCTCCATCAAGGCGTCGCCTCCACTCTTCTCTGTCCTGTCCCCAAGACCTCCAAGCTCTGGATCCAACAATGCTACCCACATCCATCTCGACCGCGTCTGCCCATCTTAGTCGTGGCCGTCCTCGTTTCCTTTTACCATCAACGTACCCAAATAGCAGTCTGTTATGAGTAACGTTGTCCTCCATTCTGGCCACTTGTCCAGCCCATCTAAGTCTAGCTATTCTTATATGCTGAACCACCTCTAGCTCCTGATATATCCAATATAGCTCTGCATTTAGCCTGAGTCTAAATTGATCACCAACTTTTACTGTTCCAAACGTCCTTCTTTATATTTTTCTTTCGAAGAGGAGTAAAATGTTGTCATCTGCCTTTGACAGAGCCCAGGTTTACGATCCGTAAGTTAAAACAGGCCTGATAATTGTCATGTAAAGCATCACCTTGGCACTTCTTGATATCAGATGACTTCTTTAAATTTTTTCCATCCCAAAATAACACTTATTAGCAGTCAAAATTCTTCTTTGAACTTCTGGACCAGTTGGGTAATCCGCTTTGACCAGATAGCCAAGGTAAACAAATTGTTGACACTTTCAAATGTGTAGGCGCCGAACTTGATGGAGGGAACTGATTGCCTTGAAGGGCTAGCCATCATATTTGGTCTTTGCCTGGGTCACTTGAAGATCCATATCCCGTCCAACATTCTCCAAAGCAACAAATGCTTGTTGTAAATCCCTCTGTGTTCTTCCGACTATATCTATGTCATCCGCATAGGCCTTTATTTGTATAGACTTAGTCAGAATCGTACCAGTGACTTGCAACCCTGAGTCTTTTATGATCTTTTCAAGTACGAAATTGATTAACTGGCAAGAGAGTCCAACCTCTTGTCTCAAACCCCTAGTTTTCTTGAATACTTCTGACAAGTCATTCTGGATCTAGACCTACGTTCTCAACTCCCTCATCAGCAATTCCACAAGGATTATCAATTCTATGGGGGCATTCATTTCTTCCATACCTTGATACAGTTTCCCCCTGATGATACTGTCATAGGCATTGCTGAAATCCACAAAAAGGTGGTGGGTCGTTATATTGTTCTCTCTCATCCTTTCCATTAGAGTTCTCAGGGAAAATATTTGATCAATACAAGATCTACTATTCATAAATCCGCATTGGTACATTCCTATCTCCCTCTGGGCATGGGGGAGTAAACACATTGGAGAGGACTTTGTAGGCAAAGCTAAGGAGTGTTATGCCACGGTAGTTTTCACAATGCATTTGGTCTCCATTCTTGTGATGAGGGGGGGGGGGGATAAGGCCAATGCACCAGTCATGCGGGAGAGTTTTGCTTAACCAAACACTATTTAGAAGACCTCGGATCACCTTTCTGATAACAGCCTTCAGAAGTTCGCCTGGTATGCCAACACATCCTGGTGCTCGATTATTCCTAAGCTTCTGAATCGCATCCTCCATTTCCTCATCATCTGGTGGGTCAAGAACCTTCTCTTTATAATGACTGTAGAATCTGAATCTAAGTCATCTTCTAGGAAGGGGTTATGAGCATTTCCCAGCAAACTTCCGAAGTGTTCAGACCACCGTTCCTGGATCCCTTCTTTATTGCTGACCAATTCACCATCCTTGCCTTTACATGTATTGGTTCTTGATTTGGATCCTGTTCGCTGGGCATTAATTGTCTTCTAGAATGCCATGGTGTTATCTTGTCTACTTAGAACCTCAATGTCCCTCATTCTTTCTTCTTCCTTCTCCCTCTTTTTTCTCCTATGCAAGTGTTTCTCCTCTAATCTCAACACTCTGTAGTCAGAAACAGCCAGGCGAGTCCTATGCATATAGATCATTTTCTTGTAGGCCCTGTTTTCCCTCTCTGTGGCTACCTGACATTCTCGATCGAACCATTCAGACCTCCAAGGTGGCCCTTCCAAGCCAAACACTTCTTTGGCGACTTTTTTAGTTGTGTCCTTACACTGGCACCATGTTTCGTCAACGTCATTCTCCTCAAACCCATATTCCAAAGCTACATCCAGTCTTTGGCCGAACCATACTTTATACTCTAGCTCCTGCAGCTTCCGCGTCTTTATTCTCTGTGAGAATAACAGAACAGAACATTACTTATTTTGGCATGTATAAGTGCTATTTCCAGGTAATGATTACTGTCCACGCTAGCTCCTCTGTACGTTCTGACCGCCGTTAGTGCAGAACGCTGTTTTATAAGAATGTGATCAATCTGGTTTTTGTAATGTTTGTCTGGAGAAACCCATGTAGCCTTGTAAATGTTTTTTCTGTCAAACATGGTACTGCCAACAATCATATTTTGAGATGCTGCTATATTGACCAATCTAGTTCCATTATCGTTGGATATACCGTGCAGACTATGTCTATCAACCAGGGGCCATAGTACTGAATCTCTACCGATCTGTGAATTGAGCTCTCCCAAAACTATTTTAATGTCGTGACGAGATCACTCCTCGATAGCACCTTCGAAGTCACTATAAAACTTTTCCTTTCCATCTTCTTCCGCCATCTCTGTTGAGCATGACGGAATTTAACGGAACTAAATAGATAATAGAAAATTACTCTGCCTGTTCCGAAAGATTAAGCAATAAGGAATTGAAATAACAAGGTATTTAAAAACAAATGAAAATTTATTTTGAAAGTTTACTAATGTATTCTAAAAATACAACTAGTAAATAGAATTAACAGTCAGAAAAGGGTTTTTAAAAACTACCCACTGGTAGAACTCCAATAACATTTTTCAATTGGAATGTAGAATTCATCATATTTACTTGTTGTATTAGTATAATACAGTTGTAAATTTCATTAAATAATAAAATAGAATTGGAAGATTCCAAGGCTAACTTCTTTTCAGTTGCTTTGGAGGATTAAAGGGAATCGATGAGGAAATTTGTGGGTTTGAATGAGAATATACCTTATTATGAAAGTATAGTTGATGGTTCAGGGACAAATTCGCAGCAAATGGAACATAATGTCATTATAGATATCATCATTATGGATAATTTCAAACGTGACAAATAATTGTGAATATTGACAAATTCCTAAGAAGATTCTGGATTAAACATGAGAGGAACCCTTCTTCATTCCTTCTCAAAGCTTCTTCTTCAACTTCTTAGTTTCAAAGAGGCATGTATATCTGTTGCCCAGGTGAATAACTGGCTGAGTCGAATTTTGTTGAATCCTATTACTTCTTCCCAGTGAAAAAAAATTCCTCCGTGTATTTTTCGAAGATAAAATATGTCAAAACGTCCAATCTCGTTAACTATAGGATACTAATGATGAGGAAAACATGTTCAACCCCTACATTGAATGTACTATTTTACAAGTATGCACATAAGAATTTTTCATATGATCTTATCTCCTTTAAAGTATCAATTATAGAATTTATACACAATTATCTTCAGCGGTGTAGACGCTGTCAGATTCTAAACAGTTCCCAAAAGTTACATTTTTCGAAAAACTTATAGTTTATCAACTAAATTGATAAAATTTATTAAAAATAAATAACCTGATATATGGTTAGATTAAACTCTGAAAAATGCGGTATTAAACTTTAAAATAGTGGGGAAATTCATTTTAGTGTAACTGCGGCTATCATCTAAGATCGTTTGGTTAATTTTTGAAAAATTAAGTTTACAAATGATCAGAGGTGAATGAGATGAAGAGAAACCCAATCAAATTTCTCGATTTGTATGATTTGCTGCAGGGAAGCTAAGATCTGTCATGGGTCATAGTGATCCAGGTTTTGTTTTATAAATCAATTTTTTAAACTCATGATTATAATCGCTAATTATATGAATTCTACAGAAGCAGGACATTTCTCCCGCATTCGCTTCTTACAGCTTAGAAGATTTTCTATAAACTGTACATTTTGCAGTCATAGAAAATCAAACAAGTTCATTTCCCTCACACTTGGGTTTAAGACTTTCATTGTTTAAACAAATTATGATTATATGTAATCAATAATTTACTTGCACAGCTAAAAACTAAATTTAAACTGTAGCATTTATGAATTTTTAGAGTGGTATAAGTCCATTTTTTTTCATATTTGCGATATCTTCCATTTGAATTACTTCTAAAATATATTAGCAAATCTTTTTACCACTTATCACTTAGCAAAGAGTGACCCACCATAACCCCCTAATTTATTATGAAAAAATAATCATTAATATCATTTAAAAGAATTAACGATTTTTTTATATCCAAATGGACTGATACCACTTTCAAAAATAGCAACTCATATGTCAGCTAATCATAAATTTTCATATTTACAGGTCCACCTTGCTTGACACCGGATAATTTTCAAGGGGTGTGCATTAATATCCGCAAATGCCCAGTATTGTTGAAATTACTTAAGAACACTCACAACCAGGCTGGAGCAGTGGAGTTTTTGCGTAGGTAAATGCTTCACCGTTTTATTATTCTTTATATTCTCACATAACCATGTATCACTCTTCAATTTTGTAAATATATTATTAAACCCATACTTTGTGAGTGTTGTTTTATACGTTTTCCCTCTTTTATAATATTTATTTTTTGTTCTTTTTATGATTAAGTAACGATTTTCTCTATGACATTGACTATTTTTTATATATTTTTTATTTAATCTGCAAGCTTATTTAAAACAAAAAACAAATAATAAATCAAGTGAATTAGCAAAAGTAAAATTTTAAGTGATTATCTCAGTGTTAAAACTTTCGAAACTGCTATCCTTCTCATTAAAACAGCTATCATTCTGTCTGTGCCTGTCAGGAGTCATAGACAGAATAATAACTAGAAGAGTCATGATATTTTTTGTTTAATTGATTCCTTCGATGGAGGAAAGTTGTGATGGGGTCTGTTACATTGAGGGATGGAGAGGTCTTAATACTCCCACACATAAGCGTCAACTCTACCACAAAATATACAGTTATACCACATGCACTTATTATAGACTATCCATTATATGTTGTGATGTGTTATACTTTTTTTCTAGCTTCAAATGTAATCCGGAAGTCCCCTCTGAAGTATGTTGCAAGACCGAAAAAGACTACTCTTCGTTCTTGTCGCCGCCTAATTGCGGAAAGACGTCCGTAAACCGATATCCCAGGATCGTTGGAGGAAAGCCAACCGAATTAGGTAGGATATGATTTGAAAAATGAGAACTTTATCATATCTATAGTTTATTTACTATTATGTTATATACTTTATTTAATACTGTAAACAATGGCAATGAGCTACATAGGTATATCGCAATCTGTAACGTAATGGTTTCCTAAAAAGTACTCATCCTATTTCTGTTAATAGAACCTGAACTAAAGAAAGGCCTAATATTTTTGTCAAGTATAATTATTCCAAAAAAATAATCTGAACGTTTTAAATAAGTTTTTTCTCACTGTCACATCGCATGGAGTGTTGATTTTGTGACAATCCAAGATTACTGGATACGTTGCAATTACTTGCACAGGCAATCTTCTGAAGTGAATAAGCTCCTTAGTTTTGACGGAAAACGAGACGATTCAGCTAATGGCCAAAGAGACAAGGAAAAAGAAAGTTGTAGGTCCAAACAAATTCTCCTTGGGGAAGAGAAAAGAAGAACCTAGACGTTGTCGAACAGCAGAGGATTTGAAGAGTACCCAAATATAAGAAATTCTTAAATAAATTTCTTAGCGTGATAAAAATATGTATAAATATTATGTTAATATTCTAATACCAGAGACATATTTTCAAATAGTTCGGCAAGAAAAATACTCTTTATAATTGTAGAATTGGCAAGAAAATAAAGTATATAATGATATACTTTTGTTTTTTTGATTATACATTTTCAATTACTTTATGCAATTGCGCTTTATCGGACGGTGTTACAGTGATAGGCCTCAATTTTTTTTGGCTATCCAGGTATAATTGATACAGGGATCATTTACGGAGTACCTGAAACAATGCTGGCTCAGGGCTCCCATATTACGCCCCTTCCGAACGTAGCAATAACTTTTTCGTACTCGCTTTTAAAAAATCCTATGGGAACATTCCGGGCTGCAAACTCCCGACCTTGAAAAACCTGAGGCATTGGACAGGATTACACTTTTTTCGTGCAGCGGTAAATAACACTGTTCTGAAAAAAAAAAGTTTTGCTCCCTAGAGAAGTAGTTCCTGATTTTTATATTTTCATCTGTGCTGAATTCGAATCTGAAGTCAAAACAATTCTACCAAGCACCATTTTTTATAGATCGGAGGTTGTTTTTGAACAAAAAATCCTTTTTTCATAAATTTAATAAACTTTTTTTTGTGAAAATCCATAATATATAAAATTATAAATTATTTAATTCTGTACTCAATTAATGTGTATATTTTTTCCTTTTGTACTCTTTATCACCTGTCTCCCGTTTTAGTGTCCAACAGAAGTCCGCAAGCAAGGAAGAAACGTTCACTCCTGGTTCTAAAAGATTCCATTGTTTTAGCATGGAACCAAGTAATTGGGATTTACGTTTTGGGAGGTCTAAAACGCGGATGAGGTCATTCAACCTGGCCTGGATAAATGAGTTTTGGCTTGATATCATCACAAGGATCACTTGAAGACTGCATTTCTTCATTGCTTCCTAGTGATTGTACTTCTCCCTGGCTTCCTAGTGCTTATATTTCATTCCTGGTTCCGGATTCCGGTGAAATATTCTCAGAATCAGTCTCTTCCTTATCACTCAAGGAATAATTCTGGGGCGTAGGTGGGATGGGCATAGACTCATCGTGCGGAACAGGTCTCATGGCAGATGGATCGTTAGGATATACTATTTTCTTCTTACTTTTGGCTGAAGTAAAACCTTTAATGGTAGTCATACAGAAATAACAATCATTTGCATGATTTGTTGGGTCTCGCCAAATCATTGGAACAGCAAAAGGCACTGATTTATGTGTTTCTTTCAGCCAACCGCTGAGAGTGCGGCTACATGAAAAACTACAAATTTTAGGTGGCCACGGTTTATCCTGATCACTTACTTGGCACACAAAGTATAACTCATACACCTTCTTTGTCAATGGAGTCAGTGATTTACGATTACACTTGAGTGTCAGTTTTTACACTGTCGCGACATATTCGTCCGTAACGAGGTTCAAATAAGACTGTAGACTTGGTGGCGAGTAACCTGTCTGCCAGATGGCTGAACAATAGATAGAGGGTGGGGGAACAGTTAAGTTTAGGAGGAGGGCCTGTGGCAGGTACCTGGGGAAGCCCGCCAGTAGGCAACTGTCCCTTCTTTTGTGAATGTTAGCCCAAAATTCCTGAAGCCTTATACTTACGCTCTCCCAATTTTTTCATTTTGTAATACATTATAAAAGCTTCAAAATTAAATAGGTTTTTTAATTTTTTGTTAAAGTTTTCACTGATCAAAACATTTTCAAAATGTCACAAAACACCTTATTTTTCGACCTAAAACATAGATTTGACAAAACATTGTGCCTGATGGTGATTTTCTGACTTCGGATTCGTGTTCAGCACACTTCAAAGCATAATAAAACATCATTTTTGTTGAAGGAAGGATTTTGATGCAGAACAGTGTAATAAGAGTATAAGATGGGCCAGGGGAGGTTATAATCGCCAACACTTTTGAAAAAAGATTTGTCCCATGATTGCATTGATTCCGTAGTACAAAGTCCTTGTTTTTGGGGAACCCTTCAGGTATGTTTTTCCATTGGGTAAAAAGAAATCGGTGGCCATAACCAATTATCATAAATAAATTATCAGTATATTGCTTATGATAAAGCAAATTAAAAAAAAATTAAAAATGTGTCGGGCCGCCATATTTATAATGATAATTGTGACACAGAAAAGTGTTCAAAATATGAGAATATATCAAACGTAGAGTACTCCATTTATTTGTTAAAAATTACCAGCCTAGTATTCGGTTTTGTATTATAATTATTAATTAATTGATATAATAAGCTTCATTATTTTTAATTAATTATGATTCTCTTTTTTTGAAAGTCATTTTTTTCTAGGTGCCTGGCCGTGGATTGCCCTTCTTGGATACAGAATGAAAAAAAAACCAGGACCTAGCTGGCAGTGCAGCGGCGCGCTCATCAGCGAACGTTACGTCCTCACGGCCGCCCATTGCGTTGCTCCACCTTTTACACTGTAATCTTATTATTACTTTTATAAAATTTGTAAAAAAACCATGTCTTTGAGATTATAATATATCTTATTCCAAAAAATTAAAATGATATCAATATCGTAATAAAACGCTTAGCGAACCGGGTTCGAAGACGATACCACCCATCGTCCAAGATCAACAAGAACACTACTCTCCCGCTTAAGTTTCGCTCTACCTCTGCAACGTATATTAGTCGGCTCCACACCTTTAAAGGATTATATACGAATCAGATACTTAATTTGCAATTCCCATATATTCTTCCACAGACTCATCCCTGTAGGCATTCAAGGTAACACCTCTATCTTAAAGGCTTTATTAAAAGTCTCTGGAAGTCACTCAAAGCAAGCCTGTGAAAAGTGTTGACAGAATATTTCTGGGCAGAAAGCGAGACAAAGCAATTTTGAAAATGAATAATAATTGAAATGAACCTCTGCCCTTTTCTTTGGGTTTATTTCCTCGTAAATCTTGTTCTTACTAATCAACCTAGACCCCGAATATTACATTTTTTTTTTATTCAAATAAATACGTTTAGTCCAGGACCCAAGGTCCATTTTTTCACTTGATTAGTATCAAGCTGAATCTTCGTGAATAGTTTCGTTTCGATGAGACGCCCAACAATTACCTGTGCAAAAATTCTCGATTATGGAAGCTAAAAGAGGTAGCAAGGATAAAACATGTCGATTTGATGATTCTTAAAAATTTATTAGTAACTGGGTTTTTTTTTGTTAAATCTCAAGATAATTATCTAAATTATTTGAAAAAATATCTGTTTGAGCAACCTCGAAATAGTTATTGGACCTTTCTATGAGAGCTCCGAAATGGATAAGGAAAATAAATGTCTGATTCAATTATACCAGATCGCATATCATTTTGATTGTAACCTTTTATTAACTAATACCATAAATCAATTTTCATAAATTAAATAACTAATATTTTTGAGAATGAAAAAAAACAATTAATTAAATTAAAGAACAATTTAAACGCTTTTATAATGAGAAATGAAGTTACTAATATTAACTAAATTATCAACAACTAATTAATAACAAAAGAAAACATATATTATTTAATCTTACGATAGTAAATTTAACTCTATTAAATTACAAATAAAATCTATTACAAAATAATGAATGTTTATGCGGTTTTCTGATTGCAATGATATAATAATGAAAACTCTTATCTGTCTGTCGAAGTAGTTTCCAGTAGATAGTAGATTCTCGGCAGGGCGAGCTGGATGTTGAGACGACAGAGGATTTTCGTCGGCAGGGCGAGCGAAGACGTTGAGACAACAGACGTTGAGATGATCGACTGGGTCAATTCGAATTGGTCGAATCGATGACGAGGTTTAAACTAATTACACCTGTAGGTGGGCAGCAAATTAGTATCTTCTTCAAATTCACACAAAACAATTCTGGGCTCCTATAGAGCATACGATGTGCACGTCAAGAGGCTCGTGGCAACACTGTCTGCAAATTCACACAACACAACTTTGGGCTCCTATAGAGCATACGATGTGCACGGCTAAGGACTCGCGTCAACACTGTCTCGAATTCACAAAACACAACTTTGGGCTCCTATAGAGCATACGATGTGCACGGCTAAGGGCTCGCGTCAACACTGTCTCGCTCGGTCTAGCCGGAGCGAACAAAAGCCGATCGACTCTCTTTTGTTTTTCTCTCTTCACTTTTATAACATATGTTATCACACTTACTACAAATATTACACTTAATACTAAACAAATAAATTACCTTTTAAATTAAATTATTCTAAACAATTACGAAATAAACGTTTAAATTATTATATTAAATAAAAATGTGAAAAATAAGAAAAGATAATGTTCTTTCTTTTAAGAAAAAATGATTTAATTTTTTATGATTAAAACTAATAATACTTTATAAGGTTACTACTTCATCTGGCCTTAACACCCTCCATCCAATAAGTATCGATAACGAAGTAAAAAAAGAAGTAGTAAAAAAAAAACAGCTGGTTAGTAATCATTTTTGAAGACCTCGTTATCGATACACGTTGGAAGGAGGGGACTCTTTGATCAAACCTTACATTTTGTAGGACAAATATTTTTTCGTTAGGACAAATCAAGATTATTATCTTGAGATTTAACAAAAAAAAAAAAGTTAGTAATAAATTTTTGAGAATCATCAATTCGACATATTTTATCCTTGCTACCTCTGTTGGCTACCACAATCGAATATTTTCGCACAAGATATTGTTGGGCGTCTCATCGAAACGAAGCTATTCACGAAGATTCAGCTTCATACTAACCAAGTGCAAAAATGGACCATGGATCCTGGACTTATACTAATCATCGAAATCGTTTTGCAACACTGCTATTTTACCAGTATTCATGTACGTAAGAACATGTATTTTTATAATTTACTGGCGATTTAACCGGTAAATTATAAAAATGCATGCCGGTGGGAGCGGTGTAGCTCAGTAGTAGAGAACGGAGTTGCTGTGCCGATAAATTATTTGAAGTGGTATCAACCAGGGTTGGACCCATGTGATCTGGAGAACCCCCTAAGGGTCAACAAGGCTCTATAAAGTGGGTACCTTTAATTGGGGAAAATCCTGGCGGCTGAGCGTGACCTAAGACAGTACAGCCTCTACCACGTACTGGTACAGACTCTTTTTGGGTAGTAGTGGTTCAGATTTTTTGTTCATAACAGTACCTGATCATTATACTTTTCCATTCAGAATTAAACCTTTTTCGGATACCACAATTCTGGAATAAATTTGGTGATAAATCAAAAAATACTTAGTAAAATGGTGGAACCCAAAAATACCATGCAAATTCGAAATTTATTAAATATACAAAACCTTTCCAGATAAAACTAATTCATTGGTATTCCCTGCTCGAAAAAAGAATTAAAAATCTCCGGGCCTTGGCTCCAAGCCAAATTCAATGACTTAATTTCTTATTGACGTATCTGTACATAAAGCGTGAACTAAGTAATTTAGAAAATAAAAAATAAAAAGCTTTTCTGTCCTTTATCCAGAGATTAATTTCAATATTTGATAAGTAATTAAACGGTTCAGTACAAAACTAGCAACGTGAATTTCCGATAAATCCTCGGAATATTCAACGATTCTGCAAGTGGTTATTTTTTTATAAAAGTGGAAGAAGTGAGATCCTTCGATAGCTATGATTCTGCATACTGCAATTTGAGTTCTAGTTTTGAAATATGCTGGTTCTTTCTTTTTAATCAATATGGATTGTTTCCATTCTTAAAACAGTTTGTTTTTACTCAAACGATTTATTTGACAAGCACCAATGTCCCACTTGGGCCAGGCTAAGAGTATTGTTGGGTATTTCGAGTTCCTCCTTATCGGGTCCTTCAAATAACGGATCAGCGTTCTGTTTAAGGGAGCGTGGTAGTTCAGTGTGTAGAGTGCTGAGTTACTGCATTGGAGGTTACAGGTTCAAACCCGGCAGTGGCAGATAAATTACTTAACCTATCCACGGATAGGTCCTATAGGATGTACAGACCCACATGTGGCTCTCCCTGCCCCTATAAAGTATCATTAGTTGGATGAAAATCCTGGCAGTCGAGCGTGATCTCGGACAAAACACCTACCTGCACGACCGTTGTACTAGAAACGGTAAAGTCTCTACCATACATTGAACCCGACACCCATCGTGGTACATGGTTCGGTTGGATATTGAGAAAGAGGTAACATAATTATTTATTCTAATCAAATTGAGCTTGTCCTGACTGGCAGACCATCGCAATTTGGACAGTAGGTACATTTTATAAGGCCAACGCGCACTAAAAAGGATTTTTGAAAATTCATCCCCTAAGAGGGTGAAAAACATTTGTAATAAAAATACATCATTCTTAAAACGGGTACCATGAAATTTTAGATTTAGCTTCTACATTTAAAATAAAGAATTACGTGTTTTTTTATTTTTTGAAAATCCAGAAGGGAGGAAAGTTGGCCTTAATTTCGATGCAGGTGGAAACTCCAATATGTAATATCTCCAAGCAAAGCAAAATGGCTCACGTTTTGAAGGATAGCTCACGTATGCAAGCTAATAGTTTGGGATGAGTGCACTATGGCTCACAAGGGTGTTTTTTAGGACCTTGATAGATCCCTAAAAGATATTAGAGGCAACGATAGGTTAATAGAGGGCGTTACTCTGCTTCTATCTGATGATTTTCGGTTATCCTTACCCATGATAGCCAGAAGTACTAGAGCAGACGAGGTCAATTCATGCTTAAAGCCCTTCATATATCTGACATCACATATGAAAACTCGCATACAAAAATCATATGAGGGTTTACTTAAGAAGTGACAATGACGAGTTGAATGTGATCTTTGCTAATCTAACTCTAAAAATAGGTAACGGTCTTTACCCTTCACTGGAAAGTAAAATTCAAATATCTTCTGACTTAGCCGTAGCAGGTAAAACTTTGTCTAAGCTAACTAACTTAATACATCCCGATAATGTAAATATTGTTACGGGCTACTGGTTGTAAAATGAATTAAAATATTACTAAATTCAAGATACTAATATTTATTAACAAATTGAGAATAATACAATGAAATTATCTAAAACAATTAAATTATTAAACTAATATAAATTTGCAATAACAATATTCTACAGATTATAACCTAGGCCTAACTGTTAACTAATTACTAAAATAATATACAAATACTATAAGATATAGGTAATACTGAATGACCTAACTATTTACCTAAATTTGTACAATTAAATAACACTATAGTTTATAACTACAAATTAATACTTACAGTTCGCTAATTAAAGTGCACCGACGGTAAGACTCTCCAAATATGACAAACTGACACACAGTTCATTACACTCACTTATCACTTATCACTGCCTAGTTCACACTGCCACTGTCACTGTCACTGTCACTGAAGTCGAAAACTTACTACTTGCCTACTCCTCACTGTCCGAAATATGTGGCCTTTTATATAGGCAAGGTTGGTGGGTGTCGGGAGGTCTCGCTGATCGCGAAGTTTCTAGACTATTCTTTAATCCCTTCCGGCTTATCTTAATCCCTTCAGCCGGTCCCTCTGTCTCTCTGATCGCAGCAATATTAAGGAAAAACGTGGAAGAAAATAGTCCGGGTGGAGGTCAAGAAAATTCTCTTATATAGAAAAATCTCTTATATATATCCTTATATAAGAGAATTTTCTTGACCTTCACCCCGACCAATTTCTTCCTCATAAATACAAGGTCAACTAATATTAATCAACAATAAAGAAAAACACATAGATTGGTTATGTGAGGGAGCTTTATTTTTTATTTTATTTAATTTAATGATATTTACAACTATAATGCTATTATAACAAGTAAATGTGCTAATTAGAGCTTAATTGACGGCAAAAAATTAGCATATCTATATCTAAAATCAATGATATGCATCTAGAGGGATTCGAAGGCGAGCTGATAGAAAACAAATCAATTGATTCAGTAGTCGAAATTGACGAAGCCCTATACTATCCCACAGAATGTTTGAATACTTTAAATCTGGATTGCCAGCACATAAACTTTTGCATAAATTTATTGCATAAATTAGTAAAGGTATTGAATAAATTAGCTCCTGCAATGCTACTTCGAATCGAAAGTTCTGTAATTATGCCATTTAATATTTAATAGGACATTTTATTAAAATCTATCAACAAAGGGATAAGAATTGGCACTCTGGCTGAATTCAATGTAATGCTTTAAGTCATTGTGAAACTCTCCGTTTAAATTCAATTTAATCTTTTACCCAAAATCAACGCGGACGAAGTCGCGGGCAACAGCTAGTTGTTTTTTAATTGTTAGTTAAATTAAATTAGTTAATTGTTTATTAAATTAAATAGTATACTCATCTAAATGTCTCTTAAAATCCTAAAAAAAATTAATTTTATTATTTATTCCAGCTATATTATACGATTGGGGGAAAATGAACTGGACAATGACAATGATGGAGCAACACCTATCGACATATTAGTGGAATCGGTCATCTTACATGCAAATTACAGTTTCGAGACAAAACAAGATGACATCGGACTTGTCAAATTGCAGGAAAGTGTCCAGTTTTCTAGTGAGTACATTTATATCTACAAAAGTAAGAAAAAAAATCCAGACAATATCGACTATTTATTAATGTTTATTTATAGGTCATTTTATTGCAGCATAGTTCTTTCAGATAAAAATATTCCTTCAAAAAATTTTCTGTAATATACTAATTCGGTACCACGATTAAAAGTGTCCTTTCCGGTTTGCCCAAATTATGTTAGCTTTCGCAACAACTAGTTTAACGACTTGTTGTTATGGTAAAAGGGAAAGGATTTTTTATTTATTAATACCTATTAAATTGTTCACACTGCATCTTACGCTCCATTTGAGTAACAAGCGTAGTGAGTAACATCTTAGAGGTGATGAACTTATACTAAAAACCTCCATAAAAATATATTTTATTTTATTTTATTTACAGCTCTCATAAACATTTGTTGAAGGAAAGCGCTTGTGGTACGAGAAACGAAAACATTACTATACCTTCCTATCTAAGTTAATGTAGTGACTTTTTTTCCCTAATAGTTTTCAAATCAGATGTTAGTTTTTAATCTGATACTTCGTAATGTGCTTTAGTTATTAAGTATGGAATATTCAACGTTGGTCAAGATCCAATTTCAATTACACTTTCATCAACGTGGTATAATAATTTCCCAAATAAAACAATATACGAATGAGTAATGGTCAGATGATAGTTTATTTATTCAATGATCGACATAATTATAATTTAATAGTAACTAAAATGTAGAGCTATAGTTAAAGTAGAGATGTCAAATGAAAAATAAAATAACACATACCAGCTCAGCTTAAATTTAGTACAGTTATAGTAGTTTTACAGTTATTTAATTTTATTTCAGGAAATATCCAACCAATTTGTCTGCCAAAGGACCCTGAAATGAGATCTCAAACGTTTTTAAAGTATTTCCCTTTTGTTGCTGGATGGGGCACAACAACAAGTGGAGGTATTTTTAATCTCAAGTTCAATAATAACAGTATACCATTAACTTAATTGAAAAACTGAGAAAAAATTCACTCTAAGAATAAAAAATCAGTGAATAAATTTAAGAAAGTAACAAGTTAAAAATGAACAAAATAATCAGAATTGAACAAAAATCACTTTTGTATGCGTTCCAAAGGACGGGATAACCAAGGATTTTTTTACTATAAAAAATCCTAGCACCAACTGCCGCGCTGTGAACCCGGCATTCATCGACGATGTTATATTCATAGATACTCTTGGTATTGTGTCTTTTCCTGTAAAAACAAAACCCATCCACCCATCTTTCGTTATAAATTCTGGCGGCATTTTATCTGTTCCTGGCATATTGCTCGAATAAAAGTATTAGTATATCAACCAAGTTCTACTGATATCCTGAACTACTGATTCGGAGTTATGGTTGATTTGTTTTTTTAAAACTTATTCGCGCAGTTACTATCTGCAGAAACAAGTGAAGTAAAGGAAAGGATTACTATTATTTAATAATTCAATCAATGAGATATGACTCAAGCGTATTACCATTACCATATTAACAATTATTTAGCTAATTTAGATCAATTACAATTTTTCTTTATAGGGATGAATGCCAATCTGTTTGAAAAAAAGTGAATCTTAACAATTATCGGAGAAAATGATACGGAAAAAAGAATATGTTCTAGAAACGTATAAAAGTTAAATTTCATCGACATCAAACTGTAGATTTATTGTTATAGGTCCATATTTTAATATTCAAATGGTATAAAACTTGAAATTTTACGATGATTTTAGCCAGCATTATTTATCGATTGTCTAGCTACTGATACAATACGCGTCCTTGAAGGTAATTGAAGACTGTTCTGAACACGTGTATCTTATAGCGGATAGTTAATATTTAATATCAGTATGAGTTGGATTAATAAAATCAAAGACATAAAACCGTTTCAAAGTTAATTTTTTATAAGTGGAAATATCCTTCATTGGAAATATTGCGTCAAAGAACAACTAAAAAAGATAACCAAGTATACATCAAATAAAAAACAAATTGCCACAGCTACTTCCATAATGCATCCATATAAAAAGTCGGAGAGTATCACCATCTTATATGTGTGTGTACTTATATACATTTACAGTATAGTTATAAATTAAAACCCTGAAAGAGAGTTTTTAAATTTATTAAATTAAAAATAATTTATTTAATAGGTCGTGGTCGACTTTCCAAAAAATTACTTCAAGCCCAGGTTCCAGTAACTGACACTGAATCATGTGATAAAGTATACGCACCAGATGTAGGGAGGGTTATGGGTAAACAACTCTGTGCTGGCTACCCGGAAGGCGGAAAAGACACATGCCAGGTAAGTCAAAAACCAGCAGACATACTACAATAAAATTTCACATTTTTCCAAGTAACCTGAACAAATTTTCAAGAAAAAATTAAAAGAAAAATTAAACGTTCAGAACTGTTTTGAACGGAATGACCAGTATTTTATAATTGACCACAGTGTTTATATACCATGCAAAATTTTCCTTTTTTTTTTTCTTTTCTTACCTCTCCTAAATGATGAACTTTATTACCTTTTTGGTAGCAGGAAATAATATGAGTCTTTTTAGGCAATATTAATATGTATGCCCCATTTGTTATATTTTTTACTTCGCACCCCATGACTTTATGTATTTACTGTCATAACACAGAACATACAAAAAATATTTTTAGTAAATCTATGCTAGTGCATTAGTTAACTTTAGGTAAAATGGTGAAGAAGAAAAAACTTATAAGAAGAAAATTATAAATTTTACTTAATAATGCTATAGTCAACTTTTTTATGTTTGCCTCTTCAAACTGGATCTTAACAAAACAATTAAAGAAATATTCTAATAAAGTAATTGCTGACAAATCGCTATTTCTGAGCAGAAGGATCTTTATTTGTTTTGTTGCTATTGTTATCAATTAAGAAAACAATGTTTCTACTCCAGATTTAAATAACCTACCTCTATCAATTTTCATTTGATATAAGTTGAAATGAGATAATTTCTTTGCTGGCAAAGGTGATCCAAACAAAATATTATGAACTGCTCTAATTCTCTTACCACTTGTAATAAGTAATGAAGGTTGCTTGTTGGCCATAGTCTAAAATTGGCTAGTCTGAAATGTAGGACTTCTTCTTTATATACTGTTTTGGAATTGACATCTAGCCAGCGCCGCACAGTGGGGCGAAATCACTAAAAAGCGCTTAAAAATGTTTTGTTTTTTACTATAATCAATCAATTGAGGATTAGTAAATTTGCATAGGCCTACCTTTCAGGCAATCAGAGCTTTAATAAATTTAGTTTCTCTCGCTTAGATATTGTCCAATGATAGTAATAGGAGGAAGAAAATGACTAATCTAATATTCAAACCGAAAATTGGTATTGATCAGCACCGAAAAACTAGGGAATTCATGGTATTCAAAGCATTTTTTTTTCAAAACACTCTCCAAAAAATGGCTTCTTATGTACTCTTTTAAATAAATATTAATTAGTCATCAAGGGTCTGAAAGAAGATCCTGAAAGGAAATTAGCTGCGTAAACCTGCAAACTTTGGGTACTGAGCACAAACAAATCGAAAAAACTCGCTAATTCCATGCCCGTGTAACAAACAAATGAGAGACGGGAGATCGTAATCCTTTTATTCTTTACTCCTTTCTGATATGTTGTCAGTTGTCGTTTATGTGTTTGATTACGCGTACCATGCCATCGATAAAAGTGAAAATCCGTGTCCTTGTGGAAGAATTATTGAAGTCGAAGGAGCAAAATGCGCAAACTTTATTTAAATATTTATAGGATGAATTTCACCTGTCTGATCTTCATCAACAGTTAATTGAAGATAAGTTAAGATTGAGTGTTGTTAATTAATTTAAAACAAAATGGGCCGCGTGTTCACGCAACAAAAATGTATTTTTGCAAAATAACGGTTTTTGGGTCAATGATTGTTGTTTTGAGTGGTATCCACCGGATGCCAGCGGTTCATCCGTGGAATACAGTAGTGCTGGTTCCAGTAAGGGTCATCCGAAAAAAGATTTTAATACCCTTATCGAAAGCTCAAAGAGACGCCGGGCTCAACTTATTAACGAAAATTATAGTATTTGTGAACTGCAATATGCGCTGGAGTACAGATTGCGAGCCGCAGGCAAGAAGAACATTGCTGATGCCATTAATAATTTGATGTCTGATGCTGATGAATTAGAAGAATTAGATGATAAACCATCATCATTGAACGGGGATGAAGCATTGGCATTGTATTTTGGTGCGGGATTGACAGAAACCAATAGAATCTTATTCGATCAGCGATTAAGGAGAAAAAAATGCAACGTTTTGCCATCTTACCATAAATTACAAGAAGTTAAAAAGGCGTGCTATCCTTTTATTTCACTTTCGGAAGTGGGAGCTTGCATTCACCTTCAAAGTCTAGTAGATATCACAGTAAACATATTGTTTTGCATCCTTCGTTCATACTGAAAATCTACCACCGACTCAGGATTTATCATTGTTTTGGAAGTGGGGTTGTGATGGGGCTTCAAGTAACTGTACTTAGAATCAAGGATTTAGCTATGTTGCTATTTCAGATGAAAGTATTTTTATGGTTTCAGCTGTACCTCTCTCCAGCTGACATCCAACGAAGAAACCTACTACTGGATTAACCCTCGCCCATCTTCGACTAGGTTGTGTCGACCAATCACTTTTGTATTCGCCAAAGAGACATGCAGCTTAGTTCTAGATGCAGTCACTAGGGTGAAAACAGAAATTGAAAACCTTCACCCTACTTCTGTCACAATCGATAAGGTAGTGTTCAAAGTTTACCATAAATTTCATTTAACTATGATAGATGGCAAGGTTAGACAATTTATTACTGGTACAGCATCCTCCTCCTCGTGTTGTGTATGTGGTGCGAAACCCAGTGAGATGAACAACCTTCCTTTGGTTAGTGCGAAAGCCGTAAATGAGTCATCTACTGCTTACGGAATGTCGACGCTTCACGCATGGATCAGGTTCATGAGTGTGTCTTCCTAATAAGGTACCGACTTCCTTTCAAAAAATGGAGCGCAAGATCTCAATATGAAAAAGCTATGAAGGAAGAGAGAAAAAAACTAATTCAAAAAGGTTTGAAAGAGAAAAAAGGTATAGCAGTGGATGTGCCGAAGCAGAGAGCAGGGACGAGTAATGATGGCAATACTGCTCGTCGTTTTTTCCGCAACTGGAAGTTAGCTGCAGAAGTGACAGGTGTTGATGAAAACCTCATCCATAGATTCTACGTTAGCCTTCAGGTTCTTGTTAGTGGCTACAACGTAGATTCAGATAAAATGGATTAATATTGCATTGAAACATATGACTATGTTCGCTATTATAGTTGGTATTATTTGCCGTCATCGCTTCATATGATTCTGCTTCATGTAAAAACTTTGTAGGATTCAACTCCGATCCCAATTGGTTGGATGTCTGAAGAGGCACAAGAAGCGCGGAACAAGGATTTCAGAAAATTTAGGCTGAACAACAGGCGAAAATGTTCCCGCATTTCTACGAACGAGGATATAACGCACAACCTCCTCATCTCTTCAGACCCTTTAGTTTCGTCATTACGGACTCAATGGCTACCAATCGCACTGGATCTTGAGGATGATGCTAAACAGTTAATTTCTCATGCTGAGGGAGCATCAGGTGAAATTGATGAAACTGCAATGGATGTAGTTTAGTTTTAATGTAGCTTTTTTTTTTTTTGTATATAAATAAAATAAATTTTCTTTCATATAGATTGTTACATTTATAAATATCTATAAAAATTTCATTTGTATTAAATGGCCTCCAACACAAGTTAATATAATATGAATTTATATATTGGAATGATACATCACACAACTTAATAACAAAATATAATTATTTTGCTGTATATATATAACTTATATACTTCCAGGAACAAAACATTAAAAAAAAGAAGGAAAATTTAAGGATGAAATGACTCGCACGATAACTGGGTTAACACTGACTGTATTTCCGTCTTGTTCCTCTATATATAGTGTGTACATATTAACAGCTGTTACAATGGCCAGCTTGATCTTAGCGACTATGCGATCATCAGTCTTTTCTAAAGTACACGGTTATGGGTTGCCTTCCCGAGCTGGAATCTCGAGCTGTTCGATATGTCCTACGTTTTCTGGGCTCAGCCATACTCTGAATAGTGACTAAGTTATGTCCTCTAATACCAACTACTCTGAATGGCCCCTCATAACGCAAAACCTCTTTTGCACGGTTCAATGTTACTATCTTGATCTTGACCGTAATATCTTTTACTCCCAGGTTTTCCCGCGCGACTCTCTTGCGCTTTTCCGCGACCATCCTTCCGTGAACTTTTCCAAATATTCTCTCGAGCTCCATTCTATTGGCGATTAATCGTCCTGCCATGGCCTCGCCCACGACCGTACCGCCCCCATCTCTCCGTCGAGCTTGTAGACCAAAAAGTGTCTCGAAAGGGGAAGCTCGGCTAAAGGTACCGTAGGTGTATATGTCTCTGTTTGTATCCATACTGGGGGGTGGCGGTCATACTTCGTGGTATTACAAATGTGACATTCGCTTATTACCTCTTCGATAGATCTTCGCATTCCTACCCAATAATATTTTCGTTTCAACGCCGCCATTGTTTCATTAATCCCTCGGTGGTTCGTCTTTCCCTGGTGATATGCGAGTGTCAACTCCTTTTGTAGATCGGGATCACGAATCGTTTAGACCATAAGACAGCATCGGATTTTCTCGGCCCTCCACAAGTTTCGGATCTTATCCCAGGCCGTTGCGTTTCCGACGTAGAGGTAGAGGGTCGTGCCTGCTCTCGAAGCGTCCTTCAGCACCCGGCACATTTGTTCTTCTTTAATTCCTGGTTGGGACCAAATATTGACAATCTCGTATTTTTCATATTTAGACTTCTCCATTTTCAGAATTCCCGTGGTCTTCGTCTTCTAAATAATCTGACTGATTGTTAATGACTACGTTTGTTAACTCCTCCATCTCTGTTGGTCTTTCGTCCCCCGATTCATCTCGATCAGATGAGGCCCCGTCGTCTTGGTGATCTGCGCCCCCTTCTTCTTCTTCGTCTGGTGTCCATTCGCGCTGGCATCTTTGGATATCTCTAGAATGTTCCCCTGTACTCGACTCGATTGCATTAATTTGAAGAGCTCGCGATAGCCAATCTGCTACAATATTTTCCTTACCCGGCTTGTACACTACTTCCATGTTATATTGACTGAGCTGCTCTTTCCACCCTCGTGCTGACGACCCCTTCAATTTCCCGACCCATAACAACGGCCTATGGTCAGTGTGGACCACAACCTTCCTGGAACCTTCCGCATATCTGGTCGCACTCCCTCCTTGGATATAGTATGACCCAAAAAAGTGAGCTGACCCTGACCCATAACATATTTCTCTCCGGATAATTTTAACCCGAACTGGCGCAACCTCGTAAATATCTTACGAAGATCTTCAACATGACGTTCTTCTGATTTGCTAAATACGAGTAAATCATCCATGTATATCTGGCAAAACGATTCGTCCAGTCCATGCAAAAGTTCATCCATGAGTTTTTGGAAGGTGATCGGCGCGTTTTTCAGACCGAAGGGCATCCGTGTAAATTCGAAATGACCCCGCTCAAAGGTGAACGCTGGCTTGTGCTGGTCTCGTAGTTGCATCCGAATTTGATGGTATCCTGCCTTCAGATCAAGGGTGCTGAAAATGTTAGCCCCTCCAAGTCGGTCTAAAATGTCATCGAACCTCGAAATGGAATAGCGTTCGTCCAAAGTGTTCTCATTAAGCTTCCGGAAATCCACTACAACCCGGTATTTCTCGCCGAACGCACTTTTTTTCCTTACTCCCCATAGGGGGCTATTGTACGGTGACGTACTGTCCACGATGATCCCTTGGATTTTAAGGTTGTGTAGCTCTTCCCGTATGTGTTGCCGTAGTGCTTGCGGGTACCGACGTTCTTTAATATATATCACGCGGTCTTGTTTTAACGTGGATTTCATGTACTGTCTGTTCTGTAACACTGAGGATTTCCCCTTCATTAAAAAATATATCCCCGAATTCCTTCTTAATGGCGTGCCGCCAATCTTCTCTTTGATTAATCGCCCCGATCTTTCCCTGGCCGTTCATCCGTACCCTTAAGCCTTTAGACACCATTTTCCCTATTTTTACTATCCACCGCCTGTTTTTACACCTTATCCTGGCTCCCACTCACCCCATTAAATCGCATCCGATTATAACCCATATTCTCGAGGCATATTTTCCACCACATGAACGGTCATACGCCCCTCCGTACCCCATCTCCCAAGTTCAATCACGGCCTCCCCTTCTACTTTACAGGGACCACTCAGAGTGATTAATTTACAGTCACATACCTGAATCCTTTCTCCTGTACATAGGGCCTTCACCATGCTCCGACAAATCACAGTGCTTGAACTGCCCAAATCCACTAGACACTCCACTCCTCTCCCGACTCTTATGATAGGCAACGCATGGTAGATACCATGGTAGACGCATGGCATCTATGGTAGACACCATCGATATTATTAATCACTGTGCGGTTTGCTCTCTGCCGACACTCTCCTCATTCTCCACTCTTCGTCCTCCTACCTCGGCTCGACTTCCCATCAATTCTCTTGAAACTTCTTCCTGCTACGAATACATGGGTCCTAGTTCGCTCTCCTCTTCTTCTGTTTCTGACACTGCTGAGAAACTAGTTGACTCGGACGGTCGCCTCCTTTTCCACATCCTCTGTACATTTACTTCCATGGGCTCCCCTCTGTCCAACTCTCTCCGTCTTATATATGGGCATTGCCGGGCAAAGTGCCCTTCCGTTCCGCAATCATAGCACCTGGAGCGGGGACATTCAGCCACCAGGTGTCCCACTTTGCCGCACCCCTGGCATTTCCTTTCCTCCCTGCGCCAGTTCTTTCTATCCGGTGCCTGTCTCTTTTCCCGGAGTTGCGACCTCTCTCTCCTATTGAACTCTACTTCTCTCCGTCTTCCGATTTCCTGCCTTGACCGATTCCTGCCTATTTGCGTTCTCTTAAAATCCTGGTTCGTGCTCGTCTCGTACTTCTAAACATAATACTATCACCACCTTTGAGGAAATGGTTCAGCTTCCCCACATCCCCATTGAATTTTTCTAGATCCGAGATCTCTCTTCTTACATCCTGGGCGTTAGCTCTTTTTAACTTCATCCGTTCGAGCGCGTTGGTCTCCTCTGCGATCCTGTTAGCCTCCCTCGCTGCTAGGTCCGCACGTGCCATTGCGAGCGTTGTCGTCGGCAAAGGCAGGAACTCAGGGTCCACCGATTCCGCCTACGTCGGTGGTTGCGGCGGTGGCGCAAGCGTTAATGTAGCTGGCCTTTGAACATATGTCTCGGTTCTGTCATTATTATTTACGGCAACAAAAGAGAGAAGAAATAGAAAAAAAAATGATAAAGAACTTTTTTTTGCTTTTTTTTTTGTTTACACTAACAAAAAAAAATCTTTAAAGTTCCCTGGTTTCGGCACCACTTATATACTTCCAGGAAAAAACATTTAAAAAAAATGAAAATTTAAGATGAAATGACTCGCACGATAACTGGGTTAACACTGACTGTATTTCCATCTTGATCCTCTATATATAGTATGTACATATTGTTACGGGCTACAGGGTGTAAAATGGACTAAACTATTACTTAATTCAAGAATCTAATATTTATTAACAAATTAAAAAAGAATACAATGAGATTATTTAAAACAATTAAATTATTAAACTAATATCAATTTACAATAACAATATTCTACTAAATGTTATCTAATTTCTAAGATAATAAGATATTGCTAATACTAAATAACTAAACTATTTATATATAAATTTGTACAAATACAATAATATTACACTATAGTTTACAATTACAAATTAACACTTACAGTCCGCTAACTAAATTCCACCGACCGTAAGACTCTCCAAATATGGCAAACTGACGCACAGTTTATTACACTTATTACACGGCCACTAATTGTCACTGTTGCTCACTAAGCACTTATTACAGACTGATACTAACTCACTGTAACTCACACGCACTGCCACTAATTGTCACTGTTGCTCACTAAGCACTTATTACAGACTGATACTAACTCACTGTAACTCACACGCACTGCCACTAGTTAACGACTGCTTATTATTCACTGGCTTATTACTGACTCGGCCGGGCGAAAACGCTGTCCTTTTTATATAGGCAAGGTAGGCGGGGTGGGGCATTTCTCGGAACAAGACCGAGAACCGCCTAGCCCCATCCAGGCCGATCCAGTAGGTTCTACGCCATTCTATAATCCCTTCCGGTTAATCCCATTGTTTGCCTAATCCTCTCAGCCGGTCCTACTTCCCTCTCTGACCGTAACACTGCCCCCTCCTTAAAAGTGCTCTGCCCCAGAGCATAGTCCGGAGAAATCGGGCAGCTATGAGCTACTACGGATGGAGACGCTTTTCCTTTCCAGGGGTTGAACGTGCACACCAATATGGCGACTCCAGAGTTGGCGAATGTCTGTTCAAGCATGTTCCTAACAACCTTCCACTCCAGGCCGTCATATCCACAGCCCAACTTAGGGATCGCGAGCTTGGTGACACGCAGTCTCAGAAGCTTAGTCCGCAGGTCGTCGAGGCTTCGCCGCAGGGCGTCATATGTGGGCTTCTGATCATTGGCACACTTGGTAACCAAGTAAAACAGGTGTCGTCCTTCGTATGTGTGGTGGAGTGCTTTCCCCACGCTTGGTCCTTGGCGTTCTAGTTCCGTAGTACCACCAAACTTCTTCCTGAAGACCGTTGCAATCCCTCGAGAAGTCTTCAGATCTTCGGCGACACAATAGGCCAGAGAATAGTCCACTGGTAACGAGAAGATATCTCTGTAGACTGTCTGAGTTACTTTACGGGAACCTGATACCTTAGGGCGTGCAACTGAAACCTTAGTGGTCTCCACGTTGTCGAGGTACCTGACTTGCTGGTCTTCTGACGGGCCATGGTCTCCTTTGTAAGGGGCCAATCTATTAAAATGGACTACCCTAGGTTTTCCTTTTGGCTGCTTCCTGATCCTATAGATGACGTCGTTTATCCTATTGATGATCTCAAACGGGCCATCCCAGGATGGCTGAAGTTTAGGTGAGTAGCCTCGCCTTCTTCGAGGATCATGTAGCCAGACCAAATCTCCAGGTTGGAATCCACCTTTCTCTGCCCTGATGTCGTAACGCTCCTTCATTCTGTCACTTGCTCCATGGATGTTTGCACGAACCTTCTCGTGGATGTTATCCATCCGCTTCCGTAGATTCGTGACGTACTCCTCTCCGGCAACTTCCTCATTGGGCATGAACCCGAATTTCAGATCACAAGGCAAACGAAGTTCTCGGCCGAAAACCACATTTGCGGGTGTCTGCCCCGTTGCTTCATGGATTGAACTGCGGTAGGCTAACAGGAATAGGTGAAGATACTGGTCCCAGTCTCGCTGATGGTCGGAGACCACCTTAGACAAATATCGACCCATTGTCATGTTCATTCGCTCCACCATGCCATCCGATTGAGGGTGAAGAGGTGTCGTCCTCGTCTTCCGTATTCCCAGTGCTTCGCACATCCCGGAGAAGACTGCAGACTCAAAGTTTCTTCCCTGGTCAGCGTGAAGTTCCATGGGTACTCCAAACCGGCTGACGAGCTGCTTCACAAGCACGTCTGCAACGGTGACTGCCTCTTGATTCGGAAGGGCATAAGCTTCCACCCACTTAGAAAAATAGTCCATGGCCACGAGAATATATCGCTATCCTCTCGAACGGTGCTCCCACGTTGTACTTCTTCATAGGGGCCCTTTTTCTTCTTGTTGGTCCGTTAGAGGCCGCGCAAGTCGCACAACGCCTACACCAGTCCAAGACATCGTCCTTAAGGTTTGCCCAGTAAAAGCGTTCACGAACTTTTTCCAATGTACGGTGAACTCCAAGATGGCCGCCAGTTACACCGTCATGTAGTTCCCTAAGCACTTCGGGCACTTTATTCCTTGGAACGATGAGCTGTAGCCTACGCTGATCTCCTTCCGCGTTCTCCAATGCCCGTTTCAGCAGCCCATTGTTCACTAGAATTGAGTCCCATTGGGCCCAGTACGTTTTTACATTCTTCGACATTGGAGCAACATCCTGCCAGGTAGGTCTTCCTTGCCCCGATACTTTCCATTGTTTTATCTGTTTTAAGTCCGGGTCCTCGTCCTGTCCCTTTGACACCTCTGCGTCTTGCCAACTGTTGATGACAACTGTAGTCCTCAACACCGCTGCCTGCTTCTCTTCTTGTCGAGAACAATGCTTGCAGCCTTCATCACAAGGTCTTCTTGACAGTGCATCCGCATTCCTGTGGCTCGTTCCAGAACGATGAGCAGATTCAAAGTCATACTCTTGAAGGCGCTCGATCCACCTCGCCACTTGTCCCTCTGGTGACTTGAATCGCAGCAGCCACATTAGAGCCGCGTGGTCCGTTCTCAGCAGGAACCTTCTTCCGTATAGATATTTAGGGAAGTGCTCTATGGATTTTACTACTGCCAAAAGTTCTTTCCTTGTGACACAGTAGTTGCGTTCCGGAGCAGAGAGTGCTTTGCTGAAATATCCAATGACCCTTTCTTCTCCGTCTTGGATCTGAGACAGGACACTTCCAATGGCGATGTTGCTGGCATCTGTGTCAAGTATGAACTTGCTCTCGGGACGTGGATAGCTTAGAATAGGAGCACTACTCAATTTTATCTTCAGCTCCTCGAAGGATGCCTGACACTCGTGATCCCAATGGAAAGTCCTTTTCTCCTCGGTAAGCCTGGTAAGAGGTTTTGCGAAGTTAGCAAATCCTTTCACGTACCTCCGGTAATAGGTGCAAAGCCCGAGAAAACTTCTCACCTGGTGCTTATCTCGAGGTACCGGCCAGTCGGTGATCGCTGCTATCTTCTCTGGGTCAACAGCAACTCCGTTGTCTATAACACAATATGTCCCAGGTAGTTGACTTGCCTTCGGAAGAGATTACACTTCTTCGGGTTCAACTTTAGGTTCGCTGCACGCAGTCGTTCGAAGACCTTCTCCAGATTCTTCAGATGGTGAGCGAAAGACTTTCCCAGCACAATGATGTCGTCTAGGTACACCAGGCATACTTCCCAAGAGAGACCTCTTAACACGTTTTCCATCGGCCTCTCGAATGTGGCAGGAGCATTGCAAAGCCCGAACGGCATTACTGTAAACTGCCAGAGCCCAGTGCCAATTGAAAACGCCGTCTTCTCTTTATCTTCAGGTGCCAATCCAACCTGCCAATATCCACTGCGGAGATCCAAGGTAGAGAAGAGTTTACACCCCTCCAGGGTGTCCAGCGTATCGTCAATCCTGGGAAGCGGATAACTGTCCTTCTTGGTGACGTTGTTTAGAAGACGGTAGTCTACGCAGAACCTTGTCGTGCCGTCTTTCTTCTTCACCAATACGATAGGAGACATCCAGGGGCTATTCGAAGGCTCAATGACACCATCAGCTGCCATCTCCTTAATAATCTCCTTGGCTTCCTCCCGTTTAGCTAACGGCAGCCTCCGCGGGACCTGTCGGATAGGCTTCGCATCCCCAGTGTTAATCCTGTGCTGGACGATATCCGTTCTACCCCGTGGTCCTGGTCCGATCTCGAATATGTCATGCCATCTGATAATCATGTTTTGATACGCTCTGACCGTAACAATATGTTAACAGCTGTTACAATTGCCAGCTTGATCTTAGCGACTATGCGATCATCAGTCTTGTCTTAACTTATATATATATGCTGTGTATATATTATTATTATTATTATCTATTAAATATGTATTGTATTTGAATAAATGGAGATTTGAAAAAAAAAAAAAACTTTTTGAAAAATATTTTCCTATTTCTTGACAATTGTCCTGTAAACTGAACATTTCATTATCCTCGAATTCGTTTCATAGTATATACTACCCAACTACTAGGTAACACAAACAAGCCTGCCAAATTTCTAGGCTATACTTCAATCTCCTGAGGATTAAATGATTTTTAGCGTTTTCGCCCCACTGTGTGCCGGCTCTAGCCCATGTCGCGCCCTGTACAATCGTGACCTAGGCGCCCACTCGTAGGTTTCGCCTCTCTGGAGGTTTCGCAATGGGCCTCTCGTGGCCCTCACGTAACGTAAAGCAGGCCCTGCATCTAGCAGATACCAGTCTCAATTACATCCACTGCCAGCCAGAATACAAAGTGGTTCCAGGAGGATGAAAGAATCATCAGCTTATTATTGCATCATTTAATCCTATCTCTGGAAGGCCTCCTCCAGATTACCACCTCATGATCAAAAAAGACCTTCCCCCTAGATTCCACTAAGTATCTGTTCAAACTGCACACCCCTGTTCGAGCATTTAAATCATTTATAGGCAGTAAAATAAACAAACACGAATCATTTAATACACTCAATTCTGGTCTCCCCTCAAAGTGAATTAATAAGCTTTAGGTGGAACACAATTATTATGTTGCGTTTAGTTATATTACATTTAAATCTTAAATAGGCAGATAAATAATTATTTTAATTTTCTAATAATTTATAAATAAATAATGTTTAACATTATATATAAAGTAACATTTTATAAAACAAGACTAACTAATTAATATCTTGGATTCGCAGGGTGATTCTGGCGGTCCTTTGATGTTGCCGAGAGGAAATGTCTACTATCTCATTGGTGTTGTATCCTTTGGTCTCGGATGTGGTGAAGCTGGTTTTCCAGGGGTCTACACTCGTGTGACTTCACACTTGGATTGGCTAGCGGAATATGCTGTTTGAAATGATTAACTGTTTGGAATAATTTGTGATTTAAGTGCTAGACTTAATAAGCCCAAACTAGTCGTTAAAAAAATGTATTAATTTCTTTCAAACATTCCAAGAAAAATGCGAGACCAAACAATTTTAATTTAAGAAAGTAGTTATCAGGAATTACGCTAAACCCATGATACCTGTAATTACACTAAAGAATAAAAAATCATCTTCACAAAGTCATCTTCACAAATACTGCAGTTGGTATTCAATAATCACATATTACCTCCAAGACAATGTTAAATATATTTATTCATATTGCAATTTTCTTTTTCTTAAGGACTTGTTATAAATAAAATACTAATCACTCCTACAAATCCCAGCATCCAGCATACATATAGGTATATATAAATATAAGTGTATAAATATAAAATATATAATACATATAAAAAAGTAATCTTTACTATGAGCCAAACAAAAATAAATAGTTTAATTAATTACATGAAGAAATAGTTTATATATACCATGTCCCTCCCTGAGTATAATATACATATATAGATTCATATACTGACATCTATAAATAGGAAATAGGAATAAATAGGAAAAATAAAACTAATTCAATTATACCAGATCGCATGTCATTTGAATGTAACCTTTTATTAAACTGATAACATAAATCACTTTTATAAATTAAATAACTAAAACTTTTGATAATAGAAAAAAACAATTGACTGAATTAAAGGACAATTTAAACGTTTTTATTATGAGACAATCAAATTACTTGTACTAAGTAAATTATAAAATTACAACTAACTAATAACAAAAAGAAAACAATTATTATTTAATCTTACGATAATATTTAACCTTAATTAATAACAAATAAATAAAATGTTCAAATAAAATCGATTACAAAATAATAAATGTTTATCTGGTTTTCTAGTTGAAATAATATGAATAAAAACTCTTATGTGCCTGTCGAAGTAGATTCTAGAAGATAGTAAATTCAGGAAGGATCTTGAGATGTCAGAGGAGTCACGTCGGCATAGCGAGCCAGAATGATGAGACGTCTGAGGTTGAGATGATATACTGGGTCATTTCGAATTGGTCGAATCAATGAAAGGTTTCAACTAATTACAACTGCAGGTGGGCAGCAAATTAGTATCTCTTCAAATCTAAAATGCAACTTTAGGCTCCTAAAGAGCATACGATGTGCACGTCAAGAGGCTCGTGCCAACACTCACTGGCTTGGTACAGCCCGAGCGAACAAAAGCCGATCCACCCTTTTGTTTTTAAATATTTTTATTTGAAAAGAAAAGATATGTCCAGCACCGGGACTCGAACCTGGGTCCTCCAGATCGCTACGAGGGGAAGAATGTACTTTAAACATTTATTTAATTTGGATCTTGTTGACTTACGTCATTATATATTATTATGATATTGTTTTGAGTTTTGGCTCTATTTTATTGATTTAAATTACTATATTTACAAAAGGATGAAAGCTAAATTAAAAAAAGAAACAATTTTTATTCTTTTACAAAAAATGATTTAATTGTTTATGATTAAAATAAATAATATTTTATTAGGCTACTACTTCATCAGGCCTTAACATGTATTATATAGTTATTAATATTATTGTGTATGTTTTGACCATAATAAACAAAATTAAATTGTAAACTGTGTTATTTTTAAATTCAATTTAATCATTCATTTTGTAAATATATTTCATTATTTTGTAAAATATATATATATTTAGACATTGGGAGACAATAGAGTCCAAGTTAAAAGAAACAGCAAAGGAAATAATAGGGATTCAGGAAAAGCGGAAACCCAAAATATGGTTCACGGAGGAATGCGAAAAAGCAGTCGAAGAAAGAAGAAGATCGAAGATCCTCTATGCAGTAAAAGCTGGTCCAGCTACTCTTGAAAAATACTCAGCTGCTAGGACGAAAGCAAATAAAATAATAAGAAAAGCGAAAAGATAATTCCTCAATGAAAAACTAAAAAACATTGAGGATAACTGGCAGGCTGGAAATATAAGCGAACTATACGCAGATATCAGGAAGGAAAGGGCTGGATTTAGAGCTAGAAGCACTCAAATGCGAGGGAAAGATGGAAAATTGACGGCATCCAAAGTAGAAGTATTAAATATCTGGAGAGAACATTTCCAGAAACTTCTAAACCTAGTAGAACACACGGACGAAGAGGACATGGACCACGAGAAGGATCTTGACCCACAAGAGGTTGAAAAACCTGACGTTCTGGACTTAGAAATAGCAATCGACAGGCTTAAAAGAAGAAAGGCTCCGGGATTGGACAATCTTCCATCAGAGTTGTTCAAAGATGGAGGAGAAACCATAAGAGCCAAACTATTAGATCTAATCCAGAAGATATGGGAGAAAGAGAAAATACTAGAGGCTTGGAAAACAGGTCTAATATGCCCTATCCTAAAGAAGGGGTCCATATACGAGTGTGGGAATAACAGAGGCATAGCGCTCCTTCCTGTTGTCTATAAGATAATGACCAACATATTGCATAATCGAATATATCCGTATTATGAACAGGCGACCAGCAAGCAGGATTCAGAAGAGGAAGGAGTACGCTAGACCAGATATTCATTCTGAAACAGGTACTCGAAAAACGATGGGAAGTAGATCAAGATGTACACGCGTTAATCGTGGATTTCAAAGCAGCATACGATTCCTTGGACAGAAGCTGTTTATGGAAGATCATGACTGAGCTGAGTATTCCCGGCAAGTTGGTGAGATTGACGAAGGCGTGTGCAGATGACCCCCGATGCAGAGTCCTGATAGAGGGAGATGTGTCTGAGGCCTTTGAAGTTGGAACTGGTTTGAGGCAGGGAGACGGACTCTCCCCTTTACTGTTCAATATAGCTCTTGAAAAGGTGATAAGAGCAACATCAAGAGAGAATGGTGGGGTGCACGTCGGGAAGGTACATAAAATTCTTGCATACGCCGATGACATAGCAGTCTTCGGAAGTAATAAAAGGGATATCGAGAGACTCGCTAAGGTGCTTATGAAAGAGGCAAACCAAATCGGCTTAAAGGTAAATGAGGAAAAAACAAAATACATGATAGTAAGCCGTAAAGTCCACCCCAGAAACAGCATCTGCGTGGATCGCAAATCGTTCCCGAAAGTAGATACCTTCAAATACCTCGGCTCCACAATAACCTCAACTAATGCCCTACTAACTGAGATAGACCAGCGTATAACAAGTGCAAATAGAGCATGCTTCGCTCTTTCAAGAGTATTGAAATCCCGAAGCATCTCTAGAAATTTAAAATTAAGCGTGTATAATGCTGTAATAAAGCCGATTCTGATATACGGCTGTGAAACGTGGACTCTCACCAGCACCCTAGAAAGCAAAATCGAGAGATGCGAAAGAAAAATACTTCGCACGATAACAGGAGCGGTATGGGATGAGACTCTTAACTCATGGAGGAGAAGGACCAATAAAGAATTGGACACGGAAACTGGTCAGGCGATATCTCAGGATATGAAAGCAAGAAGGCTAAGATGGGCGGGGAATGTAGCTCGAAGTGATCCGTCAGGACGCCTCTACACAACTATGAATGCCGGAATAGTTGGCAAGAGACCACGTGGGAAGCCAAAGACCAGATGGATTGACAGGGTCAACAAAGATGCTGCGGAGCTACATGTAGCAGACTGGAAATCAGCGGCCCAGGATAGACAGAGGTGGAGAAGGCTGGTAAAGGCGGCGTATATATATATATATATATTAGGCAGAACAAGACCTATTATGCAGGTCGGTGGAGATCCGTGGCATACCCCAGTTCGACCAGGCAACCCCCGCAGCAATGGTGGTTAATGTCGGAACGAGTCTCGGGCTGAAAGTAGCGGTAGATGACCTCGACTTCGTAGAGCGTCGCAGGCCGCTGAAGGTCGACCCACGCCTACCTCCAGTTATCGCCAGGTTTGTCCGGCAGTCTTTACGGGACGACGTCGTTCAACAAGGAAGGTTAAATCCAAATACTTTCATGAACCCCTTTCCTCCGCGCTCGATCCTAAATCCAAATGGCAAATCCTTCAGAAACTCTCCCTTTATAAATACCCTTCCCCTGTAGTCGTTCCGGTTTCAGCCGATGAACTGAACGTACATTTTTTGTCTTCCTCTACTAACAACTCATAATTTACTTCTCCCAATATCTCCGTACTACCATCATTCAAAAACAACAATTTTTATTTATCTGGCATATCACCCCCTGTCCTTATCTCCTCCCTAATGAAATCCCACTCTAATACTATATGTTCTAACGGTATTTCCGTCAAATCGTTAAAAATATGGCGTCCCGAAATTCTGCTCGCTCTTTTCTACTTTTACAATTTTCCCCTACAAAACGCAGTTTTCCCCACCTCCTGGAAAAAAGCAATAGTCCATCTTTTTAACAAATCATCCAATCTCTCAAACCCAAATGACTTCCACCCTATCTCTATCCTCTCTAATCTTTCCAAACCTCTTGAAAGAATAGTTCAATCCCAAATTTTCTGGATCAGTCCAAATTCCTCGATCCACTTCAACCAGGGTTCCGTCCTGGCCTCTCTACACAATCTGCCTTCAGTAAAATCACCACTGACATACATACTGTCATGGTCGGAAAAAAACTAACAGTACTAATTCTTCTCGACTTTTCAAAAGCTTTGGTGATGGCTGTGTGCCTTATGGTGGGCTCTCAAACAAGCTCAAGGTAAGACTAAAGCAAATAATAAACAGCTCACTTCGGTTTGTCTTTGACGCCCCGAGGAAGTCTCATGTGTCCCACCTCTATCATGAGTTGAAGTGGCTCCTCCCTTCTATCCGTAGACTCTATTTCCTAGGTTCTTTCTTATACCGAACCGTCAAATCACAACATCCATCTTATATCTATAGTCTCCTACAATTCAAATCCTCTATCCAATCCCAGGACGCAAGATATCAACTTTCCGACCTTTATACCCGTTCCCACAGAACCAAAAATTTTGAGCACTCCTTTCTCGCTCGGTCTACCTTTCTTTGGAACACACTCCCACCTGATATCCGTCATGCATCTTCTTTATCCACATACAAAATCCAAACTATTCCTACATCTCCTTAATTCCCCAACAGATGCTCTCTAATCAATAAAAACAAACCGATTTATTCAACACAATTGATTGAGGAATTACTGTTAATATTCCACTTTATTATGATACTATTATTCATTATTTATTCTTATCTACTTTTTTAATTTTCCATTATTAGCCAATTTCTGTTTATTGTAAATTTGTATTATTTTTTTGTTTCTATTCTCTATCAGAAAATACCTTTTAGTTCATATTTAATTTCATGTTATTATATAAATATTGCAGTAGTCCAATAATTTAGCCATTTGGCCAGTAATATTTTTATTAATTTCTGCACATTGATATTCTTAAGGGACCTGGTCCCAGAATAAAATTATTTTTCTATTCTATTATATATATATATAAACTTTTTAATTATTTCCTTGTTTATTATTATTTATTACCTACAGTGATATTCTTCCAGCATCAAGTTACTCTCATATACAGTTTTATTTAATAACATAATAAAATTTGCATAACTCTGTTTCTTGGTTTGAAGTTTTAAAAATATTGTAAAAAATATATAAGTGATCTCAAAATTTGAGATTATATGATAAACAAGATCCAAGTATCCAACAAGAAATTGTTGTACAGCTATCAATGGAAAGCTATACATAGCAGTTTCAAATGTTTTTAAGAAATTTACTTATATCTAAAAAATGGCTTAAAAAAGTGATCCTGAACTAATTGAAAATCAGTGTATGGTATCAAGCATAACTTGTTACTTATGATAAGTTACTGAATAATATATTTTCAAAAATAAATACAATTACTATAGAAAAAATAATTTTGAGCTATATTCTTACAACTTCCTTAACATAGCCTTTTTCAGTGAATTTCATCATTTTTTCAAACTATTTCATCACTTTTCAACCAATTTCATAATTTGTTCTACCTATTTTATAATTTTTTCAACCAATTTCATAATTTTACCAATAAAATTCACAATTTTTTCAACCGATGTCATAATTTGTAACATGTCGCGGTATAGTTGTCAGGAAATCATATAACACCAAAAAAAGAGCTGGTACCCATCGTATAAGTTTGAAATCCGAAACTTTTGCTGCGATTGAAGAAGTAATTGAAGAACACGCAGCCTTTACCTTACAAGAAATAAAAGAGAAACTGCCTCAGCGAAACATTAATGTTTCGATCTCCACAATTCATAAAGGACTATTTCAGTTGAAAATTACGCTAAAGCGCGCTGCAAAAGAGCTTGACCGTAAGAACTCGGAGTAGGCCATTAAGCAAAGGATACACTACGCTCTATATTATGAAAGCTGGATACCTCAAAATCGCTCTCTCATCGCTTTCATTGATGAATCCGGAATTAACTTACATTTGACAAGAAACAGGGCTAGGTCAAAAGATAACACGAAAGCTATTGTGACTACGCCGACAGTACGAGGGAGGAATACAACTCTTGTCTTGGCTATTAACAACCAACAGGTCGTTCACTTTTTTGTTATAGCTTCTGAAACTAGTAATAGTGATTTATGTTGCCAGTCTTTGTTTGAATTGCTTGAAAAACTTGATCAGCTTTGCCTCATCAATAGTATTTTAGTCATGGACAATGCAGCAATTAAAGTAATTTAATTTGTAATTTAACAAGTAATTTCAGCAGCAAGTGTCATGGCCGCAACTGAAGTTCCATTGTAGTTTCGCTCCGTGCTTGTTACGTTCTCAGCCTGTTATTACTTCACATCTTTTAGTGAAACTCTATAAACATTGAGTTTATAACCCATGAAACATTTTCACATTAACCTAAAAGTGAGGTGAGTGGTTTATTATTGACAATTAATAAATATACAACATAGTGATCGGTTGATAGAGACTACGCAGCCGGCTGGTAATTCCTCTAGGAGGTCTTATCAGCTATTTACTATTGACTTCACGGCCACGGCCGTCTACTGTTCTCCTCACCGGCCGATCTTGAGTTCGAACCCAGTGACATTATCTTTTTTTTTTTTTTTTTTTCCTCTATCTTCTTTTATACTTTTTATTTAATCTATATGTACTCAAAATGTTTTATTTTGTATATAATTGTATTTAATATTGTAAATATTCAAGTATTTAAGGTTTTATTTAAAGAACTTTTATTTTAATATTTTTATTTTTTCTTTGGAACGGATAAAATGGATCTGGATGAGAATTCAGCTTCCGAAAATTCGGAGGAAGAGACCCCGTTTTCTGAAATAAGTGAATCTGATTCCTTATATTTAAAGAGGCGTACACTTCAAAAGCGCCACCGAAATCCTGCCCCCGGCTCCGCGGGCAACTCACCAAATAAAAAAATAAAATAAATCAAAACAAACAGCCGATAAAAAACTATCACCACCAAAAACTCGCAGTAAATCTTCTGCAGCCATAAATACAACTCCAAACGCAACTTCCACTGTTGTAACCTCCCATAACTCACCAGTAAACAATACCTCAGCCAGTAAGAATTCGGAATCTCAAGGTTTTTCTGACCATGTGCCACCACCTGTATATGTCACCAAAATTGACAATTTTCTGTCTTTCGGTGATGAAATCGCCAATTTAATTGGGCAACCAAACTTCAGGTGCTACGCACGCGTTCAGGATATCAAAATAAATACTGATACCAAAGAAGACTATAAAAAACTGATTAATCATCTTACTGCTAATAAATACGATTTTCATTGTTACCAGCTAAGAGAAGATAAAGCATACCGTGTGGTCTTAAGAGGTCTTCACTCAAGCACCCCCACAGCTGCCATCAAAAAAGGCCTTGAAGAAATAGGCCATAGTGTCAGAAATATATCTTGTGTTCTACACCCTACAGAAAAATACCCACTACCACTATTTTTTGTAGATTTAGAACCAGCTCGAAATAACGCCGAGGTATTTCAGATCTCAAGGCTGGTATATTCTACGGTAAGATTTGAGCAGCCCCGACAACAACCACTAATAGTGCAATGCACAAAATGTCAAAATCTAGGACACACAAAGGCTTACTGCCATCACCAGGCCAGATGTGTCAAATGTGCCGGCTCACACTCCGTGAGCATGCTCGAAGCCTAAGGAGGATCCTGCAAAATGTGCACTCTGTGGTGAAGACCATCCTGCTAGCTACAGGGGTTGCGTCGTATATAAAAACCTCTATAGACAGAGATCGCACAATACTGCATACAAAAAAAAACCTGAACAGAAGACCTTAAATGTTGTTCCTGAACCTGCCAATTTATCGGATTTCCCAGAACTGCCACAAACATCCATCAGCGAGCAGCATCCCACTACTTCAACGATCACCGATTTACAGGAAGAGATAAAGCCGCCTTCTCAAGCCTACACCAAGACTCTACAGCAGCCGCGACGTCAGACGCCTCAGAACACCCAATCTAAACCCCTAACCTCTCAACCCAAGCCATAGATCCCCAAAGCACAGTCCCAACCTCCACGACATCCTATTCCTCCTCACCACTTACCCCTCCGTGTTAAACTTCCTCCAGAAAACCCACTTCCAGTTCCATCACAACCTTCTCTCCACGTAAACCACACATTACATAGACCAACGAAAGTTGATCTACCTCCTCGTCCCCAACGCCGGGCTCAGCACCCAGTCAACACCCCTAGTGATTTTCCATCTCAACCTCCTCATCCATATCCATTCCAAATCTATAATCCCACCGACATACATTCCATCATATCTTCCTTCCTGATAGACCTACAACAAACTATCAAACCGCTCATCACCCTCCTCACTAGACTCCTCACAGAAATTCCATTTAACTTCCCGCGATGAATGTGAAGCCCCTAGCTGTCTTCTTATGGAATGCGAACGGACTATACAACCACCGAGACGAACTTGACATATTTCTGCATGACAATCAGATTGACATTGCCCTACTGACTGAAACTCACTTCACTAAACGTTCATATTTTTATATACGCGACTATATCACTTATAGATCTGACCACCCAGACAACACTTCCCACGCCGGTTCTTGCATCCTTATCCATAAAACCATTCCACATTCCCTTATTCCCTCAACTCCAAATGAGGCTATCCAAGCAACCTCTATCATCATATCAACTCGTCCCTTCCATCTTACATTATCAGCTGTATACTGTCCTCCTGGCAATTCTCTATCCAATAACCAACTAGAATCATTATTCCAATCCCTCGGATCACGCTTTATTGCTGGAGGAGACTATAATGCTAAACACCAACGATGGGGCTGTCGAACATCCAACTCTCGTGGCAATATCCTGTCTCATGTCTGTACTTCTCGTAGTTATTCAATCCTCTCTCCCCCGAATCCTACCTATTGGCCAACTTCCCTGAAAAAACGCCCTGATATCCTGGATATATTTGTCACATCCCAGATTTCTCCTTCCCACGTATTAATCAAATCTCTGGATGACCTCTCCTCAGATCACAGTCCAGTTCTGCTCTCATTACACTCAACCTTCATTCCTAAGCCCTCCTCTCCTTCATTGATTACAGGACGAATTAACTGGGAGCAATTTAGTAACGATTTGGAAAACAAACTAGACCTACGGATTCCACTCAAGACTAAACAAGACATTGACAGCGCAATAGAAATACTTACAGCAACAATAACAGACAGTATAAAAGATAACACTGCCATAAACAGAAATAATATCACACAACAGACTAACCTGCCACAGCAACTTCGCAGCTTGCTAAGCGAAAAACGCAGAGCAAGATCGAAGTGGCACAGGACTCGTTACCCATCAGATAAAACGTATTACACCCAACTGACTAACAAACTGAAAACGGAGATTAGAAACTACAAAATCCAAAATTTGCTTAGTGTGACTGAAAATCTTACGACTACTAATAATTCACTATGGATAACCACCAAAAAGATCCTTAAATTCAAAGATTTTAACCATCCTTTCCTTACTGAAAATCAAACTTGGTCCAGATCTGACGAAGAAAAATCTCACATATACGCCCAACACCTCTTCAAAACCTTTAATCCACACCCTGATATCCTCAACCCTATTCACATTGAGTGTATTGAAGCAGAACTGGATATCCCACTCCAAATGAGTCTCCCACCTAAGGCTTTTCATCCGTCAGAAATATCCAATGTTATTCATAGTTTGCCTTCCCGTAAAGCTCCTGGACATGACCTAATTACAGCTCACATCCTAAAATCCCTTCCTCGAAAAGCTATCCTATTCCTCACATATATTTATAATTCTGTAATCCGTTCTACCTATTTTCCCGATACATGGAATCTATCTATAGTAAAAATGATCCCAAAATCCAAAAAGCCTCCAGAACTTCCATCCTCCTATCGTCCTATCTCCCTCTTACCCATAATGGGCAAGATCCTCGAAAAGCTAATACTAAAACGTCTCTATCCCATCCTAGATTGTAACCACATAATCCCAGACCACCAGTTTGGTTTCCGAACATCCCACTCCACTATCCAGCAATGCCATCGTGTGGTGGATGTTGTCTCCTCTGCATTGGAGCGTAGATTGTACTGCACGGGAGCCTTTCTCGATGTAGAACAGGCTTTTGATCGAGTCTGGCACCCAGGTCTCCTTTACAAAATACGACAATTCCTTCCTCCTACATACTTTTTGATCATTCGCTCCTTTCTAACTGGCAGAACATTTAAAGTAAATCATAATGGTTCCTACTCTCTTCTCTATTCCCAGTCTGCTGGTGTTCCTCAAGGTAGCATCCTCGGTCCTATCCTCTACACAGTATATACAGCTGACATCCCAACCCATCCTAACACCTTCATCTCCACCTATGCTGATGACACATGTGTGTTATCAGTTAATAACGACCCATATATTGCATCCCAATCCCTTCAATCACATTTATCAAGTCTCGAAGAATGGTGTCGGAATTGGAGAATTAAAATCAATTCCAAAAAGTCCCATCAAATTACCTTTACCCTTCGCCGAAAACCCATGACTTCCTGTCCTACTGTATCCTTTAATAGTACTCCACTTATCCCTGTTGAACAGATCCGCTACCTAGGACTCAACTTAGACAAACGTCTTACTTGGAACCCTCACACAAGACTGAAAAGACAAGAAACAGCTAGACGCTTCCGACTACTTCAACACATACTAGACAAACGCTCAAAGCTTCAGATCAATTACAAAAGACTTATTTATGTTACTGTGATAAGACCTATATGGACTAACGGAATTGAACTATGGGGCTCCACCAAACCATCAAATTCCTCTCGTATTCAATCCTTGCAATCCAAAATCCTTCGCAAAATCCTAAACCCTCCTTATTTTGTCACAAATAAAACCATCCATGATGACCTGAACGTTCCATATGTTACCGATTTAGCCCATTCCAGATACCTATCATTCCATAATAAACTCCAGGCCCATCCAAACCCACTAGTTTCCACCCTTGGTTCCAATTCCATCCCGGACAATCCTCCTAGGCGTCTGAAGAGAAGATGGCCTCGAGACCTCCTATAATAGAAATATAATTAGAGTGCTGCCAATGGGTAGTGCCTCTACACGTCCTTTCATGTATTTATTTATTCATACAGCCCTTGTACTAGATGTATATATTACAGTTGTACAATTCAATAAAATAATTTAAAAAAAAAAAACAAGTAATTTCCGCCAAACCTTTTATAATTAAAATTATGGCAAAAGGATATATAAAAAAAAATCAATCTAAAAAATTGTTGTCGAATAAATTTAAAAGATTTATTAGTAACCAAATATGATGCTTTGGAAGGGGCACCGGACCCTTGTCCAAAAAGCGACGTCAAAATACTGGTAGGGGACTTCAACGCAAAGATTGGCCGAGAAAAAATTTACTACCTAACGATTAGGCCACATAGCAATCATGAAGAATGTAACGAAAATGGTCAGAGAACCGTGAATTTTACTGCTTCTCGGAATTTGGTAGTTGGAACCACACTCTATCGTGTGGATACACAAAGCAACATGTAGATCCCCAGACCTCAACACCTTCAACCAAATAGACCATCTCCTAATAATTGCACGCCATAGATCCAATTTATTGAGCGTAAGAACCTTTAGAGGAGCCAACATTGATTCTGACCACTACTTAGTGGTAGCGAGAACCAGGGCAAGGATCACAAATGCGAGATATAAGGAACGAGAAAGGACTAAGAAGTGGAATATCCAGAAGCTGCAGGACCCTAATATATGCAACTCTTTCCAAGGTCATATGGGTAGAACACCCCACGAGACACTGGGTAATGTCATTAATGAAGACCCTCAGGCAGTGTGGGACAATGTGGAGCTGGCAATTACACGAACTTCATATGATTGCTTAGGCCTAAAGGAGCGCGAAACAAGGTCATCTTGGTTTGATGAAGAATGCCGAAACGTAACAGATGCGAAGAACGTCACCTACCAGGCTATGATGCAGAAACGGTCCACGAGGGGACCCACAGAGGAATACCGAGGAGTAAGGAGTTGAGGTGAGAAGAAAGTGCATAGGGAGAAGAAGAAGCCATGGGAAATAGAGGCATTGAAAGAAATAGAAGCTCAGAAGAGTGCGAATGAAAACAGGGTGAACAATGGTAGAGCCCCTTTTGAACCTAAAATTCAGGCTTGCAAAAAAGAAGACGGGACTCTCTTGATCAGTAAAGACGATACTTCAGCGGTGGGTAAGGCACTTTAGTGGCCGGCTGAATGAACAGGTTGCTGCGCCCGGAGTGGGTGAAGGTAATGAAGAAGATGTGGAGCCACCAGATTTGGAAGAGGTTGTAGATGCAATCCAGAAAATGAGGAACCATAAGGCACCAGGTGAGGACGGATTGCCGGTAGAATTGTTTAAATATGGTGGAGAGGAACTGCACAGGAGGCTTTATGACCTGATCCTCGAGATATGGATTCATGAGAAGATCCCTCAGCAATGGAGTAATGCCTTGATATGCCCGCTTCACAAGAAAGGAGGACAATTGGAATGTGCTAATTACAGAGGAATATCGCTACTCCTCTGTGCTTACAAAGTCTTCTCCAATGCCCTCTACCAAAGGCTGACCCCTCATACAGAGCGAGAAATCGGACAGTACCAGACTGGCTTCAGGAGAGGGAAATCAACAGTGGGCCAAATTCATGCCCTCAGATTAATCATGGAAAGGGCCCATGAGCATAAGATGCCTACTCACCACTTGTTCGTGGATTTCAGGAACATGGCAGTATCAAGCGTCTTAAGTTATACAAGGGACTAAGATAAATGAAGATTCCTATTAAGCTAATACGCCTCATAAAAATGACAATGAGAGACATTAGATGCAGGGTCCGCATACAGTCTGAACACTCTTCTGAATTTAGCTCAAACAAAGAACTAAGGCAAGGAGATGCTTTGGCGTCCCTCCTGTTTAATTTGGTGTTGGAAAAAGTAGTGAGAGAAACAGGTATCCAGAATAATGACACCATATTCAATAGATCGGTCCAAATGCTCTTTCTTTGTTCATTTAACGTCACTTTATGCTGCTATGGCTAATCGGACGATGCTACAGTGGGAGCTTTAAATTTTGCCTATCCAGGTTTTATTAGGATAGGGGTTTTTAACGAGTACCTGACATCGTACAGGCTCGGGACCCCCGTTTAACGTCCCTTCCGAAGGACGGCGTAACTAAGGATTTTTTACTCCCTTTAAAAAATCCTAGGGCCACCTGCCGGGCTACGAACCCGCGATCTTTGTAGTTTGTTACGCTAACCACTAGACCACAGGTCGCCAAATGCTCTGTTATGCGGATGACCTTGATATAGTGACACGATCCTTTACTTAGTCTTTCTTAAGCCTACAGAGAGCTGCCGCACGCATGGGACTGGTTATTAATGGAAAAAAAAGAAAGAAAAAAAAAAAGAAAAAAATATATATGTACACCGGAGGAGCCAGACCTCAAGAAAGACAGCTTGTCGTAGGAAGCTGTACCTTTGAGAGAGTGGAGGAGTTTAGTTACCTAGGATTTCAGGTCACAGCTACAAATAATGTTTCAATTGAAATAAAGCGAAGGATCACAGCTGCTAACCGATGCTATTTTGGTTTGTTGAAACAGCTCCGAAGAAAGCTCATTAGCAGGAAAACAAAGGTTCATTTATATAAAACTCTGATCAGGCTTGTCCTAACATACTCCTCCCAGACATGGAGACTACCCAAACAGGATAGAAATAATCTCCTGATCTTCGAGTGAAAGATCCTTCGAAAAATCTATGGGCCAGTAAGGGACGAGGAAGGCTGGAGAAGAAGAAGAAATAAGGAACTCTATGAGCTGCTCCAAGATATAGATGTTGTGACCTTTATTAGGCTGGGGCGCCTTGGGTGGGCAGGGCATGTTGCAAGGATGAGTCCCGATGAAATGCCTAAAAGTCATGGAAGAGGAAATTTATCATCCAACAAGAGTCAGACGGCCCAAGCTCTGGTGGATGGATGGAGTGCTACAAGACGCACGAGACGTGCTCCGAGTCCGAAATTGGAAGGCAGCAGCCCAAAACCGAGCCGAATGGCGGAGGCTCATAGAGGAGGCCAGGACCCATCGCAGGGTTATAGCGCCATCTGATAGATAGATATAGTCATTAAATAATCTATAATCAGATTATTATTTCTCACCAATAACTACAGCAGATTTCGAATCAATACACCAAAAACCCTAGTTGTAAAAATATCATTGAAAAAACTATTATTCATTGCTTAGTTCTCAAAATTTTCAAAGTCAAGAAATTATTTTTTAATTCCAAGTTCTAAACACCCCTACAGTAAATCGCATACTGATGTTCCTTGGCTGGTTAGAAAAGAGAGAATTTTGTCTTTCTATACAGTTTAACAACACCTGAATGATCTTAAAAAGTCAGATTAAAAAAAAAAAACTGAAGTAACAGCTCTACAATAGCTGAAAGATGTGGCTTTCTGTAATCTGTAGCACCAAAAAAGTAGAAACACTTTTGATGAAACGTCTTCTTCTTAAATAACTTAAAATAAAAAGAAAGGCATATTTTATTTTTGAATAACTCGAAACGTATTCTTCAGTCCCAAATTATCTAAGTGTTAAACAATCTCTTAAATTGCCACAACTGATATTTTTAATCCATTCATCATGAGTTTCTGCTGGTTTCAATCATGTAGTTAGATTCTTAGCCGAAATTTTGCTAGCCGCACTGCAAGCTTCCTCAGGGTCTTACACTATGCCAGTAGAAACACATGATGAATAGATTATATAAAAAGAATGTTCATTAAAAAGAAAAAGAAATTCCTACAAGAAAATAAAAATCATCTAAGGTAATCCCAAGAAGTAGAGAAAAAAAATGTTCAAAATTAGGGCATTATTATTAGAGTATAGTATTTTATTTATGGTATTTATATTATATAAATACCCAAATTTGAGAAGAATATATTTTAATTCTTGCTAATGTCAATAGGAATGCCTAAAGTTAAAAATATATTATTTTTATTTTTGTATATTATATTCAATATCCATCCTTCAATATTATTGAAGGAATGCCAATAATATACAAGCGAGTGTATTAATATGTTCAGCAATCTTGTACAACCCGTGTATGTAAATACAAGTCAATGTAGATAGAATTAACGTTGCCAGGAGGGTGGAAGAGTTCTGTTATTCTAAGGTGATAGAAATTGAAGTTTTTTTCTTTAAAATAAAACATCTGGTTACTATAAAAAAGTAATACAGATTATTTCTGTACCTGCTATTTTGAGTAATTAAAAAAAAATACAGATTTACCTATAACTGATTATTTTCCAACATTCCTAAAAGCTGATTTATATATAAGCGTAAATGCAATGTATAATATCGTCGCTGTCAAAACAATACCACCTGTCTACAACTTTTTATGAAAATGAGTTAGTAATGGTTACGTATTCTACAGGTTGAATTACACACTAAGGAAGGCGCATATTAAGGTCAGCAACTTGGCAGAGTATGGTTTTTTGATACTTCTCTTCTATAGTTCTGAAAAAAATTGCCAAGTCTACAGTCGGCGCGGGTTTTTTTTCTCCTGTAAAATCACTTAAAGTGTATCTAGGTGGTATTGTTTTGACAGCAAAGATATGGTATATTAGCCAAAGATATACGATATATATATATATATATATATATATATATATATATATATATATGTACATATTTACATATATACGATATGTACATATATAAGTTACGAGCTGTACAGTATCAAACAATATGTGCTGTACGCACCCCACAGATGTTCAAAAACACTGCTGCAAGAATCAATATGAGCAATATTTTACAAATATAAATAATGCAGCGGTGTATCAAAATAAATATATTTGCTTATTCTCAAAAATATATTTAAAATTTTAGGGAGATATGTTCTAATCTAAACCCAGAAATTTATTCTGTAAGCAGGTTAGATTGTTTTAGTTTTTCTCCATACTATGTGAAAAAGAAAAACTTATTGAATCACAATAATCCTTGTAATTTAAATTTTATTATAAAGTAATTATTTTATTAAAACCAAACTGTTTTAAATTTAAAATTTAACTTGAAAAAAATTATATTAATAATTAATTATGGCATATTCAACTAAGGCCTACATATATATTCCCAAACAATATTCTCTGAATTTTATATTATACTATATTTGTGCTCAACATGATGGCTATAATACATACTGTAAAGCAAGTAATATTTAATTTTAAAGTTTTTTAATAGAAAAAGTGGTAAACAAGAGACCTTTAAAACATGTATTCATTTTTTTTATTTGCTTTTTTTTTAAAGTCGCTTCGACTGCTGGGGCCATTAGAGACGACTGCTCTTCTTATATTTCTTGGATTAACTATGTGAGTTTCAGGTACATCAGAGCCCTCTGTAGTTTATTTATTCATTGTTTAATTGATAAATTAAAAATGAAACATTTCATTTAATGAGATTTTGTAGTTATATGGATATGAAATAATACTGGAGAGCTTTTGACACAGAAGATTTTTACTAGACTCTAATAAATGTATTGCATAATGTAGAAATATATGTTTAACTAAGACTAGGATTACGTTTAGAAATAGTTGAGAAGGTAAACAAGTTTTTCTAAAAAATAGCACTATATAACTAAAAAATATTGAAAATTCAATTTTTAAGAATAATATACTTCCAAGAAAATTCTATAAATTAAGAAAATAATTATTTCTAACGTACATAGATTTATAGTAATAAATATAAATTCTTTAGGCTAGATCTGAGAAATTAAAAGAGATTTAGAAATACACAACATAAAGGCAGAGGCTGAAACAAAGAGAGATGCCTTCAGAAAGAAGACTTGGGATTCCAGTGTATAAGCAATAAAAGAAGAGGCTAAAAGTGGTTGGAAGAAAGAAAGAGGAGACAAGGTGCAAGGATGAGAGAGTATTGGAGGAAAAGAAAGAAACAAATGAGAAGGAATCAAAATTAAAACATGATCCTAGATAGCCAAGATGATCAACAAAATTCAAAATTTACCTATGGAAGTTTACACAAAGTAGATGAGCTGGCAATACAAATTTGTCTGCTTTCTTAGACAAAAAAAAAATAGATTCTGTAAGACCATAGGAATAAATTAGGCAGCCTAGTTTTTATAGGAGCCATAACAATTCACCAAATGCTTTCATTAATTTTTTATTTGAAAAGAATTTTGTAGTCCAATTGAACCTTTTTTTTCTGTCCTCAAAAAGAAGACAAATATCTTGCACCACTAGCTTATCTGAGTTTTTTTTTTCATATTTTCTTCTTTTTTTTTCTTGGTCTTCTAAAGACCACACCATTTTCTTTGTCTGCATTGCTTTATAATAATTAATATTGTATTGAGCTGGTAATGCAACATTGATTCTGATTCTGAGAAAGAACACAATTCATTATTAAGAGAAAAATGTAATTATTCATTAATATTTTTGTATTCATTGGACATTAGTGACTGGGTTTAGTTTAAAAGAAAAAGACTTTTGACTTTAACATCACCAAGGTAAATCATGTTATACGGAGTACCTAAGTATGAACTTGCAATGAGAGAAATTCAATCATAGTTTTTATATATATTTCTCTCTATATTATATAGGGAGCGGAGTGGGTCAGTGGTAAAGCACTGAGTTGCCATGCTGGATTCTGACCACCTTGAATAACTTAAAGATAGTTAAAACAACCCATAGGTCTTAATAACAACAAATCAAAGTAAGTTATACACTACACAGTAATAATGGGTAGAATTGCTCAGGGGGTGCAGTCAAAGATAAGCAGAACTTATTTTCGGCCTACAATGTAGACCTTCTTCAGGGCAAACAGCGGGTTTGGTGGCTTGTCAAACTAACACTTGTCAACAACAAAAAAATATAAAAGAGATAAGTTCTGCTTATTTTGTATTATCTTTGACTGCAGCCCCTGATCAACTATATCCATCATTAGAATTATCCAGTCATTCTAAACTATTTTTCACTCAATCATTACACAGTAATGATTGTGCTCCATTCAATCAGCACATACCTGGAATATGAACAGGCAAAAACAGTTAGTTCATTGCTGTTCGGTATCTTAGGCATCGGTCACTATTCTTTCTACAATGATAAGTGCTTCAACATTAATATAAATGATTTCTAATTTAAAATTTCCCTCAATTATAGAAAACAAATTTTAGTCTCTATTAGATAAAAAAAAAATAATTAATTTTTAATTAAAAAATTAAAAATCATGTAATATTTCATTTTTTATATAAGGTGGAATAATAAAACTGGTCATAAAAAAATTAATTTAGCTGTTGAAATTCATATACAAATTGGGAAATGGTCCACAATTAGTTAGGTTCCCATTTTCCTCTAGTTCATATTTTAAATCCTGGTAGTCAGATATAAAATAACTCTAAGGTCAAAAGCTGAAACAGACCCCAGACTTGTTGAGTTGAGGGTTAAGCTTGTTTCATGGTTTGTTTATTCCTTCCATGAATATCCTTAGTCCATTTTTAATAGAAACTTTGTTTTAGTTGTACATACCTTTCACCACTATCACCTCCATCAAAAAAGAAAATTTACATGGTTATAAGTAAAAAAATATTTTATGTACTTTATTTAAAACATTGATAGCACATTTTATAAATGTATTGATAGTTTGAAGATGAAGTGGTATAACTAATATAGTATTCATTTGTAATAATTATTTTTAAATAGATTTTCTGTTTCTAGAACAGGGTAGCTCTAACGCTGAGTTACTCTGCAAGGGTCCTGTGGTTCAAATCCAGTTTTGGCAGAGAAGTTATTTAATCTTTTAATAGCCATTACGGACGCTGTGGGATCTGCAGAATCACCTGAGCTCACCCAGCCTGTACATAGTGGGTACCCTCAATTGGGAAAAAAACCAAGATATTGAGTATGATTAGCCCAAATCAGCTCCCTAAATAACTGTTGGCTTAGAAGTAGTAGTCTCTACCGTGTACTGAGCCCAAGATAATGCATTTGTTGAAGTTGTACAGGTTTAGGTTTAGATTTAGTATGAAAATATTTTACATTTTGAGTTCTATTAACAGTATATCTGTCATGTTATAATTGAAAAGATTTTCAATCTCCAATTTTTTAAATACAAATTTTCTTTTATTATACCATTTATGTAATTTACAATAAAAATTATTAGATTAACATATTAAACTAAAAAAAAACAACAAAAAACAATACTAGTTCATCGTTTGTAAAAAAATTGCTTCTTTTTTAAAAACATATGTTTTTTAGAATACCTGAAGAGTGACTACGGCTGCAGTAATTTTTAGTATCACAATTATGATAACAATTTTATTTTTATACTTAAGAATAGTTTTTATTCATATTTTATTTATACACCCTCAAAGATGGTTTAAAAAGTGGTATCCAGCTCCAATCATCCTCTGAAGTTATAAACTCTTTATACTTTTTACGAACATAATTCTGAAAGATAGGCTAAAATTTATCTTATTAAGATTATGTATGTATAAGAACCACTTAAAACACACAAATTGAGATGGTTTTTTATAGATTTTATAATATACTTATATACTTTGATATTTGAGCAATATTGCCTATGGATTAACATTTAAAATGCATTTACTTTCCTTAATTATTTTTAATATTACCTTAGAAAAAAATCACTTGTATCCCTCAACTTCTCATTTACTCCTATGTTTTGAACCAGATTAATAGCAATCATCTAAACTTAAAAAAGAAGTTTATTATTTAATTACAAATAATAATTTTCTGAATCCACTAACACCATGCTCCATTAATTGAGATAGTGGAACAGTAAAATGATGAAATAAGAAAATATTAGATATAAAACAGATGTTTATGTAAGTTATCTAGCAGAATTAATCAGTAATCATGCCAAAAAAGACCTGAACTCATACTATAAAACACCATAAAGTTTTAATATTTTAAAAATAAACTACGAAGAACATGTAAATATTCATCTTCATCAATGTGTCATTTAATTCTCATTGAAAAATAGAATGTTTCTAGAAACATACATTTCATCAAAGATATGAAACTAAGGTGAATACAAACACATATGTATCAACAAGCATGGTTGCATTTAAGGTTAATTGTCAAGTTTGTTTACATTGATACAATATTCCTTAATATTTTAGTTGAAAAAATAAATTTATATTACCTGATACATTACATTAAGATTAGTGAAATTCTAAATTCTGATAATACATTTAAAAAAATCCTCAAGGAAAAATAAACCTACCCGAAAAAAGTAACCTATATAACATGAAGTAAAATAAGTATGAAAAATGTGTATCTTTTTTCAAATGTGATAATAATGGAACCGATAAAATTAATAAGCAATAATTTTGGGCTAAAAAATATATAAGAATCTATACCTCTACAGCCCATCCAAGGGGGTGATTTGCCCAAGATAACACTTAAAAGCCAGCTTTTTCCCCCAAATGCAGCCAACTTTATAGCAACCTTAATAAGGTCCCGAGCAGGTATGCAGATCCCACTAGGTCCATCTATGGCTGTAGAAAAATTAAATATTTTGCTTGCCACAGCTGGATTTAAACCCGCAACCTTCACCATTGCAATTCAGCACTCTACACTACATGATTTAATAAATGCAGACAGATCATGCAAATACATGTATTTGTTAGAATGAATAAACAGGGTACAATTAATAAGTTTTTCTATTATGAAAGCCAATTTGTTTACCAAAACCTCTGAGCCATTAAAAAGACTAGTTCTTGACTTCCCTCGGAAGCAACTAGCTCAGATGATGACTCACGAGTTGGGGCAAAACATAAAATTTAATTGTAAGCAATATCACACGAACTGTACCTGAACTATCATTCCATCATATAGACCACAGGTGACCAACAAAAGACAATTTCTTTTTTTATTTTAGACTATTTAATGTCTAATACTTAATCAGCTTTAAATCTTAAAATTGAAAAATAATCCATATTGAATTTAGAATAAGATTCAATCCATACTTCAAATCAATACCATGACTATTTTGAGGTGATCTCAATTAAGAACCAAAATCAGAAAATAGTACTATTGTTACTCGTAAAAATACAATTAACCCAAAATAATCAGAACCATAACCTCATTTCTTTACACCACCTCAAATAAATAAAAAAATAACGATCATATTAAACTATCACAACTAAGTCATGCAAATTTTACATTACATAGGAAAGGACATACAAATAAATAGATAAATAAAAATGCACATATACTACAAAAGTCTTGTATTGAAGTCAAGATACAAATAAATCAAGAAATACAATAAAATCGGACTGAACAACCACATATAACAGTGGATTACAGAAATACTATTGTCAAACAAATAAAATAATTATTCATTACATGGTTAATTAAGGCACTGAAAATAAAACTTGTGGTTTTGGAATTTTGTACAAAAGTATAAAATTATCTAAAATTTCTTGAAAGACTTTTTCGTACCTTGGCCTTTAGATACCTTTAAAACATTGAATCGCACAGTTTTGCTCAATGGTCGGCACTCACCAATAGTAACAATATCTCCAATTTCAACATCTCTGAAACAAGGTGATAAATGGACTGACATGTTCTTATGACGTTTTTCAAAACGATTATACTTTTTCACATAGTGTAAGTAATCTCTTCTTATTACAATGGTCCTTTGCATCTTCATTTTTCTTACAGTCCCAGTCAGTATTCTTCCTCGAATAGAAATATTACCAACAAATGGGCACTTCTTGTCAATGTAGGTACCATCTAGCGCTTCTCTAGGAGTTTTGAATCCTAGACCCACATCTCTAACTCTTCTCAAAGACTTCTTCTTGTTTCGAGTTTTGCTAACTAAACACAAATAAGGTTGCTTTTGAAAAGCTCTCTCAATCTGCTCAGCCATCCTAAAAGTTTATGGGTCGACCACGTGCAACACAACGAAACTGGTAAAAGGATAACCTCTAAACGTGTTGCTTTCACTGCCTAGCTTCACAGCCAACAAAATAAAACTGATAACTACTGAAAAACTAAAAATAGTACTTTATTAAAGTAATTTAAAAGTAAATTAAAGTATTTATATTCAATAAGCTTATTTCTGGTTTTGTTTTTTAATTATTAGTATAGTACACATAGTTTTACACCGTATAATTATAAAATAAATTTATGTTTTTACTTCATTTTTTCGTAGGACCAAAGAGTAATATTGTTCATGTTGAGTTACATGTTTTAACTTTTATTCGTTCCATCTTTAATGTTTTCCAAAAAATACTAGGGCCATGAGTAGATTTCGGTAATAATTTCATCAAGAAATAAAAGTTACAACGAATGATTCAAAGTATAGATGATATATTTTTATTAAAACGATCATTTCTGAAATGATTACCAAAATATACACATTGTCTATAATTAAATTCTCTTTTTCACACCAAAGCTCATGATAACTTATATGTTTGGAGAATATATCACAAAATGGTTCCCAAGAATGACCAATCTATTATGTTATGTTTTCTATTTTTATTAGTAACACTAATTCTTGATACATTGTTAAGAAACTGCCGCAATTTCGTCGCCTTTATAATTTATCTATAATTCAGTGATTATATATTTTAGGCGCCCAAAAATATTTCAGCACTATATAAAGTCAAATGTGTCAAATAATGCTTTGTTTGATCAATTAATAAGAACTGAATTTGTTGAGTAAAAACACTAAATTCGATCTTTTACAAATGAACAAAATCGTAATGATTGTGTCCAAAATGTGTGTTCACTGATCAGTTTATATCTTTTGACCAATACCGGATAATTATTTTTGAAGATGATTACCTTTCTCTTGATCAAACGTATTAGCAAGGTCTCTCACTGGGAATAGAGAAACGCTTTAAAATGCGAACAATGCACTATTTGCGGAATGAGTTCTATCACTTATGAGAGCACACGCTTTCGAACTGAACCCTACGCACAAACTCTCTTGAATCATCACTAGACCCAACATCGCCACCCCTTTCAATGATTTATTTTACCAAAAAGCGATCTGTCCAGAGAAAGGAGTCTTCTGAAAGGATAGTGGAAAATTCAGTCTTTATTAAAAAGTAATTAAATCAACGACACCTACTTACAAATTCCATTATTGCCCCCTCTATGGATGTATTCCCTCACCTTGTGAAATCAAATGAATTAAGCTAACTTAACGTCACAATTAAAAACACACATGCTGTTGATGAAAAACAACAAATTTTGTTCCAAAGCGAACAAGTCTCGGTGGCTTCAGGTCTGACAATGATGAGAAAACAACGGCAATCATAATTGAAATATGAAATTGCCTGTAATGAAAATCGTCTGTGTTAGCATCTAATAAGGCATCTTATAAAAAACGTCATCACTCAATTGAATTAGGATTTGGAAGATCCCGAGACACAGCAAGTCTACAGCTTCCAAAAGCAGCAAAGTTTTTCTTTACTTATGAATGGCATTTTACGGTAGTCCAGTATTTGAAATATTGACATATAGAGTAGACATAAGCATTAGTATAGGGAGCAGACAATGCTAAATAAATAGTAGTAGAGTGAATTAGGGTGAAAGTCAGAAAAAAGAAAAGATATGACCATGGCCGAGAAGCGTGCTTCATTAGGGCCCCGGATAGCTCAAATGGTAGAGTCCCAGACTAGTGATCTGGAAGACCCGGGTTCGAGTCCCGGTCCTGGACATATCTTTTCTTTTCAAATGAATATATTTAAAAATTAGGGTGAAACCACGTTGTTCTTTTGGAGTTTTAAATTGTTCCCTAATTCTTTTATTCAGCACATCTCCGTATAACCTTCATGATTGTGTTTTTAACACATATGTCCCTATAATTAGTCAATACTGTCTGATCCTAATCCTTTTTCTTAAAAATGAAGGTTATGTGACCTATTTTCATCTCCTCCCGTATGACCTTTCCTCGGGGAATTTTATTAAATAGTTGTGTAAAATAATCGCGATGGTTTGCCCACTGTATTTAAGCAATTCCATATTGATTCCATCTGGACCAGGGGACTTTTTGCCTTTTATTAAACCTAAAGAAATGTGGAAAAGTCTAGTGTTCATCATATATTTACTATGATGCAAAATGGGAAAGCAAACAAAAACAGCTTAGCCTAGTATTTACCGATCTTGTAAAGGCCTATGACAGTGTACCGCGTAAACTTCATTGGGAGTACATGACAAAAAACAACATCAATGGCCCCTTAATCTGCGCTGTTAAACATATCCACCATAATAGCATACTTCAAATAAAAGTTGAAAACAAACTATCTCGTAAATTTCCAAGTTATAAAGGGCCTCTTGAAGGATGCTCTATGTCTTCAAGGATGCCTACCTTATTTAAAATATTTATTCAAGGTGCTACAACTGAGTAGTCGAGGAAATGTAGGAGGATACCCATTGTATACCCATACCTATACAGAATGATTTTTACCTTCACCACCTAATATTTGCGGATATTACAGATAGCACAGGGCAAAGAAAACGCTGACAATATGTGTGCAAACTCGTGGAAGAATGTAATATATTTTTTATTTATTGTTGTTTTGATGTTGATTATTTTTAAATATTTTTATTTTGAAGAGAAAAGAATTATCTTGACCGCGAAAATTGCTAGAACACGGGGATATAGGATCGGGGAAGAGAATGAATTTGTCTGGCTTGGTTACGAGCCTTGGTAGCTCAGCTGGTTAGAGCACTGCGCTAGAGATGCGGACGACCCGGGTTTGAATCCCGGCCAAGACAAATCTTTTTTCTTCAAAATAAAAATATTTAAAAATAATCACCATCAAAAGACCAATAAATCAAAAATAATTATATAAAAAAATAAAATTGACGTAAGTCAACGAGATCCTAATAAAAGTAATGTTCAATGAACATTCTTCCCCGTGTGTACATCGCAAAAATTGGGAGAACACGGAGATATAGGATCGGTAAAGAGAATGGATTTATCTGGCTTGGTTTCGAGCTTTGGTACCTCAGATGGTTAGAGCACCGCGCTAGACATGCGGACGACCCTGGTACGAATCCCGGCCAAGACAAATCTTTTCTCTTCAAAATAAAAATATTTAAAAAGAAGAATTTAATAGGTGGGGAAGGAATATAAGCTTCGAAAAGACTGAATATTTGGATACTTTGGAGGACGGACCATTGGAGGTGAACGGTCAACATAATTAAAATGTAATCAATTTAAAATATTTAGAGTCTGTCCTTCAAAAAGATGGAAAATCTGAAAGGGATTTAGCCCTAAGAAGCAGATTAGGAAGAAATGCTATTGGTGTGCTAAATTCCGGACTGTGGCGCAATAACGTCTTAAAAGAACTAAAAGAATGATTTTGCATGCTATTTAATGGCTACAGTGTTATATAGTTATGAAATATAGAAATTGGGAAAGGGAAGCCTGGTCGCGGAGATGAACTTCTGGAGAAGGGAAGCCTGAATATCTGGGTGTGATAGGATACCCAATTCAGTTGTCCGAGAGATAACCTGTGCTCACATTCTCGAAAAAATCACCATAAAACGATTAGAGTGTTTTGGACACCAACTAAGGATGAAAAATATAATAATTCCAAAAATGCCATGTATTGGTGCCCTAAAGGAAGATGAAGAAGAGTTTCATGGATGGACTAAGTTCAGGAAGACATAGCTGGATAAGGTCTCAATGAAGAAGATGCTCTTGACAGGAAGACCTGAAAAAAATACTATCTTGAAATTTGGTTGGAGAAAACCTCATATTTGGGGATACTCTCTCAATTATAAAAAAAATATTTAAGGCGACAAATAAACAGTTACAGGGTGACAAACTTCAAAGCTAGTTTAGTAAGGAAGGCAATCAGGAGCTTTATTCCAGCTTCCGAAATCGGTAGACAATACTATCAGGTAAATAAGCCTTAACCGGAAGATGAACGGACGAATACTTAGTTAAAATATGCGTTGGTAAGTAAAAGACGAAACTTGACCCAAAGAATTGGAGAACCAATGAAAAGTAGCAATAGACAGACAATCTTGCCAGACAACTGATATAGAGATTAAGAAACAGGCATCTAATAGAGATAAATGATGAGGCTGAACTGATTTTAAGGCTCAAGGTTCCTCAGTCCTGTCAGTCAGTGTCCAGCCTTGAAGGAAAAACCCCATTTTTACAATGTTCAAACTCGAGCACCGTGGGGTTATTAAATTCTTTTGTAAAGAGGGTCTTACTCCTTTGCACATTAAAGAGCGCTTGGATTGTGCATACTGGCAGTCCGCCCCCTCGTGTTCCATAGTGAAAGAATGGGCAAAATTGTTTAAGTTATGGAGAGAACGTCTAGAAGATGACCCGCGTCCCGGTCGTCCATTGGAAGCTGAAAAACTTCTGAAACAATCCTACTTGTTGAATCTGAATTGCTGTCTGACCGGCGACTGAAAACCAAGGAAATAGCAGCGAGGCTTGCAAAAACAAGTGTTTTGAGGACCATAAAAGAACATTTGCATATGAACAAGGTTAGTGCAAGATGCGTTCCAAAAATACTTTCAGCTGCTCAAAAACAGGAACGAGTTCCCTACTGTAATGAATTTTGGCGATTTAACACCGACGAATAGATCCAAGCAGCAGTGGAATAACATTTTTTTAACAAAGAAGCCAATTATTTTTTTCATAAAGCGTTGTATTAAGTGTGCTGAACTTAGAGGAGAATAAATTGAAAAACAGTAAGACCAGTTTTTTTCTTTCACCTTTCCATCTATCCCAGGCCGAAAACTTTTGGACCTTACTACATAGCACAAATCCCTAAACACGCAGTATCAGTGTGCCAGCAGCTATAAGTAGGTTATTTTTCTCTGCATGAGTGCTGAAGTACAGTTCTAAAGCCTGGTTTACATTGGTATAATTAGTAGAGTTCACTAACATACTTTTTTCCTGAAATATTTTACTATGCTCATTTTGGTAGAGTAACTGGATTCACGTTTGCTAGTAATTTGAAGCTAGAAAGACACACTACCCTCTGCTAAAACCAAACTTGTGTTTGTTTACATGGGTATAGTCATCAAAAAACCAGTAGAGTAGAGTAAGATTGTGGAAGTGGAGGTGGGATAGTCGAGTGTACTGTTCCACACGTGCTATCCACTCTACTCTCCCCTACTACTATCTGCAGTACTCTACTGTCACTAGCACAACGTGTTTAGATTATTCTAGTAGGGAAATAATAAGCACTCTACCACCGAACTCTACTACTAATTATACCAATGTAAACCAGGCTTAAAGCACAAGAAGTGGTTGTGTTGGTACGTTGATCGGCTGAACCAAGATGTGAACGAAAAAAGACGTGAAACGGACCGTTACCAAAATAAACATAAGCATTAGACTATTAAAAAATAAGGCTACAGTGAAGTGACTGGTGTGAAGTACCAGTTATTATAACTAATCAGAACTGGTATGTCCCTACCATTTTGGCAACAGACAGTCGACAGTTAGTAACTATCTGCCATGAGCCTCATTTGCTAATCTTATTTACTATAATGTTTATTACATGTCAATACTTTTGTAAATCCTTTTTAGTGCTTTCTCATGGGCTCTTGTAATAGCATTCACTTCTTTGCCATAAGCCACCACAAATTGTTACTATTGTAACCTCTTGGTGAATGTATGAAAGATGTATATAAAGAAAAACATCTGACCATAATCAAATTAAATTATGTATTTATATTCTTTGTTGATATTGGCATGCATTAAAACATTATTTAAATAAGTTATCAAATACTCTACAACCAGTTTTTAACATATAATAAGTGAACTATCAATCTAATCAATCTAATTTAAAATATGCCACGATAAATAAACAGACTCATGTAAAGAAACAGAAAATGGAATTAAATTATATAAAAAATATTGATGAAAAATAGCATGCTTTTTTACAACATATACTTGCGCACATCGCAGTGCAACATTTAATGTACGCCCACTAATTGACAATCATTTTAAGCATGGGTAAAAGAAAAAGGAACAAAAGAACAATCATTTGTTGTTATAGTATTTTTAAGCCTGTCGAACTGCTGTTAATTCAATAGTTATGGCCAAAGAGATATAACCACTTATGTTACAATATATACATATATTGACTTGATTTATATTTTTCTAATAAACAATTGATGTAAAGTAATCGCCATCAAAATAACAATTAATAAAACATATATTGACTTCAGTTACTTCGACGCGATAAAAATATCCAATTCGTCCTCTCAACTGCTGATTTGTCATCCATGAGCCTCGGAGAGCTTCCGAGGCTCGTTTAACCCGTTTTTCAAGGATACTCTCACGCAATAATGATAGACAGAAGTATGACGAGATGAAGAAGCTTCAATAAATTAAGAAATGTTATTCATTTTTATTAAATCCCATGTATTTATTTTTAATATCATTTCATTCAAAAGAGGGGCTTTTAAATATTTCACATTACCGATTTAAGGCAAACATTGGCTCTATACGCTCGCTTAATCGCTTTCTTACTTACTCTAATGAACAATAATTAATGGTTCCGTTTTTTTGGAGACTCGTAATTAAGTTGTTACTCGAGTATTGATATGCATTTTCATAAACCACTAACAGGAGATCTTATTTTTATCATATACTGGTATGGGAAAATTGATAAAATAGAGAGGAACATGGGTTGGAGTGAATATAAAATTACAAAATGCTTCTCTTTTTTATGTCTGCATGAGTTATTCCTATTTATCACCTTTTTAGAATTTTCTCGTCAATACCAGAAAAGAAAAAATTGCATACATCAGAATTATGACAAATAATTTTGTGGTTACCATTATAAAAAATATTAAATATTAATAGACGGAAAGTAAAGAAAAAACAAATTTGTGGAAAACAACTCTTTTGTGTTTGAAATCAAAGAAGACAATTCCAGACATAGCAATGGTGGTTTATTTTTTCTTTCCGAATTTAAAAGAAATTGATGTAAGAATATATTTATTTCAATGAAAATATCAAATGGAATAATCGATTTTTGAACTCGATAGTTATCTCAGTATTATCTTGGTGATCCCTAAGATGGCGTAATGTACATAAGAAGTGGTGTTGTTTCCATTGACTTGTTTTCTATTGGAATGGATTATATTGTTATTTATAGTTTGAAGGTAATTTCTTAAAATGATATTATAAATGTGGAAATTGAATAGAGCTTGTTTTGCTTTAATAAATTCGTTTTAATTGGATGCAATTTTTGTTTTATTGTCTATTATAGAATAGATTAGTTCTAATTAAGTATTACACAGATGTTTTGAATTTTATCTATTCTAGTTTTCTTTAACTTTATTAATGTTCGTTTCAATGTAGAATTCTTCATCATTGTGCTACTTCAGCTTCCTAAATGGATCAATTGATCTGTGATTTTATGCTTATTAGGAACTTAGTAATGTGAGGGTTATTATTGAACAGATTTCTTTATAAATTCTTCTACTTGATTCTTTGTCATGTTCTGAAAACTTAAGAGAAGATTTGCATATTTATGTAGATTAATATTCTTTAAGTGTTAAGTATTTTGTAAAAAGAAAACAATAAACAAAGGATTGTTATGTCCTTAATAGGTTATATAAATAAAAGTATTTAATTTTTCTGTATTTATAAAATTATTATTCTGATTTTGTTTAAAATCAAAATAGTAATTGGTTGTATGCCATTCTAATCCTTTTTTTCTGTAATCTTTTTTTATACCAATATATGTTTATAGCACTAGTGATGAATGATTCTACAATTTTATTCAAAGTTATTCTAATTAAAGTAAATTATTTTCCACTTTGTAGTAAGTAGTTGAATGGAGTGTGGTGCTGCCAATTAAGAATATAAAAACATAAACGCTTCTCACATTTTCCTGTTTATATCATTTTTATGTACATTATTTCTTTTTTTTTAACATACCATGATGTAATTCATTATTACATAGGTTATTTTATTTTGTTGAAGTGAATTGGGTCCTGTTAGCATAGTTTTTCATTCGTTGATTAATTTGAATAGTTAACATGGATGAAGCTGTGAGCAGTGGATCGAGGCAACATAGACCGTGGGAAAATACTAAGTACAACAGCAGCACGACACAGACTAGCCCTACAGTATCACTGGCAGAGATTTTTGACACTGCTTTCACTTCTGATGTTGATGCTCCCCAAAATGCAGACCTCATTATTGGTATAATTCATTGTTTTTCACCTAAGTACAGCAGTCAGCAGAACATATGTAGGTAACCTCAGGTTATCTCATGAAGTTAAAACTTTTTTTCTTTGCGTAAAGTTTTTCATTTTGTCTTCATTGATTTGTATGCTTCCTGTTAAAATCATTTTATATTTATAAGTGTAAATCCTTAATTATGGTACTTACTATTAGTCTATTTTTACTTAAGTGCTATTAAGAAGCCAGGATATTTTAATGTGGTAATAATGTAATATAAAACACTGGTAATTGCTGTGCTTTTGATTTTTTTTTAAATTTAATTCATAGTTATGTTGGTGGGAGGTCTGCTGCTATTCTCTTTTAAATTTAGGTTCGGGTATTGATTTTATAACAATTTGCATCGTCAAGATATAATTTTGAACATTTAAATGTTTTTTTTGGTAAGTAGTTTTAAAACTACTTTATTTTGGGACCATAGTGTTTTTAGAAGGAACTGCATGGTTTAAATATTAAGTTTAGATTGAGCATGCAGAAAAAGTTAATCTAAACTTTATGATAGTTTAAAAGGTGGTATGCTTGACTAAAGCTCTCATTTCCGCATATCCCTCAGATGATTTGATTGTCAGCGAATAACTTCTTTGACTGATTCCATTTTCTAGATTTTTAATTATCATTTTTATATTTTAAATGAATGTTAATAGCTATATGTATTGCTAAGAGTATGAATGAATTCTTAATTAGCATCAATTATTAGTTGTTACAAGTTTAGTTTTTTATTATTATTTTGGGTTTCATAGATCTTGTTTTACTCATACACCAGTCGAGGATACATTTAAAATTATATTGATCCTTTTATTTTCATGCTTATGTAGAATGATTTTCATTACCAGTTATGCTTTTCTTCAAAATTTATATAAATCACTATATTTTCATGTAATCAATATTTTGCATGTGCTTTGAAATTGACTTTAAACAATTTTTTTTTTCAACCATTTACCATTTTTTATTTAGCAGTGAGTTGTTTTTTTTTTCATCACTGACAACATGATTTTCTAACATAGTCAAATAAAGAGTTTATGGTGTTCCATTCAGTATGTTAAATTAGTGGCATTAATCTAGAGTTGAATAGAAAGTAAATAAATAATTATAATAATAGCAAAAAACAAGGAACCAAACATTAGTTATTCTAATCAAATTTCAGAATTAAATTTTACAAAAATAATAATGATATTCATTTTTCAAGAATAAACAATTTTGAATCTATGAAAATTAGTTGAATTTTTTTGTTATTTCCTTTAAGTTTGTTCATATTAGCAAGAATGTACTCTACATTGCTGCAAAGCATATTATTTTTCTTAGTTTTGTAATCATGCAATACTATTTAATAATAAGTTAAAAAAAAAAAAAAAAAACTGATTTAATTTTCCTTTATATCAATTTAAAAAAGCTTGCACTATTTAAATAAATTTATTAATAAATGCTTATAATATTTATTTTAATTTAAAAAAAAAATTGTTTAATTTAGTTAAACTTCCAAACTACACTAAAAAACTGGATATTCTCCTTATAATAATAATAATAGCAAAAAACAAGAAACCAAACGTTGGTTATTCTAGTCAAATTTCAGGATTAAATTTTACAACAATAATAATGATATTTATTTTTCAAGAATAAAAAATTTTGAATCTATATAATATATTTAATATTGAATATTATGATTATTTTGTAATAGCTGGTCAGATTGTAGAGGTTTTCTTCCAATTACTTCTCAGATAGTAGATTAACAGGCATTTTAAAAAAATTTGCATTCTAAACATTATTGTGGCTGCTGTTTTTCAACTACCTTCTTTTGACTTGCTATTGACTTTACTTCAACACAATTCACCTAACTGGAAAACCTGAAGTATATATCTTATATTTATCTGTAAGGAAGAAAATAGTTGAGGGTGCAGTCAAATGAAAACACTAAATAAGTGGTAGCTTATTTAATTTAGTAGCTTATTTAGTGTTTTCATTTGACTGCACCCCCAACTATTTTCTTCCTTATGTCTACTGTCCAGTCAACCATCCCCTCGCTTCTTATATTTATCTGGTTTGAAAATTTATTAGACTAATTGTTAATTTATAATTGTCATTTATATTGCTAGGTTTTTATTTGTGGGTGAGCGTGAGAGTTTATGCTTAGTTAAAGAAAGAAGTTAAAAATTAGAAGCAAAGCAAAAAAGACTAATTAAATATTATTGCTACCTGTTGGGTGAAAACATAAGTTTGTTTGGTATTTCAAGGGTGAAATATAAGGTCACCTGTGGTCTAGTGGTTAGCGTAACAATCTACTAAGCCCAAGATCGCGGGTTCGTAGCCCAGCAGGTGACCCTAGGATTTTTTTAAGGGAGAAAAAAATCCTTAGTTACGCCGTCCTTCGGAAGGGACGTTAAACGGGGGTCCCGAGCCTGTACGATGTCGGGTGCTCGTTAAAAATCCCTATCCTAATTAAACCTGGGTAGGCATAATTTAAAGCTCCCACTGTTGCATCGTCCGATTAGCCATAGCAGCATAAAGTGACGTTAAATGAACAAACAAACAAACAAGGGTGAAATAAAACAATTTTTGTTAATGCGAAGTTTAATTTTTATTCGATAATGTATTCGCTGTTATTAATAATAACCTCTTCCCATCTTTCTAACAATTCACTCTTAAAACATGTAGAGCTTAAAAATGAAAAACTAATCATTATATGTTTTCACATCTCTCTCATTGGCTAACTCGTGGAAGCAACTCCTAAAACAACACAGCGTGATAATCCCACCTTATAGAGAAAAAACTTCATTTTGGATGTAGGTCGGCCTTCAGGGTGGTATTAGGCGGCTCCTCAGCTGTTATGACACATTGTCGTAGTTTTCGTCATTTTGTCACCTGTCACTATTCGTATGAGAAATGGGTCTCTTTCGTATCGGTTCAGAAGAAATTTGCATATTGATATTCAGTTTGTCAGTTTTGCCTTAAACAGTTTGTGTGGCACCCAAGCTGTTTTAAGTGGTAACATGTATTTCCAGTGTCTCTGCAATTTCTCGTACTTTTAGCAACTGCTGGTCGTACTTTTGTTCGATAAGAGTCTTGGTACAACTCCGGGGTGCATTTTCAAGACCTATCTTCTGAATGACCTTTTTTCAGCAGTGCGTTCTGTTTCTTATACCTTAATTATCTTTCCTTGGGCATCTGAAGCTCGCTTTCCTTAAATATATGTCATAAGTAAAATATTAATTTTTTCCAGATATTAATAATTTTGTCTGGGCTGCTATGAATTTGAATTTTATGTCAAATAAATGTGAATGTGCCATTTGTTATGAGTGGGACTTTTCTAATCCAAGCAAGCTGAAATTTCATGAACTTCTATTTTTTGGAACTGCGTTCTGAGTTAACTTAGCCTATCATAACAGTACTTAAGAATATTTACCTCTAGTTGATTTTTCAAATGAACTGAATTTTGATTGATATTATCTAAATAATAACATACTCCATTTCTTTTCATTAAATCGAATGAAACCATTTTCTATCAGGTGTAAGCTAATCTTTTCATATATTCTGGCTGAAGAGCCGGAGAGAAATTAACATTTAATAATTAAATATTACGGTATTGAACATTTTATATGTTTCATAATCTAAATTATGTTATGCTTGTTTATTTTGGAGGGGTTTATCTTACAGAAAAAAATGTTTGACAGAAAATGCTTAAAACTACTAATTTTTTTAAGGCACTCTGGGATCCAATATACCACCTTTAGCTAATAGGAAACCTTAAAGGACACTTTCAGAGAAGATCTTAGGCTAGTTCTATCAAAATCATTTTTTGCTATTTTCAAAAAGTATCTTTATTTATTATGCACAAGGTGCCAGGGGCTCCCTTATGGAAAAGAGGACTTGTATTTTAAGAAAACCCATGGCTCTTTTTTATATTCTTATATGGAAAATTATTTTCCGTATGAAAACTGTAGGTTATCAAAAAAATCAACAACTTACCTGTTGAAGTCATTATTTTATTTAACATTTAGAGGTAACAGACATTTAACAACTATAATAATGGTCCTAGGATTGTGGGGTTCAGGGTCTGTAGAGTTAAGATGGCACTGGTTATATATTTAATTAACTATCCATTAGCTTTCCATCTAATTTTATTATACTGCTACTACAGAGTACTAGAAGTTTCAGCAGTTTTTACCCACACATTTTATTTTATTTTTTATTTCAAGTAATTATCAATTGAAATCAACCGAGAAAATTGTGTCCTTGATGAACACATTTTAATAAGCTATGAAAAACAAATCAATCTATGTTCTTTTAAAAAAATGTCTACAATAATGTCCAGTATTAATGGTGTTTTAACAAAATACTTCTACATGGAAAGGCTACTTACCAGAAGAACAGAGTAGTCAGGAAGAGAGTTACATAATACTGATAATAGCACCTGGTTACCGAATTAGCTTTAGGAACGTAAACTTATAGTAGTAGTTTTATTATAATTATTATTATAATAATGGACGTCTGTATCTATTGTTCAATAAATTGATACATAAGTTAGGGATTTTAATGTTGATATTTCTTTCATACTCATTACCTTTGATAATCCAATAACGGACACCAATATCAAAGATGCCCTTAATGTTAAGACAAATTTATTCTCAAGAACTCAAATTGATCAATTAATTTTCATATTCAGCATTCTTGATAAGTTGGTAATGGACCTCCTATATTGATGGTATTCAAGATGTAATAAATTGATACGCGATTCTGTGACCTTGAAATCAATACTCTTTTATACTTCCTCAATTATTTAATAATGGAGTGAAATAAAGAAAATATTTGAAAACTTTAATATGTATTCTCAAATAATAAAAATTAAAAGCTGAATTATAATATTTTATTTAAAATCTAATAATCTGTATTTTATTCATTGGCACAAAAAAGTGAGTTTCAAATCCTGATTGGTAATAGTATAAATTCGTAGTGTTTTTCACTTTATATAGTTTTTATTTTTTAATTTAAACTTTACATTATGAGGTGACAATTTATTCAAGTATGATAATTGTCTTTAGAATTATGATAAGCTTCCATTTTTTCAAAATTGTGTTACTGCTGAGCATGCATGATGCAAAGAAAGTAGCTTTTCATGGTTATTTGAATTTTGCATGTATTTCACCCCATGCTTCAGTAATGTACACTTGAATACTACAGACCAAAAGTTTATGATAACTTTAAAAACTAATCTGTAACAACATTTAAGCTCACTAATTTTAAATAATCTGACCTGTATGTTGGTTTAATTGCAGTTTAAAAATTACTTATTTCTATTAGAGATGATAATGCTATCAAAGTTTCTTACTTGAGATAACCAGTAGTTGATAAAACTAGTGAACTAGTCCGATTGCTTGTTACCAACTATAGAATTATTGATAATAACTTTGTTGAGAGAAGGATAATACCAAATGAAAAAGCTACAAATTTCCATGATTTTAATATTTCATTAAACTTTGGAAAAAAAAATTAAGGACATAGTTTAAAATATTCAGAGCAAAGACATGAAGGCTTTGTAAACAGCAAGACATAACGGATTTGTTTAACAAAAAAGTTCATAAGTATAATTCTAAGTCAAAGTAAACTGAACACTTCAATGTTTGCTCTTTGTTGTTCATATTCAGAAAATATCCATAGTTAAAATTAGATAATCAATTTTGGGATATTCAGATTATATTCCTTGTAAGCTTGTCATGTTGGTGAAATTAGCATTTCTAAAATTAACTATCATTGAAACAAAAATAGTAAAATAAAATGTCTGTCAGTACATTTCTGTGCAATGTCTTTTGTAAAGTAAAAAGTAAAATGTCTTTTTTACCCTTTCTGTGCCTAATAATTGCTGATATTTCAAAATCAGTGATTAGGCATTGGAAAATAAAAGCTTCTGTATGAGCTGTTTTGGAGTATTACTGCCTTTGAAAATAGGTTTCTGCATGCGCAAGCAAAAGGGTAGTTGATGGAGTTTGACAAAATAGATTCTTGACCACTTTTAACAATATTCTATAACTTCTCTCCAGTTTTGTACCAACTCGAATAAACCATTTTTGAAATAAAGGTGTGTCAAAGAAAATATGCTTGCACTTTCATCATCGAAAGTTATGAGAGTACCATAGTGAAAATGTCACATTTGTGCATTTCTGCACCAATCTCTTACTTTTCCCTAATTTTGGACCAAATTGAAAGAATAGTTTTTGGAATATAAGCATGTTTTGGAAAATTTGATTGCAAAAGTGTACTTTGTTAACTAATCCTCATCTTTCCTCCAATTTTGGGCCAAGTCCGATAAGTAATTTTCAAAATATTGACGAAGTTGACTACATTTGAAAAAATTGCTACTTGTCCAGTTTAAATACTATCTCTAACATTTTTCTAATAGCCCAGTTAAGATAAGTTGGAGTCATGTTTTTCATGAAATGGATCCTTTCATAAAAAATCCATCCCAATTTGATCACTCATTCATTTTAGATTTCCTCCCATTTTGATAAAAACGCTATCAAAAATAGTTTTTTAGTTTTCCCTCCGCAACGTGCCGTTTTCACTAATTTTAATGAGCTTTAATTTTTTTTTATTATTGGAAAGATCGAAACCGTTTCCTGAAATAAGGACTGTAAATATTTGCTGAAGTGTCCAATGTATTGGACATATTGGAGTTTCCAAATTTCTTGCAAGATTTATACAAAATGTTTGAAATTACTCACTAAAAATATGTGAGAGAATGATAAGCCAAGAAGTTCAGGGGTTGTTTTCAATGATAGAGCTAAGTGTGGATTTGGATAATTACCTGTACCACTACAACCCATGAAGGGTCTGGGGTTCAGTACATGGTAGAGACTGTACTGTTTCATGGACAACGGTTCTGCAAGGAGGTGACTTGTCCTAGGTCACGCTCGACCGCCAGATTTTTCCCCCTTATTTTGGGTACCCTGTTTTTATAATATTTTATAGAGGCTGGGTGGGCCCCAGGAGGGTCCTAGATCCTATATGATCCATCTCCCGCTGCAAACAGACTAAATAAAAATCATGGCCTGCAGCGGGAATTACTACATGCACTACAGGCCTGATTTGGATAATTACTACAGATAAAATACTTTTCTATAGTTTTTAATTGCTCAATATTTAAGGAATATTTAGTAGGGTCAATATTTAAGTCTAATACAAGCTTAAGCATTTTTAAAAATTTATTTAGGCCTGGGATATTCATTAAAACTGTTCAAAATATTTTAATTTAATTGAGAAAAGTACTATTTTAGTTTCTTTTTACATTATCTGTAACATCTGTCTTATGTATCAAACATTATAAAAATCTTTTATTGCTTCAAAATAGTAATATTAATTTAAGACTCCTTAACCAAGGTTTTACTACAAAAAAACATTTGTACAGTGAAATCTCTCCTAAAAGATACTTCTCTCTGAAGGACAGAACCCTCCCAATCAGCATTGTTTTATATTCCCCATTGTTATTATCGTGATTTATAAATCTTTGCAATAAACACGCTTCTGATTGGTGTAGGCAGCCATATTTTCATCGCCAAGAAATAAATTTCCCCATTTCAACTGACACACTCTGCTACTGCTACTTGAATGTGCATGCACTACTATCAGGGATCAATAGCTAGCCTGATTTCCTTCAGGGAAAGAAATATAGTTGGTCCTTATGTGCCATCTGACACCAAACAGTCGTTATCCTTGGTTCTAGACCGATTGTATTCAATCCCAATGTCAGCGGGAAGTGTGAATAGTTATAAGTCAAGATCAGCCTGTCACCATGGAAAAGCATGGTTGGGCAACCCCCTCCAGATCCTGTCTGTACTGTTGCAAGGACTGAAAATTACAACACACGACCAAAGATCTACAGGGTGTATTGCCAAAGATCTCCAAAAAAAAAAAATCGTGTATATATATATATATATATTTTTTTTTTGTTTGTACGTAATGATGTACGAATGTATGTATATATGCAGTACTACAAATTAGGGGGCATCCAATTATTAATTAAAATCACTACCTACTATTACACCATCATCCCAAAGAATAAAAAGATTAATTTTTTTATAAATAATTTTGTCTTAGTTTGGTCTACATTCTTTTATCGAAGTATTTTCACTTCTGTGCTATTTTTGGCTCACTTCTCCCTTGCAGATGATGTTTTTTAAAAAATCTAATATTCCTTAGTCAAATTTATTATATTAACAAAGTGAATTTTAATAATGCGACTAAATGCATAACTTAAGTTTTCTGTGCAGCAGTTATTCAAAATAATAAATAAGAGTTTGAAATGACTCAATTCTCTCATAATTAAGCAAATGTTTTGTAAGTACCTCTTTGTGTTTGTTAATATGTTCATATCAGCTAGTAAAAATATAATGTCTATCGATAATGTACAGAGGAGTTAAAAACTTCATAGATTTAAGTTAATAATTAGTTCTGATTTATGAATTTTACTTATTATTCACATTTGTATACTCCTCACTAGTTATCCCTTTCAACAAATTATTCAATCTGGCTGCTCAATGTTCTTGGCAGAGAGGTTTCACTGTAAAAACTTCATTATAACTTGTTTAATTCATTATAAATTGACCTAACTATTGTAATGAGTACAATTCAAAGTCTTATAATTGAATAATGACATGGGAAAAAAAAAGTATTGCTCAAACTTATGGTCTGTTGTATCTCTTACTTTCAATATTAGCCATCATTAAAATAATGCTGAGTGGTGATTATGACTTCAATTAATCATTTTATTTTAGGAGAAATGGAGGTTGAACCTTTGTTTGCTGAGGGAGATGAATTTAATCTAAGAACTGAAACTGATTTCTGGGCTCCTGGGCCATCTATACAGGGTCCAACATATTCCTCTAGGCATCGGTATAACTCTCGAAGCAGAAGATATCGACCAGGTTTGTCTGTTGTTTCTATATTTTAATTTTGAATTGCTTTTTGTGCTAAGGTTGGTTAGTGTTTCTCTATAAATATAATTACTGCTTGTTTTGTTGATTCATGCAATTCGTAACTTTTTTGGGGCTAAATTTGACAAATACTTCTCGAATTGTTATAAAAAAAAATTAAGATCCTTACGAATTTAGTATGTATTTCACAATAATCTATAATAATTTAACAATAATAATTTTCTACTTTATTAATCTAAATTTTTTTACATATATAAATATTTAAAAAAAAAACAAAAAAACTTGTACCACTACAACCCTTGAAGGGTCTCGGATTTAGTACGTGGTAGAAAAAATAATGTTTCTTGGACAACGGTTCTGGGGAGAGGTGATTTGTTCTATATCACACTTGACCAATAGATTTTCTCCCCTTATTTCGGGTACCCCCATATTAGAGGTTGGGTGAGCCCCAGGAAGGTCCTAGATCCCATAGGATTCATCTCTGACCGCTAACATATTAAATAAAAGTCTGCTAGCGAGCTGGATTTTAACCCAGGATCTATGGCAACTTAGCACTCTACCTCTGAGCCACTCTGCTCCCTAATCACACTTTAAATGAAGTAAATATAGAGGCAATGGAGGGCCTTACACTTTCTGCCGTATTTCACTGTTATTTTACAATTAATGATCTTAAAAATAAAATTTAAATAATAAAAAACATAAATAAATAAAATCCATAGATCAACAATAAATATTTACACACTTCATTAGGACTTGGTTAATTAAAATTACACATCTCTATTCATTGATTTTGTCTTACAATGAAATTAAATAATAGGTTAATTCAAATATAATTAGAAAACTAACTATAGTAGTTATTAAAAAGCAAATTAAATTGTCAACCATATTATTTAATAATATAATTCAATCAACAAATTTAAAATATTTGTATTAATGCGCTTTTTATAAATAAAAATGGATGAATATTCTTAAAGTATTATATAACGTTTTTTATGGTTGCAAAGTTTTAATAGTATTTTCATGTAGTGGTATAGAATTTTCTTATAATATTGAGTTGTTTCATTTGAAATGTCCGTTTTCAAAGGAATGGTCATTTATTATAACAACTTTATGAAATCAAAACATTTTTGTTCAAAATATTTACCCTTATTTTTTATGCATATTTCCCAACATCTTATCAAATTTTCAATCTCAGAACTGAAAGATTAGAAATCAATTTCAAAAATTTTACCCTTAAGGACGTTGTTCAAATTTCTGAACCAATGGAAAATTGTTGGAGATAAGTCTAAGGAATAAGGTGGGGGTGTAGGAATTACTCAACCAGTAACAGTAGACTTACTCTACGTAATTTTGTGAAACATGAGGTCTGGCATCGTCGTGTTAGAATACAGATTCCTTCGATTAATCAATGCAGGTTGTTTTTTTTGCAATATTTCAATATCCCTGCAGTAGATAGATGAGATGGTTTCTCCACTGAATAGAAAGGGGATATGAATTATTTAAAAATTAATTATTTATTTATGAATTCATTTGTCACTAGTTGAACATATCTCAAACTAATGGCGAATAGTCCATTTTTACAGCATTCTTCTCTGAACTCCCTGGGGTAACGTTTCTTGCAGCTTAGACTGCCTTTGAATTTTAGAAATAATTAAGTGGACATTTCATATAAAACGACTCAATAGAAGGTGTGTTTACTGTGTTAACCCTTAAATGCATGAATTTTGATTTTTGTTTAAAAACAATTTTTTTAAGTGGCTTAAGGCTCAATGTCAAAGGTGAAAATAGTAAAAAAAAATCATTTCATCCTATTTCATTGAAACTTTAACATATACTGAAACAGCTGAGTTACAGAATGCATTTAAGGGTTAATTTGACTCAGGCAATTAAATCTGCTAGTATAAGTCACTGGTAGTATATGTCTAGAAAGGTTAAATTATAACCATTTATGTGATTTAATTTTTTTAATCAGATTTTTAACTTGATAATTTTGTTTGTTTTTATTGTATCTGTAACATTGTTTTAAACTTTTAAAAGAAATATTATTTCTAGGTATTCTTTTTCTTTCTTTCATTTTTTTTTTTTTTTTACATCCCAGTTTTATTAATTTATATAATTATACAGGAGGTGATAGCGTTGAGGAGGCTGGTCCTTCAAGGTGCGAACCACATGTAACCAGAGGTGGGCGTCGGAAAATGTATTCACGTCGTCTGACGCCACCATCTCCTGCTACGACAAAGCCCAAACCTTATTCTTTGGAGAGAAATTCTTCTCTTCAAACCGTTGATGGAAATATGCCAAAGGATAAAAGTATATTTATTTGATTATCCAATTTTAAATATATTTGTTTTTTATATTTAATTTTTAAGATTTTTCTAGGTTAATTTGACCTTATTAAAAAAAAACTTATTAACTTATTAACAAGAAATCTGGAGGGAAAAAAATATTCACTATGAAAAAGTGAAAAATTCTCTTAGTTGCTCTCTTTATCCTCTATCTGTGCTGTAAACCTGTGATATATTATATATGTATATGATATGTAAATATGTGGATTTTTAGATATCCACTTGATCTCTTGGTAATTCTTTTTTTTTTCGAGCCTTGATAACTCAAGCCCAAAACTCTTGTGATGCTTTTTAAACTACTTATTTTCACTTCTTATTACAAATTATTAAATGAAAATTAATATATGTTTGAGTGGAAAATAGTTGACTGGTTATAAAAACAGACATTTCATTTAAAGAGTGCTCTTGAAATGTAATGTGAATGAATAAAGGGTCTGAACCCTTTTAGTTCCAAGATCAGGAATAACAAGAATAGTTAATTAAATTTTCAGACGAAGAATTAGTGTAAAATTATGTAAGGAAATACATCGTTTTGGTGGCGATAAAATCGATTTTTGGTCTTTGAAATTTTATGTCTACTGAGTTTGGAATAACAAGGATTTGCATTTTTTAAACTTTAAGACCAATCCCCTTGAAAATTAGTTCATCTATCCATGAAAAATCAGCACTTAAGTTTGGATAATATTTTTACATTCCCTATTTTGTTGTTTGTTGTAAATATTTGCTTAATGGTGCAATGGCACAACTTCATCTAACTAATCATAATGAAACATGGTATAGTGGTACTTCAGAACATATAAACCAGTTTGGTTTTTTTTATCTATTTGTTTACTAAAATTGATAGGGATAAAAATTGTGTGTATTAAGAACTGTTACCTACTAAGACTACCCATATTTGGTGTTACTAGGGAAAGAATATTTCACACATTTTTATGTTTGCACAAAACTAAAAAATAAATACCTTTTTTTATTATTATTAGGAAGTTGTTACTTTATTATGTTATTTCTTTATTGATTGTTCACTGTCTATATTTCCACTCTGAAACTTTCTTTTCTTACTGTTTTGTATCTATTGGTGAGCGTGATTTATAATTACAATGTTGGGTTAATAACTCATTAGAGGTTGATTACACATTTACAGAAATAACCAATTTTTTTTTTTCTCTAAATTTTTATCAAAACTAATGCAAAAAGCACAAAGCTAACAACATTGAAAGTGCATAGTAATAAGTAAAAACGTTAAAAGTAAAATAACTTTTAAGAAAATTTCTAATTTTTTTTCTTTTTTTTATCACTGTTTCTACTCAAACTGAAAATTTCATGATTCATATCCCTAATTTGTTACATATATATTGTAATTTTCCTTTCAGCAATTCTTAGTGAAGATGACTCCCCACTTGCACCTGATCTGCAATTGGATTGGTTCAGCTCGACAGAAGAAGAACCAAGTGATGATGATAGTGGAATAGAGTTCCTGTCTGTTCAATACGCAGATAATAGTAGTAACAATAGTAGTGGAGATAGCGGCCATTCGAGTAGTTCCTCTCATAGTACCCGTGGTTCAACCAACACATCTACTCCTAGCAACATTGGTAGCAACTCAATTGGAAACAACCCCACGGTAGGCGTCTATTCTTTCAAATTCCAATCTAAATATGTAATAAAAAATGGAAGAAAATTCCTAATTAAAAACATTTGTGTCATGACTGCTTCTTAGTAAAGTATTGCTTATAGTATCGTTTGATAAAATCCTCAATGCAATTTTTTAAAATCCCACTATTTTTAACTCTAAGTGTTAAATCCTTATACTTTAAAATTATTGTATTATTATTAGTAGGAAACAAATCATTATGGACTTGGATGGCATATTCAAGGCCAGTCTTAGTCATCTTAATTAGACTTATGAGACTAGACGGACCTTGAATGGCCTTAATACACTATGGGGACCCTTTCAACACTATCGTAGGCCACCTTTAGGTCAAGGAGCAGGTGATCAGTCGTGATGTGATATTCACGCACCCTCTCCGAAATTGTCCTTATGCAGAATATCTGATCTAAAATTATTTTGGTGACACATAATCTATGATCAAGTCTCGTGTACTAACTCCATCGGAGTAGAAACCAAGAGAAGAATACTGTCTGCAAACCGTTGCTATTTCGAGCTGAGACAACACCTAGCAAGTAGGGTTATAACTAGGAAAACAAAAGTTATCCTATACAAAACTCTTATTCACCCAGTGCTTACATATGGAGTGGAAACATGGACAATGGCATAATGCATAGATGCGTACTGCGATTTGCTTATCATCGAGCGCAGGGTCCTCTGAAGAATATTTGGGCCGGTTTGTGTTGATAGAAGATGGAGGCGAAGGAAAAATGAGGTGGGTGAAAGAACGATCTCTTTGGTGAGCCTGACATGGTCAGCATTATCAAGCGATCCAGATTAAGAGGTCTAAACATGCGGCGAGGATGAGCGAGGAGGAAATTCTAAAGCATATGCTCACGGAGGTCATCCATGGATGGACAGAGGAGAGTCGGTCGACCGTTACTCTGGTGGATTGACTGTGTGGCTGAAGACGCCAGGAACTTGGGAGTCCGCAACTGGATGGCAGCAGCACTCAATAGGGACTACTGGCGGAAGCTGATTAAGGAGGCCTGGATGAGTCAATGTGTTGTGCCAAACCAATAATAATAATAATCTATGATATCATCGTTTTTTCTGTCCTCCACTTGTCTTTTATAACTATGTTAAATGTGTACAGTTTTTATTACTCATGAATCAGTGACAGCTTGCTTTTGGTTTAGTTAGTAAATTGTAAGGTGGATAAATCACTAAAGGTATAACGCCCAGTACTCAACCTAGGATCATCTCTGTTAGTTAATTACCACACATGGGGGCTGTAAGGAAACAGTTCCTTCATTTGTGAACTCAAAGGTTCAAAACCAAATTCAGGTTTAGCCTAAAAAATTTTAGATTAAAGGATTTGCTTTAACAAAAGTATTCTTTCTAATTAGTCCATGAACCTCAACATTTTTTGCCTGAAGTGGAATTACAGTGTCTTAAATTGGGATGCAATTTTTTTGTTTAACAATTTTGAGCACCCTCGGAAACAACTTTTTTTTTTAAATATTGTTTTTGTCATAATTTGTGGTGTAAAAAAACATCTAGTTTTTATTTAGTATATCCTAAAAAAACAAATATATTAAATTGGGAAATATATTTCAATTTAATCATTAAACTACTTCGTATATTATCTTGAACAAGGTTTAAAATAAACCAGTTTCTGGTTGTTTTACTTTGTTTCTCTCAGAAATTGGGCTCAAACAGTTTGCTCCCTTGAGATGAACGAATGATAATACTATACCAAGTTGATAATGGAATTAAGAAGCCATAGGTTGAATAAGAAGAAGAGACCTCAACAAATGAAAAGGCTGGATGGAGAAGAACATGGTCAACCAGCAGAGGTTAAAGACAGGAATTAGGTTGAAATCTTTCTGCAGGATAAAGAAATTCCTAAGAAAAAAAAGTAAATAGTAACCAAAAACCATTCAAGCTTGAATCTAAGGCTGTAATGACTCGAATGGATTGCTAAAAACTAAATTTTCAATAATTTGAGGTTGTAAGGAAAAAGGATGCCCCTACCGATGTGTTTTTATTTATATTTTTTCTTTTGATGGTTTATCATGAAAGATATTTTTAAAACCCAATAATTTAATGAAATAGCTAAAAATCCACCAGTCCATCTGTTAATTATAATTAATATAGAAGAGAAAAAATTTGTTGACTGTAAGTACTAATGAAGGATGGAAATAGTTAGGGGTGCAGTCAAAAATTTACACAATAAATAAGTGGAAACATTATATTGTAGTTAGCCACTCCTATTGGCCTTGAAGATGACCTACAAAGCAGGTCGAAACGTTAGCACACATAAAATATAATAAGTTTCCAGTTATTTATTGTGTAAATTTTTGACTACCCCCAACTATTTCCATCCTTCATTTATATAGAACATCACTCAAGTACTAGATAACAATAGTAATATTATTAATATCCATACCACAATAGAAAATGAATTGTCAATATGCACTGATCGCTTCTTATAATGCTATAATTGTAAATAACTTTTTTATTCTGTAACTTAATGGATTAAATCTAAAATTTAATCCAATTCTGTTGTACTTTTTTTTTTTACATTTCTATGGTACCTTTTGCATAATAATATACTTGATCAATAACTTTTTCTTCTGACGTTCTTTTGTTTTTAAACTTAATGGAAACGGATTCTTTTCCACTAAAGTCCAGAAATATAACCTTACCAAGTAGGTAAGCTGGTATAAGCTTTAAGCTGTTGTGTGCACCTGTTATTAGGAACAGGTGGTGTTCATATACATTGTAGAAATGTTTCTCACGGTTACAAACTTTAAATTGGATAATATGACATGTAACCTGACACCGTCCTAGATTTCCTTGTACTGAACCAGCATAATATATTAATACCATTTATGTTATTACCCAACCGTTATATTGCTGTTGATGAAGCTATGAAGTTAATTTACTTTTTTTTTAAGAGAATAGTATACCATTGATGAACATATTTTCCTCAGTCAAAAAATAATAATTACAAATATGTTCATTAGTAAAGGTTGTTTAAAGTATTTTATTTTAATTTCCAAATGATTATATTGATTTGAAATCACCATCTGTTTTTTGTTTTTTTAAAGTTTTTTTCTGTTTATAAAATATATTACTGTTTTTGTTGTAATAATCTGAATTGTCATACTTAAAAAATAAAAAAAAATTATAGTTAAATGACCTTAAAAATCAGAATTTATCTAAATTTTTCACTGTGTGGGCTCCCGTTTTTAGTAGAATTGTTGGAAAGAATGCACGGAAATTTACCAATCCATTGTAATATGTTATTCTTTTGGTAGTATTCTCCATTTTATATTAATCGGATTTTTGAGTTTTTTATTCAATTTTAATGTTTCAATTATTAAGCAATCATATTTTAATAATCCATTTAAACTATGACCATTAGAACTATTTAAATTTCTGTTAGTTCATATGTATAATTTTAATTTCAAGTAATTATTTTAATCATACTGGCTGTGAAAACAAAGCAAAAATATGCATTGTTAAAATTATTTTCAGCTGATTTCTCAATATAAAGGTTGTTTGGGTGTTGTGTACCCAAACAACCAATTTGTCTTCAAATAGACTACCCCCGCCTGCCGAAAAGAAAGGAGGATTAATTTTCTTGGGGATGTAAATTTCAATTTTCGCTCTTCAAGGATTAGAGTGGAAAGATAAAAGAAACAAGCATACTTTCCCCCAATTTTGCTTTCAAGAAATGACTCGATTCTACCCCGGAAACAGGCTAATTCAAATCATAAGCTCTTACCTCCTAACAAGAAGGGTAAAAAGGAAAAAAATAGCTATATTGACAAAAAAATAATGCGCTGTAACTCTTATACTTACCTAAGGCTACCCTATCTAGATACAGTGAGTATTTTCTATTTTTAAAATTTTCTATTATGCCCACAACACACATATAATTTAGAGGTTATATAACATTTGTCAGGTTATAAATTGCTATTTCACAAGATTTTTTTTTTCTGAATTTATAATTCTTACACTTAATATGGGAACCCTTTCTAGATGCAGTGAGTATTTTCTGGTTTTGTTTATTTTCAATTATTCCCACAATATATTGACACATAATTTAGCATGGCATATGTAACATATGCCAACTTACAATTTTTTACTTGAAAAGATTTATTTAAAATTGAGTTAATCACTGTTTTGGAAAATGCAATGCAGTCCTCTGATTCCATTAATTAGTATTAAGTTTTGAACATTAGTATTGAATAGTGACCAGGACAAAATTATCTGTGAAATGAAATTTGAACTAGTTTTCATCTTTTGTTATTAATCATTTACATTTAGTTGGTTTATTAGTTACTCCAAGCTTTTGTATCAATATAAGGTATTAGAAAACCATGAATATTATGCTCGATGTATTTGACTAATTATCTTGTTTAATGATTTATAATTACCATTAGTTCATTCCATTAGCCATGTCTGTCTTTTTAAGTAAACTCTTGTTTTAAGATTACTAACTAAATCATTTTTTCTTGGGATCTAATTTTTATTAAACAAAAAGTTTTCGATAACTGCCCTTATTCCTTTTGTTCACATTTTATTATGCGCGGGAAGTAAATTATAGATCTCTAGCATACAAAGAATGTATGATAATTTGAAAAAATAGAAACAGAAATTTTTAACTTTTAGGCAATTCTCACTCTTATCCAATAGTCTTATAAGGCATTATTTCTTCTATCCGGATGTGAATGATCGAGGTGATGCATAGATTTCTTGAGCACCTCACCACTGGATGCGACAAGCTACGAGAGATAATTATAATTGGCACGTGCTTTATTATTCTTAAGATTCGTTATTACCTCCGTTATTTCTTCTTTATCAGGAGGTTCTGACTCATCTCTTGTAGAACGTGGTATCAAATGTAGCCTTATCAGTCAGCTGACTACAATTTAACTGGTTGTAAAATGCTGTCTCATATTTTAATCATTATTTTTACAGTATTTTACTATTGTAGTTTTAATATTTAGGTATCATACCCATCCGAGAACACTTGCATTAGATGTCATCTGAAACAGTTCTATTCCCTTACTTTATAATTAGATTGGTTCATTCAAAAATATTGTTTTAGTTTAACAGTTTAGCAATAATAATTCATTTTTAAAGAATTCCTTCCAATGTTAGAAGTGGTAATGGAAATATCCTCTTATCATCAGTACATGAAGAAACCAAGAAATCTTGTAGCAGGAGAAACATTTTTAAGGGATAGTGATTAACATCAATATATTAATATAAATGGCTATAGAAATTCACACCCTATCCCCCGTTACATTTATAGTTTATTTTGAAAATAATTTTATCATAGAATAATTTTACTCCTACTCTTTATATTTTGTGTAGTCAACTCTTTAACATGGATATTAATAACACATGTGCATGCAGGTCATCAGAGTGATTGTTCCATTATAAATTGTGTGTTATCTTGAAACAGTTAATGGATTTAAAATTTAGGACTCAACACACTCTATTTGAACATATGGACCAAAATTGAATCCTTGCATCAAACTGTAAATGCAATCCCATCCTGGTTCAATGCACTGACTCACTCCTATTCTCCTGAAAAACAGAGGTTATTCAGGAGTCCTAGTAAGAATTAAAAAATCCAGATCGGGATCTCTACTTTAAATTCCTTTCTTTTTGGGACATTAGTTGTCATAATTCATTTCTCTGGAGAATTAAAAATGAGATCATCACTACCTTATTATTTTATTGTTTAGAAATGGTGTGCTGTTATTCAAAATTTGCATTGAGTATGTATGAGGTTAGCAAATTGTTTCCTTTACCTATATGCACAGTTTTTTGAAGAATTATATAATTTAAGAATGTATAAGTTCTCCTATACAGGGTATTTTGGAATTGCACGGCACTATTTTAGGTATGTGTTCTTTAACACAAAATAATCAAAAAAATTCATATTAACATATATTTCAAACTCATTTATGAAACAGATATCAAAGGTTAAACATTTATTATTTATTTACTACATTAAGACTTACTGTACAAGGTTTAGCGTGTTTAATACTATAGAACAGGTTTTAATCACCTGATAAGCAATGACTGTAGTTGCTCATCTGTTTAGTTCTGTGTGTTTTAGTGTGAGTGAATACTGTGAGACAGTTCAATTTATGATTATCATGGGAGACCGCAAGATTATAACAAGGGGAAAATTTCTCCCAGTGGTTAATTCGAAAATGCACACGAGATCCTAACTTCTTGAAGTGCATTTTGGTTACTGATGAATCTTGCTTTACAAGAAATGGGATTCTTAATTTTCGAAATACCCATAGTTGGGCTGAAGAAAACCCTCATACGACTGCTGTTGGACATTACCAACATACCTTTTCTTTAAATGTCTGGCGTGGTCTTCTATGCGACAACATCATTGGCCCTTCTTTTTGCCACCTAGGCTGTCAGGTATATCTTACTTGGATTTTTTGCAAAATAATCTTCATGAATTCTTAGAAGATATTCCGCTAGGCATTAGACAAAAGCTGTGGTTTATTCATGACTGTGCTCCAGCTCACTTTTCTCATTCAAGAACGGACCTGTTAAATGGCCACCACAATCTCCGGATTTAACGCCATTATATTATTTTGTGTAGGGCTGGATGAAGTCTATGGTTTATTCTGCGGCAGTTGGCACGCAAGAAAAACTAAGAAATCGGATCGTGGAAGCTGCAGTAACTTTTATTTTATTTTTGTTCACCCTACCAGCCATTTCTGGCATACGTGTTTCGGCAGGGGCGGGTTAATGCGTTGGGTTTACGCATGCCTGCCACTGCCAATAATCAACTCTTTAGTTAGAACACTTTATTTATAAAAATATTACATATTCTGGGGGGGGGTTCCATTTAATTAATGGGAACAATCAATTAAATTTCTGTGGTGCTGCCTGGTGCACGGATGTGCACCTTACTGTTGGGGCAGCACCTTTAGGCCTCCTGGCCGGTCTCTATCCGTCCGGATGCCGTCCAGCCCTCCTGGTCCGCCGCATCCGTCCGGTCATCCGCCCGGTCTCCTTCTATCTCCTCCTGCGCTGGCTCCTCGTCTGGTGGCTCGCCGAGGAGCCAGACCCTGCTAATGGTGAAATGTGCAGGCCCGACCACTTCCTTCCACCCGTAGACAAACTCCTTAAAGAAGGGGTACTTGTCTTCTTCCATCAACCGGAGGAAGTCATCCTCGGCGAGGGCAAAGATCCCGGTTTTCCTAGACAACCTGGCAAGGTGTCCTTCCATTGCGGTGCAGGAGAGCACAACGTACTCCGCTGTCTCAGGGACCCCACAAGCGGGCCAGCGGGGGTCAATCTCTCTCCTATACTCACTGAGCTTTCCCCGGAACCCGCCGTGCCCTGTAAGGATCTGCGAGACCCAGTAGTCCGGGAGGACCCATGTCGCCGCCAATCTCAACTGGACGGTGGGGAAGAACTTTCTCAAGGTTGAGCCCTTCTGGCTTCCCACCCACCGTCTGTTCCACTCGTCAATCGAGTCCTCCCTAACAATCTTCTTCCATCTGTTGGGGGTCTCGCCGATCCCCTCTCGGAGTCCCTCCGGGAGTGCCGCCAGCCCCTGCCTCTTCACCTCATATTTCAGGGTGTCCTCCCTGAGCACAATGTCCAGGGGCACGGCCTCGTGTAACACTGTCCTATAGGCCTTAGAGACTCTCAGCAGAGCCAGTCTCTGGATGGTCGCCAGCCTCCTCTTCTGCTGCTGCGTGAGGTTACGGCTCCACGCAGGAGATGCATACCTCAGGATACCCAAGACCACGCCTTGGAAATGGTCATAGTTGCCGGGTACTTAAGGCCCCAGAATGCACCCCCTATTCTTCCTAATCTATTAATTGACAGGGTCACCCTATCTTTCAGGTATGCTAGGTGAGGGGTGGCGTCGATGCTTCTCCTGAACTTAACGCCCAGGTACATCACCTCCTCACCCAGTCTCACTCTCTCTCACTGAATATCCAGTATGACAGGATGAGCCCTGTCAGTGGAGCCTCTCATTAGTATGGGTCTTGGCTGCGGCCATACTCAACTTTCTCCTCACGCACCATTCTGCTACCTGACTGGCGCACCTCTCCGCTTGAGTCTTCACTCTGGCTCTGCTGTTCTCGGCCACTAGGACTGCCAGGTCGTCGACGTAGGCCGTGGCATGGAACCCTTCGTCTTTTAGCTCCCCCAGCAACTGGTCGAAAACAAGCTTCCACAGGGCCGGCCTAAGGACCGACCCTTGTGGGCAACCTCTCTCTATTCTTCTCTCCACCTCGTAGTAGCCACCCCTTACCCTGACGCTTCTGTCACTGAGGTAGCTACTTACGAGGGAGTACAGATTGCTGGCAAGCCGCTTGGAATTGCTTGGAAGCCGCAGTAACTATCAAGCACTATCCTGATACTATACGAAGAGCCAGAGAATTATGGATTCGTTGTGCTGAATGTTGCATTCAACAAAACGGAGGCCCCTTTGAACAGTTACTCTAAATGTTGTAATAATAATAAATAAATAGTAATAATGAATAATAAATCTTTAACCTTTGATAGCTGTTTAATAAATGAGTTTAAGATATATGTTAATATTAACTTTTTTGTTTATTTTGTGTTAGAGAACACATACCTAAAATAGCGCCGTGCAATTCCGAAACACCCTATATAATTAGAAATCCTCTTTTGTTTTAATTCCAATTTGAATTAAACGTAAGAGTCTTCTGTTAAAATATTAGTTATTCATAAATAAAAAGTGAATTCTGTTTGATGATCAAATATCTCCAATATGTACAGTACACGGATTATAAGTTCTGTAATAAATTTTTTTTTGTTGTAGGTACCTGTAGTGGATTTAACACAAGAGTCAGATGAGGAAATGACTGATGTTATGCCACAAGCTCCGTCATTGCCTCGAGGACCTCCTCCTTTAATACGGTTCAGACCCTGTCGGCTACAGGAACTTCCACCTTGCATACATCCTCCACCTCCTTTACCTCCACCTCAAACATGGCATGTTCCACCACCACCACCAATTCACATTCAGTATCCCCATCACAGTGCAGCTGTGTGTAAGTCAAAATTTTATCTGCATAGTGACTAACTGCATTTTATTTCATAATTTTTGAACTCACCAAATACAATAACAGCTTTATTTAAACGATCATAAAAGAAAAAAAATTGCTTTTTATCTGATTCCTAACATTAATTACATTAAGCGATCTACTTTAATTGACTTGCTGAGTTTCTTTCATTCCTCAATAAATTAAGAAACATTTAAACATTGTAGTCTTCCTGATTTCGTTCAGATTAATTTTATTTTGAACTATTGGTCGTATATTGCCTAACAAAAAAGCAACATAAAAATGAATTAATTTTGAATATCTTTACAATATTCTTATGACTAACTACTGATATGATTTTTTAGTTCCTCCTCGATTATATCCAGTTCATCAACGGATGTGGCAATCACACCATCGGATGCAAGAAATGCACAGGAGGAGGCTGGACCACCATTTTCAAGGGCAAGTTTTTCACTTTAATTTTTTGACAATTGTAGTTTGATATACTGCTAATGAGGAATGTTTTCTAATTGACTTGTAACTGCTTTTATTTGGTTATTTTATCATCGAAACAATATTCTAATAGAGGTTTATAGGAAATTGAATTTCTTATAATAACTACTTATTGAAAATACTTATTTGAAATACCAGTAATCTATATTAATAGTGGAACCTCTTGAGTTTTAAGATTAAAAATTCTCAATAATTTTTTCTTCTTTCCTTCATTTATGTACCCAATGATGAGATGTAGTTAGTGAGAAAGTAAAGTATTTTTTCTGTTTTATACAAGAAAAGCTGAAAGCAGATGTATGAAAATTAGCAGATGTTGCTGGATCAAAAAACAGTGTGTTGAGGTCTAAAAATTCAGAAATTTTAATACATTTGAGAAATCGGATCTTTATTTTAATACATATATATTTATATAAAACATTTAATTTAAACCTGTTTCCTAAAATGTATTAATGAATTAATTAATTTTTGCATTTGTATTTAAACCTATGCCATGGAGTTGGTGGTCCAATGTTTTGCCACTGAAGCACCCATTCATAATTAAAGCGCTCTATTAAATTAAAAAAAAAAAATATGGAAGATAATATTTTTTTTTTTTAAATTTATTTATTGAAATTTACAACTGTATACAAAATACATCTAGTAAATCTAATGAGCGAATACATTGACATGAGAAGACAAGTAGAGAAACTACCTAGTGGTAGTACTCAAATAAAAAGTTCAGTTTAGAAGGTCACGAGGCCATCTTCTTTTCAGACGCCTCGGAGGATTATCAGGAATTGAAGAGGTTAGATAATATATTAAAAAACTTTTATCGTTTGGCAGAATTTTTTAAAATGTTAAAATGTTACTGAATGATTTGTTTTATTCATCTTATGATCATCTCTTATCTAAATTTCTCAATTAAGATTTTTGTGCATTAATCTTGAATGATACATTATACTTTGTATTATATAAATTGTCCCAATATTGATTTTCACAATAACCTGAGAATAGAAGTATAATTTCAGTCCTATGAAATTGTTTTATTTTATGGACGCCATCAAATTCCCTGTCTATTCTATTTGAATTAAATTTTTTTTCTCAATTGTCTTTAGTTATTATTTATCTTAATATAGAAAAAAAAAAAAAAAGTGATCATGCTGCCCATTTGTTAAAAGTTATATTATGTTTTGAAATAGATATATAATATCTTATTTATCATCTTAATATTTATGTATATATTTATATATTTAGTTTGCGGCAACGGGAAATGTTGGTGGACTATGCACCTCAACCTGGTAGTATGGGTTTTGTTGGCGCACCAGCTAATGGGGCGTTACCTCCTCAGCAGCCTGCTGTGTTCTCCACACCAGAAGTTCATCAGCCTGCGGCTATGCTACTCGGTGAACCTCAGTTACGGACAGATATTGTGGAAATTCCACAGCCCCCTCCTCCAAAGTAAGTGAATTTTTAATTATTTAGGTGTTTTTTTTTGTTTGCTATAGAAGTTTGTTTAAGAAAATTTGTTTCCTGTAATAAATTTTGTTTTATAAATCGATATTTAGTTGAATTTATTCAAGAGTACAATATAATTTCTTTCTTTTTTTTAATGGAACTGCAATTAAATTTTTTCATTTTAAATTTGTATATATATATATATATATATTTTTTTTTTATTTTGAAGAGAAAAGATTTGTCCGATTCTAGGATCGGTGAAGAGAATGGATTTGTCTGGCTTGGATACGACCTCTGGGATCTCAGTGGTTTAGAGCACTGCACTAGCGATGCAGACGGCCTTATTTTATTTTATTATAAATTATTTTATTTATCTCATATGTTACTTACTTTGTTTATGTAAACATCTCTTCATAAATGATTTTAAAAGCTTCCCACAAAAATCAAACAGCTTTTATATCATCATAATAGAATAGTCACGGTTATTTAAATTCTACTAAAATATGTATTTACTATGAATAATCATATTGCACAAACTTTGTTGTTAATTTTATGTTTTATTTTAGCGAAACACCTCATCAACATGTGCATCATTATGTGCACCATTACCCATCACCTGGTAGAATGGCTCACTTGCACATAAGTATAGCACCCGGACCTGCTGTGGTAAGTTCATGTAAACTTAGGACACTTATCCATTTACTTAATTAAAAATTAAGTAATTTCTTTATAAACAATTCAATTTTTTAAAGGATAGTTGCTTATTAATATTTATAGTCACAATAGCATTCAAAGTTTCACTTTTTTTTTTTAATATGGTAATTACTGATAGTCTGGTCCCAATATTAAGGTTTTATGTTCTAAAGATGAATCACCTTTTGAAAGTTGTCACGGCCCTTCGAAAATCTTCCCCCCCAAAGATCATTTTAATAAGCATAAAAAAAGTACAGGTTCTGAACCTCACCTCCTCTGGTTTTTGTGGGAAAATTTATTACTACATAGTGGCGTTATTAGTGAAATACACTAAGCTTTTTTTTTTTTTCTATGTTCCATAATAGCCTTTTCATCAACATTTTCTCAAATTCATGTTATTTCACTTGTTACCCCACAATATATTTATTTTTCTTTCAATAACTCTTTTATGTCTAAGGGGAAGGCATAAGCTTAATTCAATTTAATTTAATTTAATCAGCAATATTGCGAAATTGGGATGCAACCCATGATGATTAATTATAATATATGCATTTATAATTTAATGTTGATAGTATATAGTAGTTTATTCTTATGTGACTGAAACCTTATTTGTTATTACTCTAAGGAACATTATCCATTATTTATCTAAAATTCTTTTGTTACATTTTTTTATATAAACTATTTATTATTAAATTATATTAATTTTATTGTACAGGGTGGTAGCACTGTTGGAAGAGGGCAAGAGATGATGATTCCTGGACCACCAGTAGTCACTCCCGAGCTTGTTCCATTTCCAATACTTACTCGCCACATGGCATACAGGCTAGAGGATTACATGAGGTTCCTAGAGTCTCGAAGAGTTGTCAGCACTGTAAATAGAGGGGCGTCTCAACATACCATTGAGAGATATACATTCCCTCATAAGTACAAGCGTGTAAGTTGATTTATCTCAATCGTCAGCCTGATTTATACAAAAATGATTTATTTCATGTAAAAGAAAGAGTTGGAAAATCATTGAGAATCAGATTAAGACCAAGAGGTGTGGATCGGTGGATCTTGCAACTATGCGTATACCCATCATTTATCATTTGCCCAATTGTTTCAGTTTATTTGTTGCACAGCATTATTTAAAAGATGCTTTGATAGATAGTACGTGTGTGTGTGAGTGCGTTTGCATACGTGTGTGTGTAATTGTGTAAGCATGTGTTTGCTTTAAAAATATTTATATTTCAGAGGTATTTAAAAATAAATCTTCTATTTTAGTTTTAGTGATAACTTACCAAAGTGTAATTTAAAGTGTAGGTTTTTTGTAATTTTTGCGATCTGGAGATGTGTGTGGTTCTGAAACAGTATGTGATCCATTTCCTTTACTGGGAGATTAGAATTAACAATAGGAAAATATAATGGAGCGTCGAAGTCCTGTAGTCTTGCGCTGTTCTTCAAAATAAGTAATAACAGTATAGTTAGACCTTTATTTAATGGCACAAGAGTTAAGCCAATATCCATCTTCAAACCCCAGTTCAAGGCACCATTCACACATCTCATTAAGATTTGAACTTAAATCATATGTCCATTTTTTAGAATGTTAAGAAAATTAAGATTTGCACTTCACACGAGCTCGTCAGATTCTATCCTATTTCATAGCTTGTTATATTTTACCTCGTTCATGATCTACCTGCCAAAAAGTTAACATCTTTAGTTCAATGAAAGCTGCCAAAAGTAATTTGAATTTGAATTAGAAATTTATTTAAAAAATATATACTACCAAATAAGTTAAAGAAAAGTAAGAAAAGCTGTGCCAACATGCACTAAAATTTGAAGATGGACATTAGAGAATTTTTTAAATTATTGACAAAGAATTTGATTATTTTGTTGTTTCTTTAACTCTATTAGACTTAAATCCATATCTAATTCATTTTCTGATTTAGATAAAAGTGATTATGATGATATATTTCCCCTTTTAGTATTTAAAACTTAATTTAGGAATAGATCCAAAGACGATAGGTTAGGTTCTAAATAGTCTTATTGTTGGAGTTTGCCTGTGCGATCCCTCCTTTAGCATAGTTGTTTAACAATTTTATAAATATCTCTCATTAAACACAGAACAAGTAATTATACATATCTATTGTTAAAAAATTCTTACATAATAAAATTAAACTAATGATATTTAATTTATATAAATATCATCATATATAACTGTAATGATTTCTGTTGCAGATGAAAAAAGATACAGATGATTTAGAAGATAATACTGAAAAATGTACCATCTGTCTTTCTGAATTTGAAGATTTCGAGGATGTCAGGCAAGTTGACTTTTATATTACTATATTTATTAAAAATTGTCATCAAAAATGTTTGTTTTATTGTTAACATTTTGGAATTTTTTAAGTTTGGATGGAAAGAGTTTTTGCCATGTATTATAAACATTTATTTTATTTTATTATTCATGTATTTTACTATAATATTTATGTGAGGAAGTTGTTATGAATGTTATAGTATTCTGTTAGTTAGTAATTAATGATTCTGGTTTATTAGACTGAGGGAATGACAAAAAAGTTATTTACGTTTTTTTTTTTCCAAATTACACATCACTTATTGTTATAAAGGGCCACAATAGAAGAAACAGCTAGCTTACCTACTGCTTTCTTTGACAAATAATTTCTTTTACTACAGTATGTAAATCGTTTAGTTCTTTGTGTGTGTTAGTGAAACCATTCGTGTTGTGTGCTTTTGCAAATGATATCTGACAAATTTTCTTTTGCCTTAGTAAAAAATTTGAAATGAACTTAATGTCAATTTTGTCCTCGATAACTTCAATTTTTTCTGGATTTTTTGAACCCCTATTCGATGGTCATAACTTTATTTGTAGGTCAAGTGATTTTTTATTAAAACTTGACTGACATTGTTATTGGTGCTTTAGTTTTACAAAAAAAAAAAGTTTTATCGTTCTCATTGTGAACATTATTTTTAAAAAAATATTAAAATTGTTTAGAGGGAAAGATCTTCATGATTTTTGACTGTTGTAGGAGCATATGAGCAGATGAGATAATGACAATTTCTAAAAATAGTGCACATTTTTAAAATTGACATCTCACATTTACACTAGCACAGCATGTTAATTGATATTGCTTTCATTATTTTTTTAAATTTAATTTCATCTTATTATTAAGACCTACACAAAATAAATTTCAACTCATCCAAGATGGATTCGATCTGGTTCCGCAGGAGATTCGAGGCTGATCATGTTATAGTCCTACCTCTCTGAGCCTCCACAGCTTTTCCAAACTATTGGCATTGATAATTGACTATATTTATTTATGCCATCATCTACTTTACTATCAAACCAACATTAATTAACTTGAGATTCAAAACAAATTTTGTCTATTATTATGCTTTATGGTCGTTTAGATAAACGATTGTTTGATCCTCCTTATATTTTTACATCTTAAAAAATTACAATCCATTCAATATGTTTTTGAGTAAATTTTTTAGCAACTACAAGTATTGTCTTAGTAAAAAGCAATCATTAAGTTGTTAGAAATATGTCAAGAAAATTTATGGAAACATATAATATTGTGACCAACCAACTTTCATTTTTTTTTTTAATCTATTTTATTTATTTCATTAATGGTACACTTATACAACATTTTTCAAAATTGTTACATCTTTTGTATTTGTATAACAAACCTGCTGGGACTTCAATATTTTAGTTAGAGGGAGGAGTTACATATTTTTGTTAGTCAGTAGAAATATTAATGTGAATGGCTTAAGATGTTATGCACAAAACTTAGCTTTCTCTTAAATTCTAGGTCTCCAGCTTCTAAATCCAAATTATTTATTTATGTTTTAAATTTAATTTTTGATTTTTATTAGTACACGTGTATTACTGTTATATTGTCTTAAAAAAACATAAGCTCCTGTATCTGAGAAACAATGGTAAATAAAGTTCTCTTACAAATGCCAGTATAAGCCATCACATACACTAAACATTTATGTCTACTAAATGACAATAATTATAATAATATGTCATTTGTTATAGATTTTTTCCCAAATGTTACGAAAACCAACATATAAACATTGTTTAAGATTCGGCCTGTACAGACAGTTCTGTTAGATTAATATTTCTTATCAAGTAAGGCCATACATTTTTTTTTAACATAAAAAAGAAATGTGTATGGTTATAGACATTTAGGAATTTTAACTTTGAATACTTGGGTGGATCTATAGGATTATTTTTTTCATTTAAGTTATATTTGTTTACATGTATCAATGACAGAAGTTTGTCATTTAAGTTAATTAATGAATCATTTGTTATTCAGAACCAGATTGCAATTTAAAAAATCGTATGGTATGGATGGTTGGAAATACTTTTGTTGTATTTTTAATTAAATAATTGCCCCTTTAAATGATTATAGAAATATCATTTTCTAAGGGACTAAGCTTCAGTTACTTCAGCTACACCATCATTCATTTATACTTTTAATTTTTCAAAAAAAGAAAAAATTGTAAATAATAAACTATTGATGTATTTATTACAGGAGATTGCCATGTATGCACTTGTTTCACGTGGAGTGTGTTGATCAGTGGCTATCATCGAACAAACGTTGCCCAATCTGCAGAGTTGATATTGATGCAGATATGAAAGATGTCTAAAACCGGCCTTTTTATCGGTTGGTTATTGTTATTGTGTTGTATTCTTTGTCCTTAATTGACATCCTCATGACCTCTGATAAAATAAAAGCTGAGTAGAAAAATTAAAACAACCTTCAAATGTAACTCATAATAAACGTTATACGATGAAGTCATGAAAGCTATGGGGAGCAGCCCTTTATATGCCTGTAATAAAGATAAATTATACGTTGAATTAGAATTATTTTTCTAAATAATAGCATGAGTAGACAGTTATTTTTATATCTAGTAAAGAGAGCATTGTTATAATTTTAATTGTTTGAGACACGTTTGCTAGATTTGAGTCCTTAAAAAATCCTAAGTGTCTTTTTCTTCTTCGTATTATTTGATCAAATTGAATAAATAGTTTTGTTTTACTATTTTATTGTATTAGATGACAATCATCTACAATAAACATAATTTAATTATTAAAACTATAATAACAACTTCCATTATTGTTAATGGAACTATTTATGAATAGAGCTATTTAATACTACAGTAGATATAATACTCCAGGTTATCAATTCCTGGTTCGCAACACACCAAAACTGTGATTTAGGTAAAGCTACCATAATATAATTATAACTGTTTTGCATACTTATGTTTATTATATTTTATTTTATTTGTAATTACTATAGTGATTCTTGTTTACCTTCTGTTATTGATTTTGTGCCTGTCAGTGGGTATATATTAATAAATGCTAATACTATTTTTGCCAATAATAAAGCTTTTGTTCACTGTTACTGCTTTTGTTTGATCACTTGCTATGGTTGCTAGAGTAGCAGTAGACATAGATAATATAAAATAAATCCTATTAGGGACCATTCTATGCAGAAATTGAGCAGGTAATGGTTGTGCTTAGTATTTAAAAATCTTGTAGATCGTTAAATATTTTAAAACAATAATAATCCTACCTCATAGCTGCCGATAATTAGTTCTAATACAATACAGCAAAATATAAGTAAATGTTAAATAATGGAGGGAGAGGTATGACAGGTTGATAGGGTAGAATTAGACTTTCAAATTTGATGACATAAAGGGAATTAGGCAGGTTTATCTTAGCAATAAGTGAAAATATTTCATGTAGTTGTTAAGATCCTGTTTTGACCAGGGAGTTCAAGTTTTGGTGTGTTGTGGGAGTCAAAAGCCAGTAATGCCAGTTTGACATTTTTCTTAATAAGATTTTTATCTTTTAACTATAAGAACATTTGATCTAGATGATATTGTATAATTTAATTAGTTGACTCATCAATTTATAATAGTTTATTTCCTATTAGAAAGAAAATAAACAAAATAATACAAAGTACAAAATTAATATATCTTAATGCATCCTCAAGTTATTTATTTTTATAATCAAAGTTGTTTTTAATGTATTGTTACCTTCTGCGATTAGTTTCATAAGAGATAATTTTTTTAGTTATCATTAAACTAACATATTCTGGCATTCTAGTCTGCATTTTAGGACACTTTCCATTACCTTTGATGAACTCAATAATTGGTTTGTTGTACATATATGTTTGTTTTTAATTTTAGTCATTAATTTAGTAACACACATTAAAGACTGTGAACAAAAATAATCTCTTCTCAATTACTATCGATTCCAATTCCTGACTCCATTAATAGCAGTCATCCTTTCATGGTTATAGATAGTAATTTATAAATATTAAAACCTAAATATACTCCTATACATTATTCACTCATAATATATATTAAAAAATATATATATGTCTTGTATGTTTTTATGGTGAAATAAATTTCCATATGTAGGAAATATATACATACACACATTTGTTTTGTTTTATTTTATTATTCCTTTTATTTCTTTTTATCAGAATGCAATTTTTTTTTTTTTTTTATTTTGTATACATTTACTTTTTATATTTTTAATCATTGATTACCATTTTTTAAAATTTTTTTTACTAAAACAAACTGCTGCTAAAAGTATTTCTGGAGATTGACCGGTACTAATTCTGTCATTAGTTTTTCTTTTGAGCTCTCTAAAATGTTAAAAGATATAATGTTTTAAATTATTAACATTATTTTTATTGATTATTTGTTTCTCTGAGTAATAATTTCTCATTCCTATCATTATGGTATTACAAAATCCCTTACAATTTTGTTTTTTAATTATCTGTAAAAATAAAAATATAAAATGACGGGCTAATGTTGAAACATTTTTTCTCTGGAACTGTTAAATAAAGTTATTAATAAAAATAATTATTTATAGGGAAGATGAAAGGTTTCTTTGGTTCACTATACATTTTGCAGGGTCCATTCTCTCCCCTCAGATTGAAAACGGATTATGATAGAAAAACGTGGGACAAAAAAACAATATTGCTAGTTACACTTTTTAAATTGCACACTTAAGTTCTTTTTCTTTTAATTTTAAAATATTGTATTAACCAATGAAGTACATGGATGAAGTTATGATGGTCAATGTTATTTACATGGATGAAGTATGTATACATTATGAAGTTATTGTCTTGTTAATCAAACCTTTTTGTTTTTTATTGATAGAACGTGTTTGGTGAAACTGACAAAATTGATTAAGGTAGTGAGATAATATGAATAGATTATTCACTAGAATAACACAGCAAATTATTTTTATGAATCAATAACTAATCAACTAATTTCCCCACTTTGTTGGACCAGGAGTGCATTTTTGCAAAAATGCCAAACTTTCCTTTTTAAATTTTAGTTATGATTACTAGTTTTGATGGTGTTCGAGAGTCAGATTCATATAAAGAAAAAATAAAGAGATTGTGGAGTGTCCACCTGGCATGGAAACACCACAGAATGTCTGGTGAATAAACAAACTTCAACCAAATAATTAAAACATTTAATTAATAATTTATGATACCCAGTTTGTTTAATTAATCTTGATCTTTGGATTCATGTATTTCATGCAGTGTTTTATCTTACTACATCAGACTTTTTTTGACATTCATTCAGGATTACTGTAATAAGATAATGATTCTCAGCCAAAAAAAATTTAGATATTCTAGTACTTAGCCAAATATTGGCAATAGTATATAAGTAGAGAACTTCTGGGAATTCCACATTATATGAACCTTTGTTGGATAGCAGAAAAATGTAGTTTCTAATGAATAGTCATGCGCTTTGCTGGTTCTTTTCACATACCTGTATAAAAAAACCCTGTAATATATGTGCATTAGCAAGGATAGCTCAGCGTGTAAAGTGCTGAATTGCTATGATGAAGGTCTCAGGTTCAAATCCGGCTGTGGCAGATAAATTATTTAATTTGTTAGCAGCCTTAGGTAGGCAGACCCTGTGGAATCTCCAGACCTGCTGGGGCTCACTCAGCCTCTGTAGTGTGGTTACACTTCGTTCGGTGGAGAAACTTGGCAGTTCAGCGTGACCTAGGACACATCCCTTGTTAAGAAACAGCACAGTCTCAACCATGTATTGAACCCAAGACCCTTCAAGGGTTGTAGTGGTACCGGTTTCGTTTAACATCTCTTTATGCTGCTATGGCTAATCGGATAGTGGTAATAGTTCTTTCTTTTCTTTTTTTTTAATCACCTATTCAGGTGTTTTTTTAAATTTCGTACATTTTATTTAATTTAGCTTTCTTTGATCTATCTATGTTACCCTTTTCTTTTTTTTCTCTTCATCCAAGAATATTTTCTTCTTTCTTCCACCTCCTATCCCACTATTAACTGAAATAGTATTCCACTCATCTAACAAGTCTTAACTTCATGAAAATGTTCCGTTCCACAGAATTTATCCAGCATTATATTCTGTTCTTTATTGAAACCAAAATAACGATTTTATATTATCTAACTATTTGAACTTGGTCCTCTGTACTTTCGCTTGAAATATTTTGGAAAAGCTCTGATGTATAATATGATTTTTTTTTGGACGTTATCTAAAAATTTTAACTTTTTTTACCTCAATTTTTTGCAGAATAATATTACCTAAAAAAATACGCAAGATCTTTCAAAATACTTATTTTTATTCTCACATTGTATGATAATCTTGCACTTTTAAGAACTTTTCCAAAACTTTCTCCGAGCCCCCTAACAGGGTCCCTAGTTGACTGGATGAGAAAAAAAATGGAAATTAACTTCTTTTTAGGTCTTCTTACATTCAATGCTTCAAAATTTTAAAAATCCTATAATTTAATAAGTTGCCTCTCTGCCTCTAGTTATTTTTTCTTGTAATGGAAATTTATTTTATTTTAATAAATGTTACATTTTTTTGTTAGTAAAAATTAATCTTGATTGGTATATTCTGTTCTTCAATTTTCTTAACTCTTGGTTTGGAGGTTATTGGCAGCACCTTTAAAAAGCCCCCAGGTCCCCAGGTATTTTAATTTTGAGTCTATCTCCCTGATTATTATTTTTCATCACTCATTATGGCAACTTAAATTAATTTTGGGTAGTAAGAATACACTTTATGTTTACTATCCCTTGATATTATTTTTAGTATGGGATGTTTTTTTTCCCTATGCTATGAGTTTTTCTCCTCCTGCCTACTTAAAAAAATTCAAGTTATAGTGAATTTGGTTTATTATTTCTTTCTTAAGAAGGGTGTTCCTTGAAAATATCTGCTAAGTATTCATATTACTTTTATTGTTTTTTTGTTTAAGAAATATTTTTAAATTATCTATACCATGGCTGTACAGCATCTGTAGGGATGTGGCCTCTGATATTATGCTCATTCACTTGTTCACTGGAAAGTTTGCACCACAATATATGGTCATCATACATTTCCATTGGCTTTTGATTTTTCTTGGTTACAATTGTCTAAATTCATTTAATGACCCATATATCATTCGGAGAACCTTCCTTTCTTGTATCTTAATAACTGTTTTTGTTTCCTTGGAGCTGGATCCACATTTCACTGATATGTCATCACAGGCTTCGTGGTTGTCTGTTACATTAATGACTTGGGTTTATGAGAAAGATTTCAAAAAATACCTCTTGGGATAGATAAAGAATTATACTGTTATTTTCCATTATTGCTTTTATTTCTTCTTTAATGTCAGCTTTTGTTGTGGGAATTGACCCTCGATATTTGAAATTATCTACATCATCTGCAAATCCCTCAGGTTGCATTAGTCTATTCTTAATTTTTTATCTTGGATTTGATAGGATGAATTTTATTGATGAAATGGTTTCAGAACTAAATTCAACAGTGTTCGGGACAGTTGATTACCATGTTTGAGATCATTTTATTCATCAAATAACTTAGAAAAATCTTCAATCAGCACTTTGTGTTAGTTAATGTCACTTTTGCTAGCTCTAAAGTCCTTGCTAATTTTTAAGGAATTCTTCTCCATTCCTTCAGTTGTTAGTTTCCCTGAAATCTAAAAATAGATAGTACAGATCAATGTAATATCCACATGCTTTTTCTAACATAATCCTTAATAAATAAGTGTGGCCAGTTGTGGATCTGCCAGGATTGAAAACGCTCGGATATTCTCCAATGAGTCTTTATTCTCCTGTGAACATTCTTTTGAAGATTACCACTGATATTACTTTGTAGACAACAGTAAGGTGAGCGAGGTCCAGTCTGTCCCATTTTTATGCATTGAACCTAACCTAAAAGTTGTGGTCACAAAATTATTGGGTACTGTTTCTTGAAAGAGTCAGGTAACTTGGTTTTTTTATTTTCTCCAGATTTAGAGGTGTAGGTTTTGTCATTATTTCATTTTGCTATTTTTTGCTTGTATTTAATCCTGACCAAAAAATGGCCAAAGTCACAGTTTGTCCCTCTAAAATCATGCATGTCAAAAATATTACTGGCATGTGCATGCAAGTCAATCAGTGCATGGTCAATTTGGTTCCCAGTCTTTCCATCTGGCAATAGCCTTATTTCTGTGTATATAAAATATGTACTGCTAAAACATAATGGTAAAGGTTTATGTTACCATAGAATCTCCAATCTTATATCATTGTCATGACGATGAGTGATGACTTGATTGGCACTGATGAGAGAAAAATTATAAAACTTTCCTTTCCGTTTGATTGTGCATAATTATCTTTCATTAATCACTTTTTAACTCTGTCCACAGAGTATTTCTTCTTTTTTATTGTTAACTATAATGAACTCCTTCAGCTTTGTTAGTTTGTTGTTCTTATATTCTTATCTCTCTAGGAAGGCTACCATTCTGAAACTATTCTTTCTCTATATTTGAGAAGCATGGGGGCCAAATCACAAATTTAATAATTTTAAAATTAAAATAGTTAGGTTTCCTTCATTCTTATATTATGGTTCTACTCTTTTTACTAATCATTTAAATATTGAACAATATTGTTATTGAAAAATATTTTGTATACATTAATATCTTCAAAGGGTCGTTACCTTTACCGCCGATTCCTGTTAACTACTCTTGAAAAAGAAATGCTCAATCTGTTCCCACCTTTATAGTTCACAATTTTATATCAACAGATCTAAGTTTCTGCTAATTTAACAATTTTCACCCACTATCTGTCCCACTAAAGGGGGCAGAGTGGCTTAGTGGTAGAGTGTTTACTTGCCATGCCAAAGGTCCTGGGTTCAAATCCCACTTGTTGCCAGACTTTTATTTAATCTGTTAGCGACCGGAAATAGTCCTATGGGATGTTAGATCCTCCTGGAGCTCACCTAGCCTCTATAAAGTGTGGCATTCCTTAGATTCTATATAATTGTAGTGGTTAACAAGTGTTTTTTGGATTATTTTTTATAATAGAAATGATTTTATCTGATATGCTTTGTTTTATTTTATCTGAAAATAGCTATGTGTATTGTTGAGACGCATTGTTTTCAATAATTTCTCAGTAGTAATTGTTAATATCCTTGGTTAATTTGATAATTTTTTTTTCATTGAGACTGTAGAGCTTTGCAATCTTTTGATGTATAGTTAGTGTGCCTTTTGTTTTGTTTGATGTGTTTCCAAGTTTACTTTTGTAGTTAGTTAAACTTAAAACATAACTTTGGCAGATTTTTCGAATATTAGAAAATTGTTAATACTGACAATGTCACCCCGCTTCGGATCCTAACACTGAGAACATTTGATGATAATAACCTGTTGGACAAGCAGATATGATTGGCTGTTTCTACCTCAGGATGACATCAGCGATTCAGCAATGATCTTTCCAGCCCAAATTTGTACATGAAATTTTTCATTGACCATTGTAGGTTGTTGTAATTTTCCTCAATGAATCCCTATTCATTTTCAGCCGCAGTTTGCTTCTGATTTTAGGAGGACTTGTTACTTCACATTGAAAGTTGTTATCTCTTCTCTATTGAGCTTGATATTTCATCCATTGGCTAATCTCTTCCAATTCCAGTGGCACCGAAGCCATCTATAAGTGTAACCATTGATGCCAATCTTTGGTTTTGCTGCATTTATTTGTCAGCCTTATCATTATAGTCAATTGCTGGAAATTGAAGTTTTGAAGGAAAAAAAATTGAAAAAAGAAACATAGAACATCATGATGAAACCATTCATGTAAGAATTTGTCTTATTTTATTTCAACTGCCTCTGGAATCATTTAGACAACTACAACCGAAACCTCTAGCTTCATCTATCAACATCTAAATTTAAGCTTGAACCTATGCATCCTTATGCATTCAACCAAATACTGAACTTCACACAAAACCAATATTAAATATTATGATGAAAGTATTTGTTAGCCGATGATCCCTGGATGGTCATGAGTGTTGACTTTTTTTAGACAACTGGAACCAAAGCAGTTAGGTAGATGAAGGTGAAGAAAATAGAGTTGACACTCATTAAGAACATGTTATAGAATGGTAAGGGATTGTTTTTATGAATATGGGAAAAAAAGACACTAATTTATTATGTACTTATAACAATACTGATTTACCAGTCCTAATAATTGCATTGGCTTCACCCAAGAATAAAATAAAATTGGTTTCTTCTTTTAAAAATGAAAAGGATAAAATATACAATGGACAAGCTATACAAAATGAAATTGGGGTTATGAAGGATGCCATTATGCAGAACCTAATAAAGATCTCAGGCAGAAATTATTAGCTTTCTATGCTTTACCACATAGCTGAGGCTGGCAAGTTGTCCCCCTCAAATGAGGCTCCTGAAGCACATTCAAATTTGGCAAGCTATGTGATTTCAAAAAGGAAATGGCAATAACAATTTGATTTGGCTGTTCTATCTCTTACAATTATTGCTGCCCCAACAACATTAAGGATACCATAGCATGAAAAAATGAAAAAGCGAGCAATTCTTCACCATGTCACAACAACCTAGTAATTTTTGCAGCATTTTAAGGTAGTATTGAGGCATGCTTATTAATTACAATATACCTCCCTGGAGATCTCAAGAACTGTTAGGTTTACAACAGTATTCCATATAATAGCGTTGGTAATAACCTTTAATTCTGTTAAGAATAAATGTTATTGCTAAATCCGTTAGTTTTTGTGATATATGAAAAACTGATGAAGTTTGTGTTTTGACTCTGGTGTTCCCACAGTAGGGGGTATGAAAACAATTTGGGGGGGGGTGTGAGGCCAGTTGAAAATAAAAAATAACAATGGAAATGGAAGCTCATCAATCTCTAACTTATTTTTTTTTCTATCTTTAACTGAAACTTACACTGTTGTATCTTGTGACTATAAAAATAAATATTTTTCTTTCAATGTAGTACATGTTTTTGTTTTTCATATGCCCACAATATTTGTTCTGTATGGGGTCTGGTTGCTTTTTCCATTGAGACATAAGGTGTAGTGTTGTCTAGTAACATTCTGCAAAAAAATGGAAATAAAATCTACAATAATAAAACAAGACATTTAAACAAAATTATTATTAGCTTCAGTTCTTATTTTTGTTTTGTTATTCTGGTTCAGTATTTGTGAGGTTGTCTTAAAAAGTAAATTGTTAAAATGTTAATCCTATTTGTAAATAAGGGAGAACGATAGTCTACCAGGCCAGTATATTAGTTATAGAATATACATTTATATTGTATGTATAATATATTTTCTAATGAAAGTGTAATCCAATATAAATATATTAGAGAAGCATACTGAATTCGGGACACAACTCATATAAAACTGCTCAAAAATGAATAGGGACAGTTGAAAATCTGTTTACTTTAATTAAATTAGACGTTACATTTAGTATTAGTTGGACCAAACAAAATTGAAAATACAAACAAAAACAAAACAATTGTTAGAGAGGAAATTCGTTGACTGTAAGTACTAATGGAGGATGGAAATAGTTGGGGGTGCAGTCAAAATTTACACAGTAAATTAGTGGAAACTTATGATTTTTTTTTTGTGCCAACGTTTCGACCTACTTTCTAGGTCATCTTCAGGGCCAACAGGAGTGGCTACTCAGTGCAAACTGAAACTGCGATACATTAACAAATAATTGTTAATTCTTATTTTTAATAACGAATATGCTAAATAATATTACTATATTTGTAAACAAACAACTTTTCTCCATTTTAATCCAGTTATATTTCTATTAACCATAGAAAGACATCACTTGAACCAGAAATTTGCAATATTATTGTGAGAGACGGAAGTGCCAGACGGAACCCTTTCCTCAGTGAAGTATATGGTGTTTTGGCTAGAACTGTTTCCACAGAAACGATCCTTAATCGTTTGTGGGAAGTTGGCCTTTCATCTTATGCCCCTTTGAGACATCCTGCAACAACACCCCGCCACCAGAAGCTGAGAAGAATGTGGTGCAGGGAGTGCCTAGAAGTGGACACCAATTGGAATGCTGTCATGTTTACTGATGAGTCTCGTTTCTGTTTGTATAGTGGCAGCGGACACCGAAGAGTCTACAGAGAGCAGGGCATGCTTACATTGCGCCAGTTCATGCTCCCTTCATTGCAGCTTGGAGGAGGTGGTGTAACGGTCTAGGTTGGAATTTACATGGGAGGATGAATCAAACTCCATACTGTTCTAGGTAACCTCACCACAGTTCATTATGCACAGGAAATCATTGAGGAATACGTCTCTCAAACTAGGGATCTCATAGGCAGGGATTTTTGATTTATGGATGACAATCCCCGATCTTACAGAGGAAGAGTTGTTGGTCAAACTTTAGAAAGCATGGGAATTTCTCATCTGCCCCTTCCCCCCGTTGTCTCCAGAACTCAATCCCATTGAGCACATACGGTATGCGTCGCAGAGAACGCATACTGAAGATGAGAATGATGTTTATTGTTATATGAGAACAATATGATATATGAGAACGCTCTTCAATCACCATTTGCAGTGAGTTGACCTTTAACAACTGAGTGCAGTTGACAAGCAACATCTATGGAGTGAAATTCCTCGAGAAATTGGTGACAATGTTATTAACATTACGCCTAATGGGTGCACACTGGTTCTGGCTAACAGACCATTATACAACAGGACAGAGGACATTATACAAGGTATTAATTGTTTCCTAAAACTATCGTGTTCAATAAAAAAAGTAATGCAACTAAAACTTTTTTTTTTAAATCCCTTAATTAAACTTTCCTGCAATAAAAAACATAATAATTTCTAATAAATATGAATGTAGTTTATTATAGCAGGGCAAATCAAATATCAAATTCCAATTCATTTTTGAGCAATTTAGTTTTAGATGAGGATTAGTCTAGGTCTAGGCGGGAGAAAGCTATTCAATAACAATAAACATCATTATTATTTTATGATTATATTTACAACCTTGGTGAATAAGTGGTTAAGTCGAATTTTCTCCAAAATGATTTTCTTTTACCTAGGGAAGCAGAATAATCTTTCTGTCGTAGTAAATAAGAGACTAAGTCAGACATTGGCTTGAAAAGGAGTTATTGCTCATATTACAACTCCATTTCAAGCAAAAAACTACGAGAATAACACGATTCCGTTCCCCTCAATGCAGTTAACTCTCTCTGAACAAAATTCGACTTAACCACTTATTCTCTGGGGCTGTAGACATAACAATAATTACTTAATAACAATTTTTTTTGATTCAGGGTCATCCCATTTTTCTAATAATTAATTAATTACTTTAGGATCACATTGAACAGTGTGAAATAATCTGTTACGTTTCACGAAGCACAATATTATGTTTGTTTTGTATTAGAAAATAGTTTTTTTGTTTCTGAATATTTTGTAATCACGATTATATGAAGGATTTGAAAATTGTTTAAACTTAATTACTACAGATTATTGTTTCATTTATTATTTCTTGTAATTTATGTTTTTACTAATTGTTTATTATTTACAGGAGACTGCCATGTATGCACTTGTTTCACGTGGAGTGTGTTGATCAGTGGCTATCATCGAACAAACGATGCCCAATATGCAGAGTTGATATAGAGACACACATTAATAAAGACTGGCCTACTTGACCCTCGAGTCACCCTACCTGCTACACTAAACATATTTAGAGGTAACCAGCCGAAAATTTACTTTTTTTTTAGCAAGTGTTAAAGATGCATGCGTCTTACCTTACTTTGTGTAGCCAATCCTGTTAAAGAAAAAAATTGTTGAGCCTATTTATTTCTTCTATTTAATTCTTTTAGAATTAAATGATATGCTGATATATTAAGTGTTTCATTAACATTGAGTTTTGGTTTTATTTTTTCAACACTAGATTTAGTTTCTGCGATTACAAAAGCTCCATTTTAAATTATATCTAACCTAAAATATAGATATATATATATATATATTTAGACATTAGCATAAACAATGGTATGTTTTTTGCTTTTCTAAACAAAACATTACTGATAAAAAAAAAAAATAATGCATCTAAGCCTATTCAAGGCCAGTGTCACTCTATTTCATAATTTAACCATCAGTTATCTAGCTTATAACTGAGAAGTCAAGTTAGATCCTCTACCAAGTCAAATAAGTGCCCACTTTTTATGAGTATATCCTATAAATATGTTCATGGATGATGAAGCTTTCGGCACTATAACTGCCAGTGGCCTCGGTGTATTGCTGTTACTTTCCAATTTCTTACTTCTAAGAAGAACAACACATCCTCTGTGCCTTCATCAGCCTATCACAACCTTGGCCTATTTTCTTGTTGTATATCTTTTCTTTCAAAAATTTCTTTTGGATCTCGCCGTTTTTCATTTTGGCAACATGTCCTGCCCACCAAAGCTTTCTGACCTCTTTGTATCTGATTATTTTAAATTATTATTGATGCTTGCTACTTCTACATTTCTTCCTTTCTTTGAAGAAAAAACAACAACTTTGTTTTAATTATTTTTTGTACAATAGTTTCTGAAATAATTTGTTTACTAAATTTACACATTTAAAATAATTTATTTTTGTTCTAGTTCATTTTATATCTGTCAAATCATAACAAAAATTTTTTATTTTTTACCATTTCTCTTATTTTCATAAAATATCGTAAATTCTATAATATTTTACATTATGAATTAACGAGTTCAAGAAAACAAGTTGATGTTTTTAGATTATATATAATTTAACAAGTTATTTTTTTATCTTCAGTTCATACATACTTGTATCTTAGCTTGCAAAGACATTTTAATCATCAGCTGTATGCATAAAAATTCTCTTTAGCATTATTGCAATTAATTTATAATACATTGATTACACTTACGGTACATCCAAGATAAGTACTTCGCAATAAATAAAATTCTCTTATATGTAATCAGTTGAGTTCAGAAAAACCAAGAAGCCACTGGACTGCTAATGCACCCACTTTCCCATGATTCTGGCGCCCAAGCACCAACTCAAACAAGATACCTTTTTTATATCTACCAATTTATCTAATTATAAATATAATTATATCACATCTATGAAAGCACAAACTTCTAGAATAACTATTGATAAATTCATGATATGTTATTGATAATTTTAAATTAATATATCCTGAGATAGCATTGCAATAAGTGTGCAATGAAGTTAGGTCAGTACTTTGAAATAAGAAGCAATAATATTAATATTAGAATATTTTAAAGTAAATATTGTATTTATGAAAGATTTACCTCAGTCTGACAAGATGTTGACGCCGATTGATTTACTTATTTTGATAAAATACTGTAAATAGATTTTATCGTAAATAAACCGGATATCTGTTTCTTTAATGCTTTTGGTTTTCTTATTATCCTTATTAACAGATTATACTTTTCAACTGTCTGCATGATCATAAGATGGATTAAGCATATTATCTTATTTTAGCTCAATCATTCATTTATGATCCTTTAAAATATATATGAAGATGGTTTTACTAGCCAACACTTTAAAACTTTAGACTTCTGAAGTATTCATGAACAACTAACTCATTAATGTTTACTGATTTAATGTATATTTAAAACAGTTCCGTATGTGCTTAGATGTCTTGAAGTGATGTACTATATCTAATTGATGTGTCTTTTATACTGTTGATATAAAATGTACCGTACCATATCTAGATGATGCATGAATCAGTGAATCATTGACTACTTAGTTGTTTTTAACTGATTTTAGAGTTGATGCTTTGTTTTAGTAATTTTCCAATTATACTCAGCCAATTTTTTTTGTTTGAGACCAATTACATCTTTTTGAGCTTTAACAGTATGATTGTTATTTATTCTTAATGCTACAAAAATTTGCTTTTTAGATAGTTAATTTAATATTATTTACATCCTTACAGAATTTCCTATTTTCAGAGTTGGAAAATTTATATGTTCATATAATTTTCTTTCTATTTTTTTTCCAGAAACATAAGACAAGGAAAAGTAACAGCGTATTTTGTAGCAGGTGGGGTGTTAAAAAAACTTACCAAAGTACCAGTTCATGTTGTGTTTATTGTGTGTCAAATTATAAGTGATTGTGCTGAAATTATTTTCTTTATTCACTTTATTTATACCAAATGTTGAAGAGCAATAAGTTTTCTCATCACTTATTTTTATTTGTAACTCATTGCTTTGAGAAATGCCAAACGCTCTTGATTTTTTATGTAGTAAGATGATGAAGTGAAGAGGGATGGAGGGGTGATGTTATGCAGCGAAGGCTGATAAAATATTGACCCAGTAGTACAAATTGACTTAGACATAATATGCTGCCTAACATTGTATCAAGGTATCTCAAATGATACACCTTATTTTAGGATTATCCTTTTACAAAGAAGTCAGTTTATATATAACACAGTCTGATGAAAGCTTGTGTTTCTTTTATTAGTAATCAATTCTGTACTATTGATAACTTTCACTAGGTTTAAAATGAATTCTTTCTTAACAGTTTAACTTTCTATATGTGTGAATTGATTTATTGAGTGATAAATTTGGTTTTATAGTAAAAAGTTTGCTGCCACAAATACATTTCAGCAGTACTTTCATCTGTAAATAAAGGCAAACACATTAGTACGTTGTTTGATAATTCTATTGTATGTCATTTTGTGCCCCTTTTTACTACCCCTGTTTATATTGTTAAATTCAACAATTTAAATTATTGAATTTCATTTTTATAAATTTACATCCCTAGTTTGAAGTGGTATTGCAAGCCTTTTTATGTATACTTCCAATACCCTGATTGTAGAATGTGTTTTATGAATTTTAAATACCTGTTGAGGTAGTTTGTTGTTATTATTATTATGTAATTTGTGTCTGTCATTATACATTTGTACCAATGGCAAGTTTTTTCCTGATACTTCTCTCATTAAATGAGTCTTCTTGAAAGGTATTAATTATAGACTGTTTAAATAATTTTAATACTTTTTTAATACAAAAAAATTTGTAGCCATTATTATTAAATTTTGAAAAAAATTGTTGGTTGACAAAATGATTTATATGGAGGATAAGATGGTTCAGGTTACATGCCAGTTTTTAAAAAGTTAGGTAGGTAGGTTTTTCTATATCTACAAATAAATAGAATGACAAAGTAGGGTATATAGCAATAAAAACTGATTTTCTTATTTATCCCATATATTTATAACAGAATCGGTTTTTTTTCTTTTTACCGAAAGTTATGAAAAGTGGAGATTATTAGTTTTCTCACTATCTACACCCCTCATATATGGAATAATGTATCTTTTATTTTGGAACCAATTTGTATAAGATGATTTCTTATAATTAATTAAATATTTTAGTAATTATTTCAGTATTTGGTAATATTTTTTTTTTCCTCATTCTCCAAGATAATATTTGAATTATATTTATTTAGTTATTTATTATATTTATAATGTACTGTTGCTATGCTATCCCAATCAATGGGGTAAGTTTAAGACAAATTAATTATTGAATAGTTTCTAGTATTATTTTTCTGCCATATTTTGTTAGAGGAAGACTGACCTTACATTTTATTAATTTTTTCAGCATCTTAACTTTGTAAATAAAGATAGAACCAGCTTAAAACTTGAAACTTTTCCCAAAGTTACCTCATCTTAGGGTAGCAAAATTACAAGAGAAATGATTAGATTATAAAATATAATTACTAATAATGAATATCATGTTACTTGTCGAAGAAAAAAAAAAAATTGAAATAGGTATTATTAAAAAATATATGAAGCTCTTTTTTAATATAGATATAGAAAGATATCCAATTGTTTTATTTATTTATTTTTTTGTATATTTTTAATTAACTATAATGATGAACTAACATACATGCTGGTTTCCAATAATAGTTCTTTTTAATATTTGAGAATTTATTTTGACCATCACCCTATCTATCTTATCCTCCATAGATTTTTATTAAAATTTATAGAGCTAACAATATTGTTAATTTTCTGTTTTTATCTAGGATTAAAAAATTCTGTTAGAAGTTTTATTTAGTTTTTTAAAATTTATATCTTGGTGCCTATAATTTGATAGCTTTGTTATGTTATTATATTTCACTACAGGTAGTGAATGTATAAATTTAATCTAATAATTTATTTGGTGATTTTGTCTGATTCAAAAATTAGTTTCAAGTGATTGATATTTTTGTTAACTTATTTTGTTTCATGTTTTTGTTTTTTTTAACTTTCCTTGCTCAGTCATTTTGTAATAAAAATAATAATGCATTTATAATGGACCCTTTATAGATAATGTCGCTAAATTAGAAAAATTTTCATATCAAAAGCTATCATACGTTCATGTACAGGAACATTATTGTAATGCTGTATACAATTACCTCATATTTGTAATTTATAAAATAAGAGCATCGATATCGAATATATGCCTTAATGTCCTTTGGAAAATTAATTCAGTTCTCAATTATTGATTTATGTTAATCATGATGGCATTGTAGAATATATTATTAGGCAATTGTATATATGAAGAAAATTTTATTTTATTATATATATAGTACAATTGCGAGCTACAGATTAGCAAACATAATAAAATGTTGCCATTTTTTATATTTTTTGCCATAGAATTGTATCAGAGCTTCTTGTTTTCAGCTGCCTTTGAAAACTGAATGCGTCTATTTAGATTTGGAGTTGCCTTAATTAAATACACATTCTTACTACGGTAGACTCTTTTAAGGTGACACATAGCTTTTGAATATTTGGGTCATAAACATTTTCTAAACCAACTATTTTCAAGTTTTGTAATCTTTAATGTATTAAATGTCAACATGATTAAATTTATTGTTAAAATACATTTTATTTATTTAGAAATTTTCGTATTTTGCATTTTAAATGTTTACATTAATATTTTTATTTAATCTAGTTGTTGTAGCATATTATGGAAAGCATTTATGTTTATTGATATAAATTATTTTTGAAATTAACTTAACTAGTGGAATTTTTTTCTCTGATTATACTTAAATAATATTTGTTATTTATTAAAAATATAATTGATATTTTTTAAAATATATTTTTATTGTTATTTATAATTTTTTTAAATATTTAAACTAAGTAGTGTTAGCTACAAACATATGAATTGAAAAAATTATTCTACTTATGTTCATGAACATATTTTTTGAAACATTATGCCCAAAGTATGCAACTGTGCCACCTTCCTCATGCCTTACCTGATGGCAATTACTTAACAAGTGTGATCTGAAATATATGTATAGACAACACTTGTAAATAGAAATAATTTAGTAACATAATATATCAGTATATGTATTAGTATATATGTGTGTGCATGTGTATATACTAGTATGTATATAGTATATATAAAATGTATAATGTACAGTATTTAGGGTATTTTTAGCCAGGGTGTATGTAATGTCATTTGAAATATTAGTCACATGTGTATACATTAACAAATTAGTTAATCCATGTGCTTAATGCTCCTTGTATCAATTGTTTTTTATTAGAGCATTCACTGTGGATTTGTAATAAAATGACAACTACTGTTAAAACGGAAACATTGAATTTGATGTAATGATAAAATTCAGATGTTTAAAACATATGACATTTAAATTTGCCGAGTTTCTGAAGTCATTTAAGCCAAAAATATATTGTATCCCATGTTTGAATTATCATTTAATTTTGTTTCTATCTCAATTTAATGATAATAAAAAAAAAAAAATAGTTAATTGATGCTTTCTTTCTTTCAACTTCAACCATCTTGATTTTTTCCAAAGACCAGTTTTCAACCATCTAAATTGTAATGTAAAGGGAAAGATGGTTTCTTATTTTACGATACTTACTTCTTCAGTCTAACAGGAGTCACTGTCTTCCATTTCTGAGTTGCAAGCAGACATTTTTCATTAGGTCTACGCAATCCTACCATCTTAAGATTCTTTCCCAATTTTATTTTTTCATTGAGCATGTTGGTTATGATTTTTTTTTGGATCACTGAATTATCCATTGTTGCCAAATGGCTTAAGCAATAAATAATCCATCATTGTTTCCTTTTTGTTCATGTGTGTTTTTTCTTTTAATTTGAAATATAAATATAGTTCTTTTTTTATTTAAGATGTATTTGTACATCTTTGTAATTTTACATAAAAGAAGGCATTTTTATTTTCCAAATTATTTTTAGTGATTTATTTAGTTAATTTTATTGATATTTTATAGTTTAACCTGAGTTATCACTTTTAAATTCCATTACCCTTTTTTCTTGTTGCTGAAGATGACTGTTTGCAAAAAGTATAACAATATTTCTACAGCTCCGGTGAATAAGTGGTTAAGTCTAATTTTCTCCAAAATGAGTTTCTTGTACTTAAGGAAGCAGTGGAAAATTTGCATATTATTTATTTTGTGAATAAATAAATAACAAGTTTAGATTGAAGCACCTAGGGTGTCAGTAATCTTTAGAGAAGATGAGCGATCTTAACAAAGACATTTCTAGGAGGGTTTAGTTTTACCCCGTGGACCAAAAGGTATTTTACCCCGTCCTGACCACTCTTCCTCCTGAGGCGATATAAATATTTGGAAGGGAAGTTATCCTGAGGTTAAGGAGCATATTTAGCTGGGGCAATCACTTGAAATTGATCAAAGTCATCATCAAGTGGTGTCAGATATTTATAGGAAAAGAAAACTTATGTATTAGCCAGTACCCAAGGACTGCTATCCACCATTGTTTATAATCTGAATACTGATAATTCTGATACTGATAACACCTACCTTCTTATTGATATTAATGGAAATTGAAATATACAAAATGTAATAATAAAATAATAATTTTAGACCCTTCTAGCCAAGTTACTCTTCTTATATAAATATTTTCCCTACACTTTCGACAAAAACATTTCCATTTATTTCTATTCTTGTCGAAATCCATTTGATGACCTTTTTTACGTAATTTTTTTAACGTTTTAGCTTCTTCTTATAAAGATGGCTATTTCATAAGAGTTATTATGTTCATTTCAAATAGGCAATAACAGAAAGAATAAGACAAAAATACAAAATTAAATTTAATAAACAGTAAAGAAATTTAAATCAACAATAAACAAAATGTTTTATACTAAAAAACTATACAGAAAACAATTTAACAATGCACACACCAATTACTCAAATGAGACGAGTTTACATGAGATAAGGAAGTAGGTTTCATGAAGATCAGCTAATACACAAGCACCAAAAGGAGATTTCAGGAAAGTTCATGTTTTACCACTCTCATCATATCTGAACAAAAGACAAAAAAAGTTAGACTGTCAAGGAACTATACCAAGATTCAAGAGTTTCAATGGACACTAGCTTCATAGAAGTGTAGATAGCAATAATCATGAAGTATAATATATTTGCCAAACTAGAAGAAATGAATCCTATGTCTCTTTCTGTCTTAAACAAATCAGTCAGCATTATAACCATACATTTGGTATTAGCGTCCAAATATTTAGTGGTTATCCAAGTGCTGTAACTGTTCTAAAGATGCAGACATTCTTGACAAGGAACAATTATATGACAAATGGGAAAGAGAACTTATTAAGGCACAGAACATGATTCAGTGACCTAATTATGGTCAAAATGCAGCACCTACTTCTAACAAACCCATAAAATAATCAAGCAACATGGTGACGAAGGAACTAATACAAATGGCAAACATCTTATTGACTGACTTCAGTGTACGTATTGACCGGTAACACCCAGTTTTCTCACAAAATTATATTTAGTTCCCAAGAAATAAATACCAACATTATTATTGGCCAATTTTTGCACAGTAAAATGATAGAAAGCTTTAAATAGATATCAAGGTCACAAGAGGAGCGAAAGCAGGCCAAGACCACTTGTTGCTTATAGTGGATTTGAAAATTCTCAAGCCCAGCAAAACCCTAAAAAACCATAAGAAAAAACTGATATCACACAGCTCTAGGGCATTTAAACACGAGAAAGGCGTGCCACAGAACTTGCAAGAATGCGACAAACTAGTCCCAATGTACGATTAGATAAAATCTGGATTGATATCAGAGATGAGATTCTGCTAGCTGGAGTAGCTTTCCTTGATGTGAAATATGACATTAAGAGATATTCCTCCCAGAAAAAAAAATTAAGAATGGTGGAGTGAACTGTTGTGCAATGGAAAAACACTGGCATGCAAAATATCTGAAGTGTACAGTTTGTTTGGGAGAGAAGTGAGACCTATACAAGAGAATAAAAAGAAGAATTTTCCAGAAATTTGTCTGTAGATAGGATTTGAGTTTAAAAAAAAATATGCAGAGCAAATCAGTTGTGTTTCAGCAAATCAGAACCAATTAGATAAAAAAAAAGTTTAACTTTGTTTTCCTCATTGAAATAGATAAGAAAGGGATGTATTGTGACCTATCTCTTTTTCCAGTGTTAGCTTTCTTTGTAAGTTAAAGAGATCTTTTACTCGCACTACTCCGTAATTTCCAGAAAAATAACTAGAAGTATTCATTCTTACAGATTTTATTATTAGTAGTAAATGAAAAATCTCTACTGATAGCAATGAAGTTAGGCTTAAATCTAACTGCGTTGTTTCAAATAATAAATAAATGAATTTTTCTGAATATTCCTCTAAATTTTTAGGAAAAGGTTTCAAACAACACCAACTATATTGTTTGAACAAATAAAAATGGATATTCGTTCATGGGAAGTAAGCTCATTGCTTCCTTGAAGTTTAGAAAAAAATATTAACATATTTATCTAACTTGAAAGAAATATGAAAAAAAGGTCTAATAGCTTATTTAAATATTTTCCTACATCAATAATAATAAATACAAATAACTGTCATAAATGTGTTGTTCTTGTACTAAAAAAATATATGATAATTTTTAAATAATGAAAAACATGATACAACTCCTAAAATTCTAATTCACCGAGTGCTTTGAGTAAACCATGTTTCAACCGTTTTTAACACATTTATTTTATATTATTAGTTATTGATTTTATTAATTTTTAAATATTTTTATTTGAAAAGAAAAGATATGTCCAGGACCGGGACTCGAACCCGGGTCACCCAGATCGCTAGTTTGGAACTCTACCAATTGAGCTATCCTGGGCTCAATCAAGCTCGCTCCCCGGTCATGGCCATATCTTTTCTTTTCTTATATCCTTTCTTTTCACTGATCCCATATCCCCGCGTTCTCGCAATTTGCGATGTATACGAGGGGAAGAATGTTCTTTGAACATTTATTTAATTTGGATCTTGTTGACTTACGTCATTATATATTATTATATAGTAATAGTTATTGATTTTATTAATTTTTAAATATTTTTATTTGAAAAGAAAATATATTTTCAGGACCGGGACTCGAACCTGGGTCACCCAGATCACTAGTCTAGAACTCTACCAATTGAGCTATCCTGGGCTCAATTGGTAGAGTTCCAGACTAGCGATCTGGGTGACCCGGGTTCGAGTCCTGGTCCTGAAAATATCTTTTCTTTTCAAATAAAAATATTTAAAAATTAATAACTAATAATATAAAATAAACTATAATAGTTTTTAACAAATGTTCGTCATTCATTTAGAGCACCTAAACACCCCAGAAAGATAAAAATATATGATACATTTTATCTAATCTATTGAAACAGAGATAGATAATTTACTCCACAACACCCATTCGCATCCAACTTCTTTGATTAAGAGATAAAGAGAACTTTGTAAATAAGAGAAACATTCCTATTACCTATTACAAGATAGTACATTTGTGTTTCATTTTCAAAACAGGTCGTAACCAAATTAAATTCAGAAGATTTAAAAATTATTAAGTTAGGTCCTATAGAGGTAGAGCAATTACAAAACTGTGCTTAAGTAATAATGGTGTTTTCGTATATTTATCAACTTGTATTTGTATGAATACTTTTTGTTGTACTGCATGTGTTGTTCCCAACAATGTTACATGTACTTACAAAAAATGAAAAACGGTAATTATTCCGCAGGTTGTCGCTTGTGGTTGAGTCACAACAAGTTTTAACTTTTCATTCATTTCCCTTTCAATATTTTTCAAAAATACAAGTTATTTATTATTAGCTTTAGTGTGGAAAAGAGAATGCAATTGTGGATAATGAGTATTTTTCGGTAATAATTTCATCTAGAAATGAATGTTTCAACAAACTTATATCATCTATACTTTGAAATGTTAGTTGAAACTTTTATTTCTTGATGAAATGATTACCGAAATATACTCATTACCCCCAATTACATTCTCTTTTCCATACTAAAGCTCACAATAACTTGTTAATTAAAAGGAAAATGAATGAAAAGTTAAAACTTGTTGTGACTCAACTCAAAGCAACAACCTGCAGAACTGATACGGGAAAAACTAAAAATAATAAATAAAAAGGAATGAGAACTTCTACTTCTTAAGAAAACTATATTTACTATGACATTAATCGGACTTTTATTGTAACAAAACAATTGAAAATTATTAAGAAAGTAGCTCAGTAAAACTGTTAACTGATAAACGTAATATAAATAATTATTGAATAAGTAATAGTACTTGAGTAATAAATTATTTTATCAATGTAATAAATAATTTAACATCTTATACACTAATTGCTATTTTAATAGTTAATGCAGGGCAGTATAGAGATTTTTTCCTGGAAACCTTAGCACTGATTCATTGCATATCTGTGAATTAGCTTCCAGTTCAGTCTTGATAACAATTTTAAATTGTCCTTAATTGATAAATTGTGCTTAAGGAGCATAACAGAATTGAATGTGCTTCGATCATGTTCAAGAATTTCAAATTTTTCTCCTCAATTTACCAGCCACTCCTTTCTCTTGGACTAAGACAAAAATAAAATCAATATTTGCTTTAAAAATATTATTTATAGCATTATTAATTTTTTTAAATACATACTCAGGTATCCATTCACCGTTTTCACTTCCGTTTGTGTATGATTGAGAAGTACTCCTATCATAAGATATTGATTATTAATGAAAAAGATTATATACTCTTAATGTGAATTAAAAGTAATGCATTTTAATTACAATATGTAGTTTGAAGAAACTATTTTTGATAAATGAAAATAATAGCTTAAATCTTTTTTTGCTAACCAATGTGTATCAAGAGTTATACTACAACCTGGGTTCTACTTAATTAAGTAAAATTGACAAGAAGAGTAGAAATATTCATTTTTAGAAGTTTCAGTTTGTTGATTGCTAATTATGCAGCAATGAACTGCTGTACAAAGGTTTTCTTTACTAATGCTGGGTATATATTGTATCTATTATCGGGTTTAATGTTGCTATTTTATATAAACTATACTTAGAAAATAATGCCCAAGGATATTTAGAAAAAAAATTAGTCAAAGTGCAAATTGTTCTATGTTTATTTGATATTAATGAAGGTTATAGACATGGAAGGAGCTCTCTCATCCACCTTGAGAGTCCATTTTCACAAAGGATTAGAATATCTCGGACTAACATTCAATTGGAGAATGACATGGGAAAGAAATATTGAAAAAAAAACGTTTCATTAAATGTGAGTCTAAAATTAATTGAGCCGTTATGGAGACATTTTTTTATTCCAGCAAGACTTTGGATGGAAAAATCCATAAAAGTGCCCAGGATTTAATCATGATAATTTGTTTTTAGCTAAATGATTAGACCTACCTATCTGATTATCATTTTTATTATCGACAAATGTAGATAATGTAATAAAAGTGAGGAAAAAAGTAAAATAAGGTATTAGTATTATTTAAGGAATAACTATTAGTATTACTTACATCTCTGAATCTTCTATTGCTTGGCTATAATAGTCTATTAACTTTAAGCAGATTGGTGTTTCTATAAGAAATATGATCAAACACCAGAGTGTTGAAAACCAAAACCCATTCTGAAAAATCAGAGTCTTTAAGTGATTTAGATTAAATAAATGAAAAAGATGTATAAAACAATATATAAATATTTTTTTTATTACCAAAGGATCAATGATAAGACGACAGACTGCTACGTTTACATAATGGTAGAGGTCATATAATGACTTACACGGGATATTTTTCAAATTTTCTTGTATGAACTTGTGATATTGCTCTAAATAATTAATCATTCTTGATGTGTACAATTCCAGGGCCTAAAGTAAAAACATGCAATACACCAACAATTTATGATATTCACAAAAACAGTCTAAACATTATCCAAAAAAGACTTTGCTATAACATTTTTACTGTAAGTGTTCAATCAATGTGGTTAAAATTATATATTTAATAAAAAATAAATAAAATGTTTGAGATTGATTTTTATATTTGAATATTCATTATTCGGATAATGTAATCTGGATCAATATTCTATATACACTCCTCATTGAACATATTTTTCTCATATTCTTTCAACCTATATAATTCAGTATAACTTAATCATGTTTAGTGTACTCTATTTGAAGTTTATCAGAGAATCCAAATTTCAAGAGTTTCCTTATTTTTCACATAACCATTATGTATTAGACCATTATATGCCAGGCCATTGCCCTTAATCAGTCCATAATCCGATGCAATTCGCTGAGTTTTAATAACATTGTGTCGGTGTTTTTTTTATTGTGTTAATCAGTTTCTTGCTAAAACTCCTTTTCCCAGGCATGGGACTGGTAATGCAAGAACATGCCCTTAGAGAGGTGATATTACATTTTATCTTAACAATTAAGGGACAATAAAAAATATTAAATGAGAAAAACAATCAATGGCCTAGAATTCCAAGTGAAAAATTTTGAAAGAATATTTTTCTCTGCATTGGATAAAACCTAATAAATGGTATACTGTTATATAATTATTTATTTTATCCTTCCATAATAAGAAACATAAACTTTTAAATTAAAAATGTTACTTAAAATAAATATCTTTAAAACCTCTTGTGCGATTCGGTCTCCTTGGTTCTGAATGAAGTACTGTATAGCTTTCATATGCGATAAGGATTGGTTCACTTGTATTACCAATGGATTAATTTTTAGTTCTAAAGCAGTCAGTTGGTAAATGAGGTTTTCCTGCAAAAAAGACAAGTTATTCATAATTTAAAAGAGAATATTTTCTTAGTAAAATTGTGTAGTTATGAAAGTGAAACAATGATGCTGATTCAGATTTATCAAATTCACATAACCAAATTTACCTGATAAATAGTCTTAATTTATTTAGTTATTGCCTTGATAGTTTTAATAAAAAATAATTTGAAAATTGAATTATGTTTTATTTATATTTTAAAATAAATTATTATAAAAAGGAACTTATGAAGTGCCTAAAAAAGAAATCATTATTTTTTAAAGTTATTATCAAAATTGTAAAACAAATTATTATTGCCCCAATAATTAATAATATTGATCATTAAACAAAATAAAATTATTTTATTATTCTTTATCTTCTTCTTCTTCTTCTTTCATCTTGGGCAGCTAGGGACCACGTTATTTCAACTGTTTTCTTCCTTGGGCTTTTATATTTGCCCAGTACTGTCGCATCCGTTCTCGATGTTTTTCTTTCCGTTCTTCACTCCACTCCTTGCCTGTTTTGAGCTTGGGCTTTTCCTGGAAAATCCGGAATGCTTGAAGTTTTGTTCTAAGAGGATCACGTTCCTGAATGTGCTCCCACCTAATCCCCACTTCTTGCAGGTCTTTTCCTACTCCTGTGAACCATGCTCCTTTGATTTTCTTTCCTAGAAAGTAAGCAAAGATTCTGTTCGTCAATCTCACCAGTTTCATTTGTGCCATGTGACTATAAAATGTAATCCTTCTCTTCCGAATAACATCAGTTATTTTTTCAATGTGCATGTAGAGTTCGTGGTTGTGCCGTTTTCTGTATTGACTATTTTCATTTACCGGACCCAATATTTTCCTCTAAATTCTTCTTTCTCTAAGTTCAAGGTTCTCCATCAGTCCTTTCCGGTTCATTGTAAGACATTCCGCAGCATATAGGGCTTCCGGTTGAATAACTGTTAGATAGTGTCTGAGCTTGGCATTCAGGGATATTGACTTCTTGTTGTAGATACTCTTGGTCAGATTATATGCAGTCTCCATTTTTCTGATCCTTGAGGCGAAGGCTTCCTTCTCTGAGATCCCTCCAGAGACCCCTGAGGGGGCCCTATCCATTCGCCTAGGTATTTAAACTTGTTAGCTCGCTTAATTTTGTTTAATCCCACGCCAAGTTCTTTGGGTGCTGACTTGATGTAGGTAATGAACTCTATTTTTTCGAAGGAAATCTTAAGACCTGCTTTTGTCGCTTGTATCTGAAGTTGGTTGATTTGTTCTATAGCTCCATTCAACGAATCTGAAAAAATTGCGAGATCAACTGCAAAGGCCATACAGTCCACTGTTAGTTCCTGTCCCTGTATCCCAGTCTGACTCCGTTTTCGATTCTCGCTCTATCCATTTCATTGCGCCACTCACGGATTACTTTCTCAAGTACACAGTTGAAGAATAGAGGCGAGAGCCCATCTCCCTGCCTCACTACAGTCCTGATATTATTCTTTATCAATATTGCTATTATTTTTTTTATTGAATCATCCTATAAAAAAAAGTTAGATCAAATTAAAATTACTGTAGATTGTTTACAAGGTAAGGCTTTTTTCATCACCTTTAATTTAATTTTAGAGTAGCAAAATTATAAATATTTTCAAATCTCATCCAATTCAATACAGATATATAGATGCAGAGTGTTGGATAATTAATGAATAGTTAATAAAATATCTCATAAATATTGATAATTAAGATTTCAATACTTTGAAACTTTTGAGTTATTGAGTTTTTCACTGATAAGCCTTTTATTCTTTTTAAATATGTACTTTAAGATAATTTAAAAAAACATTATTGCCTTATGTTGTTCAAGATTTTTGATGTATGTGGAAACTACACGTTGTGTTTTTTCAGCTAAAGTTTCTAGTTGAGCTGCAGTGCTTATATCCCCAATCTGGATTGCTGCGCTGTTTAACTGATTTATAAAAGTTTCTAAGTCACTGCTTACAGGACCAGATACCTGAAATTATTCATCCCTATAGTAATAAAAGTCTTTTTAAGAAACTTATACAGGTTAAATAAATAATTATAAACTTCATAACTGTTACTTACTACATATACATTAAGAGTATTCTCTATTATTTCATTTGTACTTATTGATTAATTTTTTTTAAAAATTTTCTAAGAGAAATATTGGTATCCCTAATTTGAGATTTATTTGTTTCAAGAATAGTTATAATTAGCAATTTAATAACTAATCAAAGAGTTTTAGTGTAAAAAAAAAAGATGGAATAAGGATTTTATGACTTTATATGGACCAGAGAGGGACATTAGAAAATATTACAACTTTTCAGCAGAATTGAAAATCCTTCATGGGGCTAAAGACCTAAAAGAAGGTAACAGTTTATTGGTTTCAGGCTCTTACAAATACCAAGTGAAGAATGAGACTCTACTGCTTAGGAAACAGGAATTTTAAGACAATCCACCACGACTAGCTTATGTACGGAGAGGAAGTCATATTCGAAACCAATGTCAGAAATCTCCCGTCCAATCTTCACATCCTCCAAGAAGTAAGCTAGCCAATAAACATTCAAAAGAAACAAAAAATATATGGATAGGAAGAAGAGAAAACTGAGTTGGATGTGTCTAATACTAAAAGGTGAAATGGTAAAACAAGTGAAATATTTATGTATCCAGGCACAAACCTTAATAAGTGGGACTGGGTGGATGAGAGCACTGCATATTTCTGCTGATTAAGTCAGCAGAAAGGTTTCAGTAGAGAGTGGATTAATTATTAAGAATTAATTCTTGCGAGAGTGGATTTTTATGTAAAAAGAGGTCACCAACAAAAATAAGTGCCTTCTACATTAACACAGGGTAGCAAATCTTAGGACCTAACTACCCAAAATAAAAGCAAACTAAGTAGACATAAACATGCACTATTTAAGAAACGTTGAGGGCAAAATGTGAAAAGATAAAAAGAACTTATTTAAATTATTAAAAGTCTTTTTAGTAATTTAAATTTTTAATATAAAGTCACCCAAAAACTGACCGAAATGGATGATGGGCTTAATACAGTTTGTTAGAGATATTGGTGACTGAAGATACAATGTCTGTTAGAAAGGGAATGGTGGTGATATGTGACAATATTTACATTGACTAAATAAGGACTTGCTGTATGCTTATTTATTGACTAAATCCCCAAATTTCTTTATCTTCGTCCATATTGATTTAGTCTTGTTATTTATTTACTTACATAATTGACTTTTTGAAAAATATTACCTGAGCTCTATATCCACTTATATTTATTTTAAGACCTTGCATTAAATCTGTCAATTTAGCATGCAAACTTGGAGTGAGGATCTCAAATGTTTTTATATTAACTTGTATTTGTTGCATCTGCTGCATTATGTTTGTCCATTTAGTAATATTTGTTGCATCATTAATATCAAGTAAATTTTTCAACTTCAATGCTTCATAAGCTGATTCATTTCTTTCACATCTCCTAAAATTAAAAAAATAATAATGCTTCAATAACGTAAAATAAAAAAATGTCTTTTAATAGTAATACTCGTTGTTAATAAATGCCATTCCTCTACTTGACATATTTTTTCTCTCATTTTCATGAACTGATAAAAGAATATCCAAAAACTTAAGTTGCTTTATTCTATTTAATTAAAATAATAAAAAGTTATTCTGTTTTTTCATTGTTTTTTTTTATTTTATTTTTTATAAAAAATGTTGAGTTCTCAAAAGATGCTCTTGTATCTGTTTCTCTAATCATTATTATGGATTAGTTATCATTATCATGGATTAGTTATTCATATAATAGTCTTGCTATTAAATTAGTTCGAAAAGTTTTGAGTCATCTATAATATTAATAACAGAATAGTTAAAGATTTAAAAATTAGAAATAAAATATGCATTAAATGAATAATATAAAAATTTCCAGCTTATTTTAGTAAAGCTGATGTCTATCACAGAACTGTTATCATATAGCATAAAAAGTTTCCATTTTTCAATTATGGTAATGTTTTTTCTGTCCTAACATTATAATTCAATTTAACTTATGGTATAGGAGAAATATTTAATAAACTCAGCTTCAAAAACTAGAAAAAATAATATTATTTTGACAAATAAGGCTAGATTATTTTACTTGTTTTATTAACAGTACGAACTGGATTACTTTCCCAAGAGGCATTGAGATAGAACCATTTCCCAACAGCAACGTAGATAGGTATGATCCACCAGATTCAGTCAACATACCACCGTTGTCAATTATTTTAGAGAACGTTGAAAAGTCCGATTCCTTTTCCAGAGCCTGGCATATAAACACTTCTGCATGACCTCCAAATATAAAAATAGTAATCATGAAAATCCATAGAAAAAATGAAAATAGTGAGACGAGAATGACTGTTCTGGAAATAAAATCAAATTACAAACAATTATTATTAGATTTCATAATCTATATATTTCAAAAAGCTATGTCAACAATGTTTTCTTACACGATTAATGTTGGAGATGAACTTTTTTCACTTCCACAGCAGCCACAGCATGTAGCTCCAGTAAGAAGTGACCATATATAAAGGACTGAAATTGCTGATACTGAAAAGAAAAAAATACATTTTTAATGGTATGATTTTCTGGATATGGGACTGCCCAAAATGGAAATAGTTACTTAAAAAATATAACAGATAACTCTCAACTCTTCTATGTTTTATCTATGGCAACAGTGATCAATGTGTAAGTATATTTGACGAAAAATAGACTTAGTACTTTAAGATTTTCTATTTTTATAAGAATAAAAAAAATTATATATAGACTTTTTTTTTAAAAGAGTACACAATATCTTATTCACCTGAGTATAAATAAAATATGATTTAATAAATTATTATTTAGGGGTTTTAATACTAATTAAAGATTAATTGTATGTATCTCAGTTAAGTATAAGTATTTATAGTAAATCGGTTAATGACTGGGTTTATAAAATTTTCTCAAAGCACAGTAAATCGTGTCAACAGAAGTCATCTGAAGATAGTATAGAGGTTCTGACTGAACAGCCAAAAACACAATTTAGTATTAGAGAAATAAAACATAAAAGCAGTTTTACATAAAGTAAATGAATATTCAGTAAAAATATTTAATATTGATAGTTCATCCCGCTTTTCTCAATCTGCTGGTGTTCCTCAAGGCAGTATCCTCGGCCCAATCCTCTATACAATTTATAAGGCTGACATCCCGACCCATCCTAATACTATCATTACCACTTATGCGGACCACACATGTCTACTATTAGTCAATACTGATCCAGTTATAGCATCCCATACTCTTCAATCCCATATCACTGACCTAGAAAAATGGTGTCAAAACTGGAGGATTAAAATAAATTCCCACAAATCCCGTCAAATCACTTTTAGCCTCCGTCGTAAACCAATGACTTCCTGTCCTCCTGTATCACTTAATAACATCCCACTGAATCCTATAGAACAGGTCTGGTACTTAGGACTACACCTTAACAAAAGATTAACTTGGAATCCTCATATTAGATTGAAACGACGAGAAACAGCACGCCATTTCAGGCTACTTCAATATTTACTAGACAAACGCCCTAAGCTCTCAATTAATTACAAAAGGCTCATATACATGATAATCATTAGACCCATCTGGACTTACGGAATAGAGCTTTGGGTCTCCACTAAACCATCAAATTCCTCTTGTATTCAATCCTTACAATCCAAAATCCTCCGTAGAATCCTCAATGCTCCTTACTTTGTAACGAACAAAGTAATCCATAATGTCCCATTTGCTGCTGATTTGGCCCGAACCCGATATCAATCTTTTCATGACAAACTTCATTCCCACTCAAACCCACTTGTTTCAAACCTAGCAACCTCTTCAATTCCTGATAATCCTCCAAGGCATCTGAAAAGAAGATGGCCTCGTGATCTTCTAAGTTGAACTTTTTATTTGAGTACTAACTACCACTGGGTAGTTTCTCTACTTGTCTTTTCATGCCAATGTAAACAGTAATTTATTTACTTGATGTATTCTGTTATACAGTTGTAAATTTCATTAAAAATCTTTAAAAAAAAAATATTGATAGCATTATTTAATCTTAACTGCTTGAGTAAAGTGTTTATAATAATAATATTAATACTTGTACTACTTAAACTATTCGTCATATATCGTAGGAACAGTAATAGGTATTGTTATTTGTACAGTTATTATTTAATAACTAATAATTGACTTAATCACAACAAATAACATCATTCCCTATTGACCCTGGTACCCATGATCTGTGGTGTCATTATCATATGCTAGATTGTCAGCAGGACTTCTTTAATGGACTGGAGCCCTGTTTAGGATATTAATGCTTTTCAGATTACTAAATTAAAAAAATAAATTAACAACTGAGGATTGTTACTAGATATAAGTTTGATTCCAGTCACTTTTTAATAAGCTACTCTTATTGGGCCCACTAAAAGCCTAGAGATGGGGAATTTAGTAGTTGATGAGAACTTTTTTCACAAATTTATTGACCCCAGTGAAAGAGTAAATGAACACACCTCTATAAATACAATGATTGGGCATTTTAGTTTGCGAATTTAAAAAAAGTACTAACTTACAGTTAAAACTGATGTCTAATAATTTTGAATAAAGAACAACATACAGGGAACTATGGGAAGAACCTTAAAATTGGCAGTGCTGATGGTTTATTTGTCACACACTGCCTCAAATGAGGAAGAAGTGACTGAACTTCTTTTTAATCTTAACTGAGTATTAATTTGATCCTCTTGGTATTTTTAAAATATATATTTTAATTAGAATACTTAGTTTATTTTAACTTTTTTTAAACTGGATAGCTGTAATGATGTTAGAGTTTTTGTATTATAAACAATAAGGTAATAATATTATTAAATGTATTTTGTTTATCAAAATTATATGTAATAACCAAGTCCAATCAGCCACCTCCAGTAATCAATATACTGAATCGTTTGAAATGCTGGTGGTATTTTGACTCCAACATCTTCTAAATCACTGTGTACATTCTGCTTTGCAGTGTTGAAAGTGGAAGCAGAGTTATAGAGAACAGTCCGCTGTTGGTTCAGTTGTATTGAAATTGCTGAAAAAAAAATGGATGAATAATAGCATAACAAACAAAATAAATGTATTACAACAAAATATAAATTTCTTACATTGCCTTACTAGTTTACTTTGCTTTTCAATTTGCTCCGGTAGTTCAGTGAACAGGTTATTAGATTCAATTATAGCATTTGACAAGCCATCAATAACACTTTGCTTCAAATAGCTCAAGTTAGAACTGTTTGTAATCTAAAAAAAAAAAGAAGAAAAAACAGTATACCTTACAATGAAGGAAATAAGCAATTTTATTATTTTAATAATTGTCATTAAACTATTTACCGAGGGGTACACAGTGCAATATACATTCAAGAATTTTGAAAAATGATTAGTTTATCTGTCATAATCATCTGAAACCTGATTTTTCAATGAGTCCAGTTAAAAGTTTTGTGAAATAACATAGGATGGACATATTACATGGATATCATCAGATCGAAAACATTTAGTATTAGAGTTTTTGGATCTGCAATTTAATTATGACAATCAAAAACTTTTCACTGCACCGAGTTTTTATTAAAAAGGCTTTGTGAAAACAGGCTCTTTTAAAAAACTATAAATTTACTATGTGGAAGAAAATGGTCCGGGAAGAGGTCAATAAATTTTTCTGAATATAAAGAAATATTTATTCAGTAGCCAACGTTTCGACCCACTCTGCAGGTCTTCTTCAGGGCTGTCGTGAGGGGGGCGCTGGGGGGGGGGGGCGATAGGTCCATCCAAGCTGTAATCAAATCACTCTCTCTGTAATCAAATCAGAGAAATAAAACAAAAACCACATTTGAGACCACACAACAAAGAACAGCCCACAACATGACTACAAATTACAGAACTAAACTAATAGCAGTTGAGGTGTATCATTTTGAATGTGACGGGAAACTATTTATTCATTTTTTGTTTGATAATTTTTTTAAAATAAACAGAATCTAATATTTTAAATTGTATTGCTTGTACTCATTTTAATTGATATTATAAATAAATGTTTTGAAGAGCTTCTGGTTTTGTTTCCTTTTTATTATTTAATTATTTTTTTATTTGTTTCTTCTTTGTACAGGATGTATAAATAATAATTTCGCTTTGACCCACTTATATTATTTCGTATTTTATTCACAAAAATACAACACCAATTAGCAGATCTTTCCCCCAGCGATATGGTAATTTTTTATTCATATATTGCTTGCTGGAGCATTGACAACCTGACTTTGTCACCCAATCTCACTTTGCTGGGAACCATGGTTTCTATAACTAGTCCCTTTGTGGCTAATTCATCAGTGCCCTTCCCGTAAGGCTCACTGGGGTTCAAGGACAGTGGTAAATCGTTCTAGATCTAAGGATTACAGCTGTTCAGAGTCGGCAGGCGCACGTGGATCTATATAACTTTCCCCAAAGCATGCCATCCATCCACCAGACCTTCGGGCGGCTATTTGATATCCCTGAAAATCTTATTCGCATCTACGATAATCACTCTTAGGCCCGGCCTTTGTGAGCTGCCTTTAAGAGACTGAGAGACCTCACGCATGTGAGGGGTAGAAGGAGGCTTGAGAATACCCGAGACCGGGATTTGAACTCACAAACTTGGGGGGCACACACAAGCGCGTTAATTCGCTCGTCCATCCTGACTTTATTTTCTTGATGTTATTTACCATTTATATAGTTTTTAACCAATAAAACTTCGAATGCTAAATCATTTCGGTTGAAATAGGGAACATATTTCTAGTTAAACTGACAGAAATATGTTAAAACATAGTAAAAAAAAAAAGATAAAAACATGATTGAGATACTGATTTTTTTATTACTTATTTTAGAGGGCTTCTTCCCATAGCGATTATACTTTTACTGACCCAAGACGATTAAGGTATATAATAAAAACATTTTTGTTTAGAACGATTTTAGTAATAAAAAAGTTACTAATACAGGAATTTCATATGTAATAATTGTACATGAAATTAACTATAGTAATTAGACTGTTGTCAATAATCTCTTTAATATTCTAAGAATTTATTTAAACTTTACCATCGTTATTTGGAACTGATTTTCAGAATTAGTCCAATACAGCCATTAAAAATTTGAAAGTATGTGTTAATTCCTTTGCGTTGAAACACATCATTTATATGTCATTCAGGATTAATTTACCAACTAAATCGCAATCTTTAAATTTTCAACATAGAATTTGTGCATTCTGAGGGTTCAGTCATTTGTCAATGCACAGAAATGAAAAGTGTTCATTGTTAATGAAAAGTATCTTAGTTCAGTTTTAATATAGGATCAACAAGGCGATCAAAACCACTGTTATAGCCATGCATATTGGGAATACAATCATTCCTATTCTGGATTGAAGAAAACACATTATTCCTAAGTTATTCTTATGCCGATTAACTAAAACAATTAATTCATTTATTTACAATCATATGTTAAAATTATACAATTTAATTTGATCCGCAAAAAATTTTTATGTCTTTGATTGTTACAAGATAACTATTTCTGTGTAAAAACGTCTCCTCTCAGAAAAGAAAATTGCATTCGTATCAGCCAAGTCCGTACCGCCATATAAGATTTTCTGCGTTTAGTGTCTTGGTTTAGGGATTATGTATACCAAGGATCCCATACTACGTGTTTGTTTCTCGGTTTGGAGGTGTTAAAATTAGGAATGACGACCGTGTGTGGCTGCAACCAGACCAACCAGTTAAACTGAAAAATATAGATAAAAACATGATTGACATATTGATTTTTTATTTAATTACTTATTTTAGAGGGGTTTTCCCTATAGTATAGAGGGGCTTTTATCGAGCCGAGATGATTAAGGTATACAATAAAAACTCAGAGATTTGCGTCATGCATAGGAGAAAAAAGAGTCTATATAATTTGGCGAGGTGTCTTTGTATACCAAATTGTCAATACACAAATTGTAATTATCAACACAATCTATAGATCATATGGAGCGTTGAGGATCAAAAATGGATGACTCTAAACTTCAAAAATTGACTTTTTCACATTTTTCGGACGTTTTAGTCAAAGGATGCTTTCGAAACTTCAGGTTAAACTGTACACCCAAGTTACTCCAGCAATGTATCCTTCACAATTTTATAATCTGGAAGTTCCGAATGATGCATTTCTCAGGTTGCAGCGATTCATGTTCTTCTATACTCTGCTTAATATTACTACTACTACAACTCTATAGCGCTACAACTAGGTGACGAGTCCTATCCTCCTCCACAAGCTTCCTCCAGTCTTGTATGTTTTTCGCATACGTCATCCAGTTCCTGACTCCCAGAATATCCCTTGCATCTCTATTCACACCATCCGATCAGCTACGGCCCCCCCTTCTTCTCGCCCAGTAGAGAGGTTCCATCAAATGTTTTATACTGATGGAGCTTGGACTGCCATGATAGAAGGCGAGATGGGAATCCCTTGCGTAGGCCAAAGAAACACCCGTTAGCCTTCCTTTCTTTACCCTCATATTAATACACTTCCCCGTTTACCACTGACGCACTGTGGGGACACTATAAAAATAGTATATAATAAAATAGTATATCAGTAAATGAATAAATTATTGTTCTCTAATCTTTACTGCAATGTTGAGGATTGATTAGTTAATATTTGCGCATTGATTCTTCATGGAAGGTTGTATTTACTTACAGTTATTTTTCTTTCTTTTTTCAAATTAAAAACAAAACAAATTCATTACTAACACATTATCAATGGATTCTGTAGATAACTGTGAATAACCTTTTTTTTCTACTCTAATTTTATTAAAATCCGAGATTATCTGCCCATATTTGCTCGTTTTAAAGACTTGCATTAAAATATTTTAACTGTGAAACTTTTTTAATGCTCCTGCGTAGAGTACAAAAGAAAACTGAGTTTCTTTCATAAAGGAGGACTTACACGAGAGCTGAACCTTCAACTGATAACGAAGTTGTGGAAGTTAGAAGCCTGTTGAAGACAGGACAATATAGCTCATAGCCTATACCGCCCGCTCCCCAATATTATCTGATCACTTCAAAGGGATTTTTTTTCACCTGTTTTGTTCTCTACAACAATAGTCACTTATCGGTGTAATTAACCATTGTTTGGAGGACATTAGTCCGTCTTAGATTAAACTCATCTAACTAATTTTATTGCTACGAATATAATATTCCCATTTAATACTTAGAATACAAATATACTTTATTTATTTAAGTTCTATTTATTTTGAATAGTGGACTTGTAAAATTTAAATAGACTTATATTTGGAATTCATCCTATTCATTATTCATTAAAATGAATGCCAATATTTTCCTTAGTATTGTAATTCGTGTCAGCGTATTTTCAAAGACAGTAGATGAATTTTTCATTGTATAGCAGCAAACTAAACTATTAGTTATGGCGAATTTTCATGATACAAATCTATTACATGCATTCTTAGATCATTGCTAAGTCAAAAAAAGTATGCACTAAATAGTAAAAAGACAACATTATTATCCACATTACATGATTAAATAAATCGAAATTTAGAATATGGTCTTATTCTATTAGACTATAAAGATTGGTCAAATGTGTTTAGGATGAAATAAATATTCATAATTTAGTCAATTAGATTATTCTTATTATAAACATTGAATAATAGATGACTGGCAAATCTAGTGGTTAGTTGTTTCCATGATGATATATATATATATATTCTGAGGTAAAGATTGGGAAAACGGTTTGAGCGTAGTGTGTGAGATAGGTTCCAACACATTTAAGGGGGCCCATAAGCTACCAGCTGAAGGCTGAATAAGTAGATTTCCTAATATAATAAGGTCTTGTGGAACGGATCCACCAATTCCGAACCGTCCCCTAGCAGGTTCTGCCCCATACCCTAACCTGTAAGTTAACGCAGATGAATATTCTCATCTACTTCTGTTCTGTGCCAAGTCTTCTTCGATGTTTTCATCATCACCAAAGACTGAGACCACGAGGAAATTCAAAGTATGTATTAATTTTGTTTCATTATGGATAATTTTTTAGCAACATTGTTATTGGTTCTCGGTTATCCCTAGAGAATAACAAAGTTATAGAATTAGAAAAAAGTGGGAATTTTACATATTACGCCTGGATTTATCTTATTAATATTATTATTTCTTGATTTATCTTTATGTAGTCGTGATTTTTATTTTTGTAAATTTTAAAATGCTTGGTTTCATTTCCTAATAATCCTTCCTGTATGTGACCATGACCATATATTATTTCCCACCTAGCTGATTTCAGGTATTCACGGAGCCTAAGCAGGGTCAGCAGGTAACAATGCTTTTAGCGTAGGGAAGGAAACCTCACACAGTATGAGCGGTGGGGAGGAATGAGTATGATGATGGAATTCGTTTTTTTTTTTTTTTTTAATTTATTTATTGATATTTACAACTGTATAAAAAAAAATACATCAAGTAAATGGGCTAAGCGATACATAATGACATGTGAAAATGACAAGTAGAGAAACTACCCACTGGTAGTACTCAAATCACAAGTTCAACTAAGAAGTCACGGGGCCATCTTCTTTTCAGACGCCTCGGAGGATTATCGGGAATTGAAGAGGAAGCTAGGTTTGAAACTAGAGGGTTTGAGTGGAAATGAAGTTTGTTATGAAAGGATAGATAGCGGGTTCGGGGAATTCTTTTAAATATAGTTTCTTAATTCTTATAAATAGTAGTATTTATTATTTTAATCGTTACAAGTATGTTTTTATATTCAGGTAGAAACTTGATAATTAATCCTATGGATCTTATTAGAACCTCATCGTTATTGTTTAGTAGATAGAATAGTATAGATCTTATTACTTAGTTACGTTATTTCTCAATGCTAAGCTGTTAAGAACCGTATAAGACTCTTATAACTTACCGAAGATGTGGATAACTTAACGACCAAAGGAGAAAACGCAACTGAATCACAGAGGAGTTTGTCTTGAGGCTTGCAGTTGAAGCGAATCAGATCCAGCTGCTTGGACAAGTCGTTGAGTGCTATCCTCGCGGTTCCTGCAGAGCTTTCCGCCTCCAGGCACTCCTTCACCAGCGCGAAGACTTGACTGCAAACCTCTTTGGCGCCTAAACAGGTTACAGTCATTTTTTAAGATATAAGGGATGATATTTTTTTTTATATTTTCAGGTAATATATCACCATTCACCATCCATGAAAACAAGTAAGAAAAAAAATACAAGGAAATAAAAATATTCAAAAACTTTTCTTTAAATTACCATATAGAAAAAATCATACTGAATTTGAAGAAAATTGAACTCATGTTTGATTGAGCGTAATAACTGGATTTCAGATGAAACCCAATGTAAAATTCGTTACAACTTAAAAGTTTTCTTTTCAGACGAAATTATCGTTTATAATGTTTTTGAAGTATCCAATATCAATGGAAATAGTTTTAAAATTTATAATTAATATTTATTGTGTTAAAAATGAAATATTTGTAAGAATCACAATTATTGAGTTTTTTTTTCACATTTTTTTCAAGATACACCAGGACGCTAACGCTTGTCCGGTCACAGACAGTGCCCTGTGGGCTACTCGACGGACCATTCCCATTTTTACAATTGTATTATTAATCAAATCATTGGAAGTCTCATTTATATATGATTGTTATATTGTATTTTTACTTATACATTTATCAGACTACGGACACTTTTGTTTTATTTTTCTATACTTACGATTATGATTTTTATAAATTAACTTTTGCGGTTAACAGCTATACTTAAAATTGACAATGCTATTAGCATTTATAAACAGCTGGTAAGTATTAAATACCAAAATAATTCTTTTTTCGGAAAGAGATAAATTTAGGCAAAGTCAGGGAGTCTTTTGAAAAAGAACTTTTATTAAGAAATTACAATTAACATATAATGGACTCAAACTGACATAATAATGGTACTAATTCTAACTAGTCTAATTACGATCTGCATCTTTTGGTAGAGGGATAAATTCATAGAGTATGAAAATACTTGTGTCAGCTTCGAAGAAAAGTGTCTGCGGCTATCCTTTAACTATATTAACAGTGCTCACGATTACTAAAAACTTTTTTTATGTAATAGAGAGATAAAAGTACTGAATGAAAAATCTACACAAGAAGTAAGGGGGAAAAACTTCGAAACAGGAACAAATTTAAAAATTTGATGTAAATTATTTCTCTGTTATCCAGTTGAAAAAAAATCTACATATAATGATCAAAGTCTGGTTGCAGTTTCTTTTGATGGTAATATACGGTATTAGGTCTTATACGGTTGTATGGTATTAGATAAATCGGATTTATCTATTTTTTCTTTTTTTTTGGTGGTTTACACTATAAATCTATGTGGTAAAAAACCATTAAAATTATATGGAAGGAGTAGGTTTATATTTTGCGATAACAGACACAAATTAAAGTCATACCTCGGTTTGTAAAAAATTGACAAAAGTTATCTCTCTGAACATAATATCTAACCAGTTAAAACGAAATACAAAACTATTCTCATGCTAAATCCAAAATTTGTTTCGCTTCTTTGCTCTTACTTAGTTAATCTGTTTGATTAGTGATGTACACAAAATGGAAAGTGTTTTCTTGAATAATATTAGTTGACCTTATACGATGAAGAAAATGGTCCTGGTATGGTTCAAAATGTTTTACCTAAACGAAAATTTTGTCAGCATATATGCTGTGAATAAATACTTAAAACACATTTTTATTCTTTGTGACTGAAACCAGAAATATACATATTTTTCTCTTGAGTAAAACCAAAACTAATAGTTCGTTTTGATCATTAATAAATTATTAACGCCTGGTTCTGAGTTCATAATTCATTTTATGTTGATTGATATTACTATAACATTGCTGAAGGTCATTGGGTACAAAAAGAAACAAGAATTATTTCTTTATTTATATTTATCTATGAACATTCTTCCCCATGAAAACATCGCAAATTTCGAGAATATGGGGATATGGGATCAGTGAAGAGAAAGGATGCGTCTGACCCAGGTTAGAACCAGGATAGCTCAGGTGGTAGAGCACCATGACGGAAACCTGGACATATCTTTTCTTTTCAAATAAAAATGTTTAAGAATTATTTTAAATGTTCTGGCCTGTAAGCGATTTAATTGTATGCTTATTTGGGGTATAAATAATTTTTCTCTAGCATGAGATTAATTATACACCTATGATCTTTTGAAACATAACGCATCATGTTAAAGGTTTCCTTTTCTGTATAAATAAAATCCATTAAAAAAAACAATCGATGTTGAAAGAAAAACCGTAAAAACATTGAGTTATTGATAAATGAGGGCAGACTTCGCCAAATTCGAATAACTATCTAGAAGTGATTTGTAATAAAATCTTTGAGATGATTAAAGCTTTGTAAATAAGAGGAAAAATGAGATGCAGATGATACCAAATAGGTTCAGACAATGGAAAAGCGAGAACTAAAGCTATGCCTTATTAGTGTTTCGAGGAAGAGCTGCTTTGTTGAGCATAGAGACAAACAAATTAGTCTAAACTTTTAGAACATTTAATTAAAAATCCTGAGAATGAAATCAGTACTGGAACTTGAACTACTGAAATCAGTACTTTAATATTATAATCTATTTTGTCAAGTTAAATTTCGCATGGCATGGTCAAATTACTGAAAAGGAGTTGAGGAGCACAGTATGTTATATACCTGAGTTATAATGCTGAAGGTTCCGGATTCGAATCCCGCTGAGGGAGATAAATTATTTAATTTGATAGCACCCACGGATGGATGCTGAGGGATCTACAGACCCTTCTGTATTAATCTTATACAAATGATGTTATGAGTATGATACGATGTGCTTAAATTTTTCCTTAATTATATAATTTAAATTCACAATAAACGGGAAATATCTTAACTACATTCCTCTAATATGGTATAAATATCTAAAAAGTATCATAATAAATACATACATACATCATATATAATAAATCATATCATACTATAATGTCATCATAATATAAACATAACAATTTATCCATTACTTAAAATAAATCGTTAGTAAATTACCTCCCTCCTATTTCCCCCTATTACCCTCCAGGTGCTCAAGTTTTTTTTAAGTGTTTCAAGGTCGGGTTTACAGTCAATAAATTATTTCTTCCGCATGTTTGTGTTAGTTAATGGAGTTTATAAAATGATGAAGAGGATTCTGTAAATGGCGGCAGAATAAGGATGAGCAATGTGCGATGTATGAACTCATCCTATGGACAAAACCAAAATGCCCCTGTTGACTAAGCTGTAAACATTGGTAAACTCAAAAGAATCATTATAAGGAAGCCGACCTAAAAGATATAGGTATAAAAGGGAAAAAATAGAGAACTATTGTAGGCTATGGAAAGGAAAACGATGGTTAGAGATACTTCATAGCCGAACGGTTGTAGCGCAAGTAAATGAAGAAAAATAACTAAAACTTGAAGTTTCCTTACAAGTACTCTTGTAGAAACATTTAAAAAAAAATTAACTACTCACCTCTAGGTTTATTAAAAGTTTAATCCATTCAATTTAAAAAAAAATATTTTTTTATTGAAGCTTCAGGGAAACTATTTCCATAGTCCGTATATAATTCCTAATGATTTGTTGGTGAATCAATGTTTCTATCACAATAAAGTTCAGTTATCATTTATTTAACAATCTCATTATGTCAAATATTGTATATCTCGAAATTACTCGGAATCATACACTGGGGTCATCGAAACGTCAATGAAAATATTTTAAAAAATAATGGTAATTTTTAATTTATCTACTGGCAACAAACTGAAGAAATAATTATAAAATTAAAGGGGAGGAACGATTGAAACAAAATTACTCACCGAAATACTAGGATTCTTAATTTATTCATCTCAACAACAAGAAATTTATCTATCTGTGTATTTTTGATTAAATGATAGCTGTTTGATAATTATGCATTTTTGGATAATTTATTGAAATATCGACAACACTGAATGAAAAATAACCTTAAGTTAAAGTTAGAATCTATTAACGATTGTAACAAAACTACACTCAGAAATCCATGCATGATTCAGAATTTGTTCATCTCGACGAATAAAGTTTTACTCATCTGTCTATTCTAAACAAGTAGAAAAATTTAATAAAATTGTTAGGAAAAATTTAAAAAGAAATATACAGAGTTGAATGAAAAATAACCTCTATTTTTAACTACAGTGTTGAATTTGTCTTTTTAACTTGATATTCTAAGAAAAATAATTCTTTAATCGAATGTCACACCATTGTTTGAAGATCGTTAGGTAGGAACGACAATGCTATAAGTGAACAAGTCGGCTGGAATGACTCCTAGTGAAGGCGGTGTAGGGATTTCCCAAGGGTTTGTGACACAACTTCAATTTAGTGAGTGCAATTAGGCTCAGATCTAGCCAGTTGTGATGATCACATATGAAAGTGATGCCCATTAATTAAGCACATTTTTATTTAATTTCTACTTATTTCTTTTGTAGCTGAATGCAGTCACAAAATCGAAAATTCATAAACATTCATATGACACCAATGTTTTACAACTCCTACAATGATGTTATCAAGATAAATTTACAGATGTGTGTTATGCTTATGATACCTTCTGAAATGTATGATAACTTCTTAGTATGTTTGACGGGATACAATTAATTATTCTCACGGTTCCTCATCTACCGACTATTCTTTCTAAAAAAAAAAGGCTCTGTACAACATATTGTTACTTTAGCAGGCTTTACAATATAAATAATAGTGCAGTAGAGAACGTATGATGTAACGAACTAGATTTTTTTTTTTTTAGACCTCGTACAATCTAATACATATCGAATCTAATCGGACTCTGCTTGGAACCCTAAATCGTAAGGCAGCAGAATTGTGAAAATTGATAGGGATAACTAAAAGTCAGTGAATATTGGAGGACCCCTAGTCTCAACTTGGAACGTAGCTCCAATAAATAATATTATATTATACTTACATTTTCTACAAATCTTACTGTAGAAGAATATTTAATTTACTTTTTCACGTAACCTCTGTCGTAAACCAATGACTTCCTGTCCTCCTGTATCGTTTAATAACATCCCACTGATTCCTGTAGAATTCTGTCCAGTACTTAGGGTTACTTAGGGCTACTTAGGGGGTACTTAGGCCTACACCTTGACAAACGCTTAACTTGAAATCCTCATACTAGACTGAAACGACAAGAATCAGCTCGGCGTTTCATGCTACTTCAACATTTACTAGACAGACGCTCTAAGCTCCCATTTAATTTCAAAATACTCTTATACGTGGCAATTATTAGAACCATCTGGATTTACGTAGTAGAACTTTTGGGCTCTACAAAGCCAACGAATTGTTCTCGTATTCAATCCTTATAATCCAAAATTCTTCGTAAAATCCTCAATGCTCCTTACTTTGTTATGAACAAAGTAAAACATAATGACTTTTGTTGCGGATTTGGCCCGAATCCGACAGCAATCTTTTCATGACAAACTTTATCCCAACTGAAATCCACTTGTTTCAAACATACCAACATCTTCAATTCCTGATAGTCCTCCGTGGCGTCTGAAAAGAAAATGGCCTCGTGACCTTACAAGTTCAACTTGTCAATAATTAGAGTACTTTCACAAGGTAGTTTCACTACTTATCTTTATTCATGCCAGTAGGTACCATACCTGCCATTTTCATGTTGTATTGTTATAATACAGTTGTAAATTTCAATAAATAAATTATTTAAAATACAAATAACATTTTTACGTAAAAATCAATATAAATGCCAAGCAACCGTGTGCAATGTACATAACTGAACCTTAGTATGGCATATACACTAAAAAAAACAAATAAAAACAAACTACTATTGGTATATTTTTTCTTTCTGATTATTATTTATTTCAGATGAGGAATAAACACATTTTTAGCTTCTTCCTCATAGAAGAAAGGGAAGCTTTGTATTGATGCAGGAAGTAGAAGAAGGTATTGTTCTCACAATTTCCACTCACAGTTTCTCTCTTTGGATCACAAGGGACAAAGTTGATTAGATATTTGTTGCGTGTTCCTCTTTCGTGCCATTTCTGGCATATGGATTTTCAACAGAAATGGGATAATGCTGTGGGTTATCTACATCACTGCAGCTACTAAAACATTTTTAAAAATTATTAATGAGTTAAATCTACACACTGTTTTTATTTATTTTATCCTAAGGACAGATAAACGGTACAGCACGGTGCACGGATGTGAATTATCTAATTACTTGCGAACTGGTTAACCCTTTTCTTGATAATTTATCTGTGGAGATACATCAGAACTTAGCGTAATATATTTATGCTCTTAGCAATGTATCCCAAAAGATACATGTGATTTTTTTTAACTACCCTCATACATTTTGTTTTAGTTTTTATGTCTTGGCATCCTTGGGTGGTTAAGTTGTATGAATATTATTTTGATATTAAAAAAATAAAATTCTGCCTAGTTAAGGGTTAAACTCATTACTTTCTGGTGAACACCAACATCCCCATCTTCCTTAATTTTCCGACCTCCGGATTACAGGAGCTCTTTTCCAATCCCGCATCTTTTTATATCTCTTTCATGCAAAGACTTATGAACTTTTCTACTCGCATGAATACAGTTTTACAAATGATATTGGTGTGATATTTTGGTTTGGTGTGTACAGACTTTCTGCATACTATTATATATTATTATACAAATGTATCACAAGATGTCTTTTCTTAAACTTCTGATAATAGTTATTGTTGATAAAATTATGGTGTATAGAACTAGCAGAGCTGGTCGCCCAAATCTTAGATTAGAAGATTCCGTTTTGGAAGGCAACGAATATTGATTGGGAAACATACGTAAATGCAGCTAATAAAACGTTTGGAGGTTAGTAATTTTATATTTATATTTTATTAAATGTTATGTCCAATTATGTTACTGTTGTAATGTTCAAATATGGCGGTTAACCTACCCAATATAGTTGGGTTTGATGACAAAGCGGTGCTCACTTATGTTATCACTATCATTCATCAATTAGACACAAACACGTCACCAAGGATTGTATCATTCGACAAAAATCTCACTTAATCAACAATTCAGCAATTCAACCGATTGTATTGTAAAAAATAGGTACTGACAGAAAAATAATGTACTATAATACCAATCTCGGATAGTGGTTGGTTTACTCAATAGAACCCCCAGGAGTGGACTCTGACAAAGCGGAAGCGATGTGTATCCTCAACAGATAAATCTAGAAAAGTCTTTTGTGAGTTTGACAAAATTTCAATTTAGACAGATTGAGTACATAGTGTTCTAAATACATTGTTTATTTTTAGGAAATTGTATATCTACCTACCTATTTATCTATCTGCCTATACAAAGATACATATATATATTTATATACACGCCGCGGTAAATCTCTCTGTCCTTTTTCTCCTTATGACGTTGCCACTGTATATGACCTTCCTCCAATCATCTCCGGAAAAGTACAGTAATGTGCAGAAGTTAATGTTATGTCAGCCAAAACTAAGATAGAAACCAACAAAATAAATTCTCTATTGCTATGATTTTTTTTGTCATTTGTTACTTCTAATTTTAATTGGCATTCTTGTTTCTCTAGTCACTGTGACATTGTTTTTAGCAATATTGCAGTGAAGTTTTGTAATAATGACAGCTGACGAACATTACTTTTAATGTTCCAATTTTTATAGGTATTGTATGTACACAAATCATTCATATAATGCGATAGTATGTGTGTATTTGCGGGTTCCTGTTTTTTTGGTGAGTTCCTAGGATAGATTAGGTTTTTATACGGCCTCTTTGTAAAAATAGTAATGGTAGATTTATATAAACTCTCAAGTTGCTTCAGACACAAGTTTCAGTGGGTTGGTGCTTTGCATTTTACAGCTCCATTGTGCTCTTCTACTGTGGAAAACAGGTTACATTTTGTAGTTCCATAAATTTATGCACCTATCTAAAGTTTTGAGCGAAAACTGAAAGTACTTATTTTAACTTTAGTTTTATAGATAAAAATAATTTAATAGATGTATTGTAGATATAGATAATAGATATAGAGTTATTATAGGTGTGTATATGTATATTTATAAATATATATTTTTTATTTATATATGTTTACGATGCAAACGGTAGTGTATGGTTCTTAAGAAGTCAAGGGTGGATTGTATGGACCATAGACCTCTCGTGGTAGGAAACTCTCTGAGAACTTTTCTTTTAGGAAAGTTGTCACTACAGCAAGTACACTTGTCGTTAATTTCTTTCTTTCCCCTATCCATTCTACTCGCCAATTCTACTTGCTCAAGATATTATAATCTTGTATCTTACTGTAGGATTTAGAATGATCGTTGAACTACCTGTCTTAAGATAACATCCGGTATTGGCCTAACGCCTAAATCCACCTGATTATAGGACGTAGATTTCATCGAAGCTGGCAAAGACTCTCTCATCCTCTCTCTCTCTCTCTCTCTCTCTCTCTCTCTCTCTCTCTCTCTCTTCCTTTACTTATTATTGGTAATAATATCTCTCTTCAATAATCATTATCGACAATACTATTTCTCTGTAGAGATTATTGAGGCATATTCCTAGAATATTTTCTCGTGCTTCAGGGTTTCTGCTGCCTTGGTTCGCTCCAAATGTGTCTAACTTATCGGATTTCGTACCCCACGCAGGTATGCCTAATTGATTTTAAACTAATAAAAATTCGAAAGTATTTGCTTATGTGTATGGGTCCATTATTCAAACGAAGATCCTAGAAGGGACTGTTGTAGAATTCTCCAATATTTAAGGATGTAAAATAAGTATTTTTATTTATTCAGTAACAGTTTTACTACAAAATAATAGCTACAATAATACACAATACAATATATTAATTTTCAGGTGATTAAAAAAAGGAAAAGGAAGTGCAGTACTTGATTCTTTGGCACCTCTGTTAGCCGGTCTGTTATCCCATCATAACATGGACCCAGAGAAATTTTATTATTTTTTATTTATATAACAATAAAACATTTATTTTCTTTATAAGCTTTTTTCTTATATACTGGACTATCTTTTGAAATCATATAATTCACTAATGAACAAAAAACCGTGCATATTTGTACATCTGACCATGGAAGTAGGTTAACTTCCAGGACTTTATCGTAAAATTGATTTTAAATCCTTTTTGACCTCAAGTGATGTTTTTACTTATGAATTTTAAATGATGTTACGAAGAACAAGAATTGAAAATGACAAATGAATTTGTCGAAACGTATTTTTTAATCCTTCGTTAATGTTTTAACAAGATTTATCTGACTGGAATAAAGGTTTTTTGTTCATTAGTGAATTATATGATTTAAAACATTTATTTGAACCTTTTTCCAATGACTTTTATGATGGAGAATACTAAGGACTTACTTTGAGGGTCAATTATGCATAAAGGAGTATAAAGAAGTTCATAATTTTGTAATTTATAGCAAGATTATTCAGGTGGTAAGCTATAGTGTTCATGATTAAAAAAAAAAAGTTAGTCATAATCCCTGCCGACGGAAGTGAAAACTCCAGAATTTGGAATAACTATGTAATTTTTTGAATTTCTAAATCAATTATAGTTTGAATTGTTAACATCGGTTTGGTTTTACTTATACTGAACTCCAAACAAGAATTATATAGATTTTCAAGTAGTTTATTTATTAATCAAAACATATGATGGGCTGCACATAGTCCAGGGCAGAAGCCTTTGAAAATGGTAAAAGTGAAAAAAATAATAGTAGGATAAAGCCCATTGTAAAAGGAAGAAAACATAACAAAAATGAAAGGAAAACTAATTTACAGGCAATCTGAGGTCGGGAAGTGAAAGGGGGGGAGTGTAAGGGTAAAAATCGGTTTATCTCGATTTCCGGAAAAACTACAAGTCCTATGGGAAAAAGCTAATGGCAAAGTTGTAGGTAATAAAAAGATCTATGATGAAAAGATTTCAGGTATGAAAGAGAACAGGTAGGCAGCGTGTGACCCAGAACAGTGGGCGGCTGCGAACTGAACCTATCCTATCTTGGAGGTGGCTCAGTTCAGAACAGTGAAAGCAACGGGAAACCACACTGTTAGTATTTTCCAGGATATTGCTAAGGCGAGGACAACTCACCAACTTAATTGCCAAAGTTAGGGGGACCTGCTGAGGCACTGAAATAAGAAGAAGAATGACAGGAAGAAAACTGTAAGCTTACAAAAAACGAATACTTTCTCTTGTGCTTTTCCAATTTGAACTTCTTGTTTAAAAAAAAATAAAAATAAAGTTGGACTCTTAGTGTTTAGAATCAAAATTGGGCTTGAAAGGAAAATATTTTAGAGATTTTACTAAGTAACGAACAAAACGTAACAGATATATATTTATTTTTATGGAACAAATGTATTTTATATTTCATAACAACTATTAATATATTAAAATAGATTTATTTATTATTTTAAATAGTTACAAACACCGAAATAACTGAAATGGAGTTAAATTAACAATCTTGAAATTTTATGATTAACTTTACCTTTTATAATCGGTAGAGGATATAAAAGAAAAAACAACCTCTACTACTACAACCTGGGCAAGCCCTTGAGTTCTGCACATGATAGAGACAGTACTGTTTCTGGGACAACCGTTTTGCTGGGAGGAGATTTGTCTTAGATCTCGTTCAACCGGCAGATTCCCACCCTTTTATCTTAGGTACCCACTTTTTAGAGGCTGGGGGAGCCCCAGGGGGGTTTAGATCCTATATGAACCATCACCGGCTGCTAACAGGTTAAATAAGTCTTGCCAGTAGTGGGATTTGAACGCTGGACCTTCGGCATGACTGCTCAGCGCTCTACTACTGAGCCACTTCGCTCCCTATAGTCAAATAAAGGTAGCTTAATAATTTAACGTACCTTAAAGTAATTGTAAACCAATAAATTACTAAGTTCTATGTTTTATAAGACCCTCAGAATGTGCGTTAGTTCTATAGCGTTTTTCAAAACATCATAAATAATAATAATAATAACCTTTATTTGTTCATAAACTATAATAAACATATACAAAACATTCTATTTTTTTCCTATAACTATTCACGTATAATCAAAATCAATCTTTAGTTGAGGTTTTAAGTTCGATTGTTTCTTCCTATCACTCTTGCAACCACACTAAATATTGCACTTGTCCTATCCGTTTCCACTCTTTCCTTTCCAATGCTACTCTATTCCAGGCTGCCCCTGCGCAGCTCTTCTTCATCTCTTTGTCCCAGTCTGTCGGTGCGCGTCCTCTCTTCCTTGCATGCTCTCTTGGATACCAATCCATAAGCTGCCTGGTCCATGTTTCAGCATTCCTTCTGATGTCCGGTCCAGGTCCACTTCCTTAAAAAGGACTTTTCCATAATACCTAGGAGGTCAGTCATTGATCTAATCCACTTATTTGGTTTTCGATCTTGTCTTGATATTCCGAGGAGGTATCGCTCCATACCTCTGCTTGTTACTCTCAACTTGTGGCTAGTCTTCTTGTCTATTATCCATGTTCCGCAACCGTAGGTCATGCCAGGAAGTACAGTGCTCATCCAGAGTTTCCTCTTGACTTCCAAGCTCACAGAGGATCTATATGTATCTTTAAACTTGAAGAATGCGCGTGAGGGCCTGCGCTAGAATCTGTCCTCCAGCTTTTATAAGTGCCATTAACAGACCATCAACACCTCCTGATTTTTCTTCCTTGCAACTATCAATTACACTTGTTACTTCTTCGATCATAATTTCTTCTTTTGGGTCCCAGCATTCTATATTCCACTCGCCTATTTTATCACTTCTTCTGTCGTAATATAATTTTTCATAATATTCTTTTAATTATCTCCAAGTTATCATTTAATTCTTGTCCCTTTTCATTTAAAATAACAGTAATTTTTGTTTTAGCAATTCCTCCCTCTTTTAATTTTCCTCGCGCCTTTAAAGCTCCCTCGATTTTTTCTACCTTCTTTTCTCTAAACCAGTTCTCAATTTCGTTCCTAATTAATTTGTTGATTTGCCTTCTATCTTTTTCCTTTTTTTGCAAATTTCTTCTTTTGCCTAGAAGATTTTTATATTTCTTGGGAGGGTTCGGCAATTTCCATTTATCATTGAATTCTCTTCTTTAAACTATTCCTGTACTTTTTTTAACAAACCTTTTATTTCTTTTATTCTTTAATTTGGATTGAAGGTGTCATTTCATGATTTAATATTGGCATAATTGATTTTTAGCGGTCCTCAAATTTCCATTTTATTAAGTTTTCTGATTTTATTTTGTCGGATTTCCTATTTGCTTTTTTAGTTTTTGATGTGGATAACTTGGTATTCAATATTGCCCTACTGGTCTGTGATCACTGCCTATGTCAGGGTGACTTAAAACTTCCACTTAAAACTTTTTATAGAAAAAAGTCTACAAAATGATGTTTGATGCTTAAACTATGCAAGTTACTTTAAGACTTATTCACATACACTTGAAAATACTATACTTATATAACAGCCATACTAAACCTACATATTCTTGTAGAGTATGACTTTCAAAAAAACTTAAGAATCCATTTGTAGAAATCGTTTTACAACTACTTTTGGGTTAACTAATAATTTTACTAGACCAATATTAATTATAAAAGTTTCAATATAATATTCTTTAAGTGATTTCAAAAAACAAAAAAAAAATCCTATAATAGTTAAAAGTAGAATTATTTTTATAATAATAATAATAAAGACTTTATTTATTCTGGGACAAGTCCCTTTAAAATAACAATATAGGAATAATGTAAAAACTAAAATGTCTTAGAGTAGAATATATGCCATTACATTAATTAATTACAACTGAAATTAATAGATGAGGAATAAATAAAAAATTAATTTAAAAATAATATATGAACTACCTCCTAAAAGAATATTTAAAGAAAACTATTTCTTAAAAAAGAAGAAGCAATACAGGAAAATAGAAATAAAATAACAATAATTATAGACAGAGAAATAATAGACAGTTACATATGTACATATGTACATATACACATAGACACATATACATATATATATATATATACATACATACAAATTTTTAAAAACAAAATAACAACGAAAAAAGAAATAAGAATATGAAAGAAAAAACTAACTATGATAAATATTAAAAAAAATAAAATAAGTAAATATAAAAATATGTGACTGGAAGTGTGAACAGCCAAATTAGCAGAGAAAGAAAATGTAAGTATATACACTCCTCACTCACGTACAATTATACAGATACACACATATATATCAAAATAATTTTACTTAAATTTCATGGCACGTTTTCGTAAATATAAATGTAAATAAAAAAACTAATATCATAATAACAAGCTTTAGCTTTAAAAATTGTTTGAAGAAAACAAAAACAAAAAAGTCTTAATGTCTTTCGAGCTTTAATGATATGAACTTTTTTTTATTCATATATTTCGACAAAACTGTCAGTTATTACCTTCTACTTTCACCTCAAGGGCTCTTCTAAATGGCTACTTTTTCTTTTAATTTCTTCTTTTCATTTCCTTTTATTTTTTTTTCTGGATTTCCAAGTAAGTTTAGTAAGATTCGACTGGAATGAGACCGAAAAGTTATTTGAATCTATAGTTTCTTAGGTACGAGTATTTAATCTTAAAAGATCTAATTTTTTAATACTGTTTCTAATTAAAGTGATGAAATATTTTAAAAATTTATGAAAAACTTTATTTTATATAAGTTTATTACATCCTGAATTAACACATAGCCGTAGCTAACTGGTAGATTTTGTTATCTATCACACTTTACGAATGTTTTGAAGGTAGGGGTGAAATAAGAGAACAAGATATCTTATTGTGTGTTAAGCGCTGAACAGTGTTGCTCTGATAGATTATTTATTTTGTTAACAAGCGAAGGTCGACCCTGTGGAATCAGAAGAGTGTCCCGGGGCTCACTTAGCCTGTGTAAACCGCCAGGTTTTCCCACTAATTGGGGTTGAGAGAGATCTCAGTTTAGAAATCGTACGTCTCTTCCAATTACTGAACCCACAAATTATGGATTATAGTGGTACATATTTATTATGATGCGGCAGTAATAATAAAGTAATAATTAAGTTTAGGCATGCATATAGCAATCTACCCGGCTTAATTAAATCAATTAAAAATAAATCTGCAAGAAAATTTGTTGATAAAGGACAGACTCCTCTTGACTGTATAATAAAAGCGTAGTAATTACAAAAGGCTAAGGAATTGAGGGTGCAAGAGCAAAGTTTGAATAAACTTGTTACAAATTGTATATTTGTATATATCACTTGCTTATTCCTCTATGATTATGGCTCGTGAAATGATTTGTATTCCTGGTACAGCTGTAAGGTACGGAAGCGTGGACAATGAAATACTTATGAAGCATTTGAGATGTGGGTGTACCGCCGTATTCTCCGAATTTCATTGACATGCCACATAACTTACTGCGAAGTTGTGTTAGAAAAGATCAAGAAATCGCTTATACCATCAAATGGCGGAAATTAGAAGGCATGGGCTACATTATGCGAAATGACATATATCGTCTGCTGTTGCTGATAAGTCAGAGAAAGATTGATAGTTGGAGGAGACCAAGAAGGAGGAGGCACTCCTGGGGGCACAATTAAAGACAATGATTTGATCTTGCCATTGTCTAATTCCTTAGAAGTGCCACCGACACAATTAAGATAGCTATGTTAATAGGCAACGTCCGAAACGGATAAGGCACAGGGAGAAAGAAAGGCAATTACGAGTTTTAGGGTATATGGATCAAAGAAAAAAAACCTTGGAGGTCGAAATTTTATTAATGAAGGCTTTAATATGAGAAGGTAAAGTTTTTATCTTTTCATTACGATCTTATTTAATTAAGCTGAGGTATAGTAATCTAAACCATAATATTGCAACAATAACAAAAAAAAAAAAACACATGTCTTAAAGACGAAACTAAATCGTTTAAATGGACTTAACTTTGAATTTTTTGTTTGCATTACGTTACAAGGAACAGTTTTCAGCAGAATTATGAGAACTTCATCTTACATCATGAGAACTTACATGTAGTCCACAGTCAATAAGTTATGATGATAATCAACAGTCACTTATTTGTTCACATAAGAATGTCTCTTGTATATATATATACATCTTTCTTACTATTCTTCCAACATTTTTTAACTATATGAATATTGCGCCGACTTAATTTTCCAAAAATATAAGGGGGGCTGGTATATATATTTTGGTTAATGGTCATAAACTTATAAAAAAAGATCCACCACCATTCCTACTTTCCGGCTTAAAGATTTTTCCATCCAATGGTGCTGCCTGGGTTGTCTACATGGACTTGTAGATCCAGCTTATAGCAACAAAAAACATATATAGAACTTTAAAGATGCAAAGCATGTTTCATTGAAAATCGGTGGTGAGAGAACTTTTTTGCCCCAACAGCAAAAAAAAAGGAAAAGTTTTTTCATGCACTTATTGTTAATTTAATTTGCATGGGCTTTCAAAACTGTAAACAATATTTTAGATTAACGAAAATCGTTGAATTCCCTTTGGACTTTTATCGTTCAAAAATATCAAGAAAATTTAATCTTTAATAATGTAACGAAGACAATATTCATGCGTACATTCGGTTATCTAGAACAAATAAGATTATTTTCATTCAAAACTTACATAAGGAGTCGATTGTTTCGTAGGGTGACTTCCCTTTAATTTTTAACAATTATCCTTATTAGCCAAAGTGATAGAAAAGAATTCTAAAGGGTTTCAAAGTAAAAAAAAAGTAACTTTTATCTGTGGACCTCTGGGTATTTTCAAACGAATGACCTGCTGTTTCGTTGAGAGTTCTTAACTAAGACTACTTTACAAGAGTTTAGGAATTATTTTCATTAGCCACAGAGCTGCAGTTGATATCAAAAACATTAGACCTTCAAAGTTGGGAGAAGTGTGATATTGATTCCGTTTTGTAGTTGCTATATTTTGTAGTTATAACAGAACTGTCTCAGACTCTCAGAAGCGGACTGAAGGCCGAGAGATAACATTCTGAGAAACACCAACAGTCTCTGTGATACCAACTTGCCTGTGGCGTTATTTGCTCATTCCCACTATAATATCGACTAAATATTGATAATATTATATAATTAATTTAACCCATATACAGTAAGTGATGGCGGGGAAGTAGTGGGGGTGAAATTCTCTCACCAAGAAATATTTGTGACATTGACGTCACTACTTTGGATTTTAACTCGAAGCGACACCATGCGGAACTGATATCAAAAGAAGATAAAAGTTTAAAGCAATATATGCAACTAACATCTTTTATTTTTATTTATATAAATTCCATAATTTTATAGTAAATACCTCAAAATTAGCGATATCCTTATTTATTTTTGGCCAGTTTATTTGAAATATTTGTGTGGAAAACATTTTCCTATAATGCATTTCACATTTTCCTAGAATGCATATTATATTATAAATCGGTTCCTGATATCAAGAACGAAATTAAAATCTACATTTACCGAATGAAGTATCATTCAAATATTAATTGTTATTAGTTGCACTGTTATTGGATTGAGCTATTCATAGCTTAAGGTATTCTAGAAATCGATCATAACTTCAGACTTATGAATAATTTAATTTACTGTAAATTACATTATTAATGTTAGTTAGTAATAATAATAATAAAAATAAAAATAATAAAATAAAACATTAACTCTTACCAGCTGCTATAATTTTTAAATTTTCCAAAGCGTTATCAAGCCCAGTTTCCAGTACTAGTTCTACCTGAATTGGTCTCCCTAGAAGATTTTCTGCATCTGTAAAAAAAAGTATGGTTATAAAATTGTTATCTATGATTTATATTTGTATTTCGTTTGTTCGTTATATATGGTTTAAAAAAATAATGATACATCCCAGAGTTATAATTATTTCTATTATTCCTCCAATCATCGCCATTGGAATGACAGTATCGAACTATTCCTTCTTTTAAATTCTTTATATTCTTTTCTTTATTTCTTTATTTCTTTCTTTCTTTATTCTTTAAATTCTTTATATCTTAAATTCTTTATTCTTTCTTTATTTATTTCTTTCTTCTTTCTTTCTTTATTTCTTTATTTCTTTCTTTCTTTATTCTTTAAATTCTTTATATCTTAAATTCTTTATTCTTTCTTTATTTATTTCTTTCTTCTTTCTTTCTTTCTTTCTTTATTTCTTTATTCTTTAAATTCTTTATATTCCTTCTTTTGGTTTATTGCACGTTTCAGTTAGTGGGTGCACGCTGGGGTCAATACCAATAATATTCTTGACCTTTCAGAAAGTTTTCTTGTGTCCTGCTCTAAAATAATCAAAGCCTATTTCAATCTATAGTGATTTTTCGTAATAACATTCGAGAAATTTTTTTAATAAATTACCTTCAAGCCATAAAGTACCGGCATAAAACGACCTAACATATGTTAATGTCGTTTATCTATAATTAGAAAAAAAGATGATAAGTTATATACTATTTTTCAATGACGATAAACTAGCCTTAACGAAAGCACCTTTTATCAACAAAAGATCAAACTGTGTCAACAAAGTTTAATTTCGATTATCATAATTGTATGTTATAGTCGTTCGGCTTCTGTTTCGATTCTCCAAAAAAGAGATTTCAAATGGATGAATCACTTTTCAAGAATACTTTCAAAGAGGTCTCATTATGGGTAAATAAAACCTAGGTTTCCTGGAGCGTCCCTATTAAGAATTCTTGTCAGCCAATAGTAAGACCTGAAAGGAGAGTGGGGGCTTGATGTACAATGAATTACTCGGCAAAGAAGGAAGAGGGGATACGATAGAGAGGATGGAATAGTGAAGAGGAACAAAGCAAGTCTGGCTTGGATAGTGGAAACAGCAAGATAAAGCGCCGAGTCTGAGAAGTCTTGAGAAAGCAACGAAGTACCAACTATCAGGGGCCGGCCGACAATGTTCGTCTTGCACAGATAAGGCCTAGCACTTCATATGGCACTATTCAGTTTCAGTATTGTCAAATACGTTCGCTCCAACAGCTTTTAAAAACACAATTAAATAGTAATAAAAAAAAAAAACAACCCGTGAAGGGTACTGAAGTACATGGTATAGATTGTACTGTTTATTTGACAACGGTTGTGCAGGGAGATGATTTTTCCTAGATCACGCCCAACCGCCAGATTTTCCCTCTTATTTTGGGTATCCACTTTACAGAAGGTGGATGAACCCCAGGAAGGTCCTAGATCCCATAGGAGCCATCTCCGGCCGCTAAAAAATTAAATAAAAGTCTTTCAGCGAGCGGGATTCGAACCCAGGACCTTCCGCATGTCAACTCAGCGTTCTAACACTTATCCACTCGGCTCTCTAATTAAATATAATTGTTTATAAATAATGTACGTAATTTCTTTAAGAAAATAGATCTATATAAGATAAATCTATATTCTATATAGATAATAGAAGGAACTAAATTGTATTCATAACCAAGAATTTTCAACATTTTATTTCCTGATTAAAGCAAGTTGTAAAACTTCTGAGGAAGAATCCTATGATAATAAATAAAACATCTCAACGGAGTGGAATTTCCTTAATAAGAGGTAGTGAGTGATCTGTGGTCTCTAGCTTTCTTACATCAATTAAATTTAAAATAAGTAACAATGTATGACCTAAACCAATAATTAAAAAAAATAATTATTCAATGAAATTTACAACTGTTTTATACCAATACAACAAGTAAATAGAGAGAATGTACACATTTCACAGTTCATGTGCCTTTTACATGAAAAGACAAGTAGAAAAACTACCCAGTGGTGGTACTCAAATAGCAATTCCAACTTAAAAGATCACGAGGCCATCAAACCAATTAATAACAGAGAAGTCCGAGACCTCCGCCTACTTAGAAAAGCAGATGACAAGAAACATGCCTTATATATATATATATATATATATATATATATATAAATATATACAGGATGTTTCAGGCTTTAATAGTCATACTGCAAATTTGAACTAAGAACTTTAAACAAGAAACAACTTTCCTATGGAGATATGTCCACAAATGCTTTGTTTAGAAGATATTTACACCTAAAGATTTACATTGTTATGAATTATTTAGGCATTGTAAATAAATAAAACATTCTTATTAAATGTTGTTCAAATAAAATAAGTTTATTATTCTATAATATTACTATTCAATAAAGCATTTGCGAACATATCTTAGTAGGTTTTTCTTCCGATTAAGCGCGCCAGCTATATAGTGGGTGATTGAGGGCCAGAACGGTCTGTAGATCCTCCAGGACCTACCCCTGGATGTTGGCTGTTTAACTAAACATGACAACATTTATGCTTACTATTAACATATGTATTAATAAACAAACTTCATTTGTGGTTCCCTGCAAATAAATTTGTATACCCATCTGGTTATCATGAGCTCCCTATTAATCTTGTTTACATTAATTACAATTCCATTTGGATATGTTATGTATCCATACATTGGATATGTTATGTATGTATTTGTTTGCCAGCTTTATAGCGGCTAGTTGAGGCCCAGGACGGTCTGTAGATCATGGATTCATTATTTTATAGCAAGTCGGTAGGAGTAAAATACGAAAAATGCCATCAGTGATTTACACTTATTGAAAACTAATTAACTAGATGACAGAACATCAACATTAGAAGAAAAAAAAAATATATATAAATATTTATTTATTTATATATAGACACCCACCAATGTTTATACCCCCCCCCCCACTCACACACACACGCACGCATATGTATTAGGCTACACCTACATTGGATCCGGTGTGATATGATGAGACGTCGCTAGCAAACCAAATGACTGAAATATATCGAGAGTTATAACATTTGGTTCTTTAAATTTATAAAATTAAGATTATTTTTAATACATTTATATTTTACAAGAATGTATAGTAAAATATATATAATGTATACACTCCAGCATCGTATGTGATAGAATCGGATCGGATCCAATGTAGGTGTAGCCTAAGATAAAACACATCATTCATTCATCAAATGAGAAATTTTTACTTTAAACTGATCCTATTGTTACGAGAATAGGTGTTGGGATAATAGGTGATTTTTGACCTCAACGTTCAAAAATGCTACGGAAAAATGTTCACCCTAAGACGCCCTTTAGACCCACCTGAGCTAGTGCTCAATGGCAGCAACCTCCCGTGGAATAAAGAAGCTGTAAAATATCTCGGAGTTTATGGAACCAGCATATCAACACTAAATTAACACAGGCCTACGCAAGACTAGCTCTACTTTATCCAATAATTAATAGAAAATCCAGATTAAAACCAGAAACAGCCTTATTAATTTATAAAACCATACTTAGACCTCTACTAATGTACGGTTGTGAAGTATGGGGTTCAGTGTCAACAAAAAAGAGAAAATAATTGCAAACTTTCCAAAATAAAATGCTACGGATCGCACTAAACGCGCCTTGGTTTGCACTAAACAGTCAACTACACCAAGAGCTAAACCTAGAGTTGATTAAAGAATTTATTAAAAAGCGTTACACCAGATTTAAGACCGGATTACCAGCAGTCCAAGGAGCTGTAGCATTCAACAAAGGCGAACCTATTTCATCCCCAAGACTAAAACCGAGACTCTTGAAAGATATTCTGATGTGATCTCAATAGATAACGTTTCTCACCAATCGTTTTAACAAAAAGTAATATAATCCGGTTTTCTTTTCCGTTTTATAGTACTATAGTTCTGTTTATTATTACATTAATTTTAATTGTGTTCACTTATTTAAATATTTTATATTTAAACTACTATCATTGTTTTATATGAAAAAACACTATTATATATTTACATCTTCTCTGTAAATTGTCTGATAATGTACAGTTAGCGGTGTCTCTTGCATGAGACGAAACCCACACTTATACCTTATGTTAAAGTTCAAAATTCATTATTAAAAAAAACCATGTAAGGCTAGGAATAGCCGATCTGGAAATAATGAGAATAAAAAAGGTGATTGAATATACCGGATATGGGACAATAGCGTCTTTGAGTAAAATACAATTTAGATAATTTAATAAATTAAAATAAGCTGTGGAATAATTTCTAAGAACAAATTAAGATAAATTAAAAAAGTTAAAATCCGTGAAAATTATCAAGAGGATGAAATAATACATATTTACACATATACAAGTCTTATGGGAAAAAATAATGATTCAATAACAACTATCTTAACTGTGATTAAAAACGGTGCAACTGAAAATGTGGAAGTATTTTCATACATCTATAGTTAAATTTCGATCATAAAACTGTACAATTATTTCAGATTTTATGGATATGAAATGATTAAATAACCGAGATTTAAAGGTCGTAAGGTTATAAAGGTGGCGAATAGAGGAAGTTATAATAGAGTTCCGCAGGGACGAGATCTGTATAAGGTAAAATCTGAGGTTCGATGAGGTGTTGTATTTGTATACACTCATAGAACAGAAAGCCGGGTGTTAAACGGGTGTTACCGGAATGGACCGAAAATTGAGGGAGATCGGAAATGGAAGATGAAAGACGGGATTAGGTAACTTGGTAGAGATGAATTTTTTCATCGAAACCAAAACTTCCTGTTGTACAAACAATATAATCAACACTATGGAAACTCATCAACTGGTAAAAGACCCTTGATTGACCCCCTCAAGAGAGACAATATTGTTTAGACATGAGTTGAAAAATTATACAAGAAGTATACCTTAAGTATCTAAAAATAGAAAAAAAAACATGTGGAATTTCACCCATAAGGCATAATCATTAGCAATAATCTTAGAAATAATGGCAATAAGAACTCAAGAAGCGAAAAATATAGTCAATAAACTTGTTTGTCAATAAACATCGTGACGTTATTCAAATTTGCAAACGAGGGTATTAAGACGAGATATGTTATATTTCAAATCACATTTGATGTATAATGATTTTGTTTACGCAGACCACTCCATTTATTAAGCCTTAAAATTGAGAAAAGTGGACCGGAGCCGCTTTGATTAAGGTTGTTTGCTGAGCTCTGAGAAACGATTATTTAAAATTTGAAATTTAAATGTAATCTCGGAGGACCTTAGGCGACACATAATCAACACGTTTTGTGGCCGAATCATGGAGCCTTCGTTAGGCCAACTAAGGATATTAGGGAGTGTACATTCCTGGGCTTATCATTTCCCATTCATCGCGGCATAATCTTATTTGATATACAAGAAATTTTAAGTTTAATTTAAAGAAAACTACGATCATAAACGGTTGTAGCATGTTGTTAAATGTAATATTATCTCTCACAATCACATTAATAATCTAATGTTCATTTTATAGTTGAACAGTAATGCAAGTTTTCCTAGAAAAATTATAGGTAGAGTGAAATTAAAAATTTGCTAACAAATTTTCAATGTTTTATGTTACCATCACATTGCCGGATGGACCGTAACGGAGAAACCTTCTTATTCCCAAAATTATTTTTCCTTGCATTGTTTTGTGTATAATTTATATCAGTAAACGCCCCTCTGCTTTTCCACAGTAAATATTATAGTGAACAACCAAAAAAAAACCACGGCCATATCATTTTCGAAAAAGAAATGAGGTAATAATTTACTTCTTATAAATGTATGTTCTTTGCTATAGAACTGAACATATATAATAATCCTTATCGTTTTCATTACTACGTATATAAAATTAATTGATTAAATTAAATATATTTTTAAATTAGAATACTTATTTTCTTTACTTTAACAGTGGTTGCTATAGATCCGTGAAGATTTTATTGCAGTACTTCGCTTTCATTGTAGACTATACTTTAAATCGATTTATATGGAAGTAATTTTATGGTTGATCTTTATATATGGAGTTTATTCATTCTAAGATTAAATTATTATATTTACTTATAGCTGGAGAAATTAAGAAAGTTACGTCTAAGAAATAGAAATCAGGTAATAACTCATGTCTTGAATAATTAAAAGTGTCTGTATGATAAATCAACTTTCGATAGGCTGATTGTTTTTAAATTTTAAAAACTTAAATTAAAATTTTAAATTTTGTTTACTATCTTATATAAAATTAAAATATTATAGGAAGTAAAATTTGTAAAGCCATATTATTTTCTCTCTACTTTGAGCATTGGAATTCAAAGTAAAAATTTAAATGTAGGATGGAAATAGTTGGGGGGGGGGGTGCAGCCAAGATAAACACCATATAAGTGAGGACTTATTTATTGATTGTGCCGAAGTTTGTAGGTCATCTTCGGGGCAAATAGAATACGTGGACAGGGTGGAGCGAGGATTCCCAGTGTTCGTTCTTAATACCGGCCCTGTGGAAGTTAGTATTCGACGAGTTGCTCGGCGTCTAGGAGAATGAACGGTTCTCTGCCACGGCATACGTGGACGACCTCGCCGCGATTGTCTACTCGGATAGCGGAGCCGGGATCTCGGCGGAGGCCGAAAGATGTGCCAGCGTGGTAAGAGCCTGGTGTGAAAGGCGCTGAGGATGGCAGCCGCCAAGACTCATGCCGTTCTCTTGCGAGGAAGAACGGATAGGGCTCCTATCAGCTTCAACGTACACGAACATAAAATCAGGGGAAGTGAGGTGGTCACTTACCATGGAGTCAGGTTAGGAAGTAATTTGGACCCCTCACTTGGACCACCTGGCAACGAGGGTGAGCCGGACGATGAACGGACTCAGTCGGATTGGTGGCGCCTTTGGAGGTATGCGTCCCCTTTCTGCAACAGATACCTCTCACAGCGGCAAAGAAGAAAGCTGGGAACGGCACAGAGAACGGTCCTGCTGCGAGTGACCAAGGGGAACAGGACAACATCCCACGAGGCGGTGCTGATCCTGGCAGGAGGAATGCCTGTAGACCTCCTGGTGGAAGAAGATGCTACTAAGTATGGAATTAAGAGAAGAGGCTTGGGAGCACTTCCGGAACGAATACAAGTGAGGATCTTGGAAAACCCGAATAATTGGAAGGAGGAGCTCAGGAAGGACTCAATGATAGCGTTGAACCAGCGGTGGGTGACAGGCGAAAAAGGAAGTACATTGGAAGTACTTTCCCACCGTTGGCGCAAGAATAGCAGCTAAGTGGGTCCTCCCTGACTACTGGATGTCACAGATCCTCACTGGGCATGGGGCGGCGATGGAAGCTAAGTCAACATGGTACGACCTGGACCTCCACTCCCCCAGCTGTGGAGTTCCGGAAACTACAGATCATATAGTAGCATCCTGCACCGCATATGACACTCTGCGGGCGAGGTTGTCAATGAAAACAGGTATATATCAAATTACAGAGGACGTATTCCCTGAGCTTAAAAGTATGAGAACTACTTAAGCTTCAGGGAGTTCGTATATGGATGGAAGGAGGCTGTAGGTCCGGCCCACTTCATGATAACCAGGAGAGGAGCGGCGCCAGGAAGACCTCCGGACCAACCTACGGAAGACTCCTAGAAGGGAGCAGACGATGACCAAAGGATAAGGTGAATAGAAGGAAGAAGACGAGGACCAAAGGATAAGGTATAGTCCTAAGGTTCACAACCGTGCACCGGGCAACACCATAGTTCCAGAGATTTTTAAAAAATATGAAATAAACGTATAAAAACAGAATCAAAATCCCGATAACAGTACCTCCAGTGTTGAACCCGCACTGGAGATAAAATCCTGTATGCCTCACAGGCAGGAAAGGAGGGGGGAAAAAAGGGCCAATAGAATGAGGTGTGGCTAGGTGAACCGTGTAACTGACAGCATGAAAATTAAAATGTTTACGTAGGCTTCCACGGTAGTTGATATTCTTCTTCCGAGATTGACCATCGGTCATGTCGGCGCAATTAACCAAGCTTTCGCTCATCGTGTTGTGAGCTTCTTCAGGGCTAGTCATTAACTGATAATGTCTTGAATTTCTTGTTCCTGCAAACACTATATTGAAAAAATAATACAATCTGAACTACAGAATACCTGTAAATTATAATTGAGCAATGAGTACTACAATAAATGAACAGTTATACATTGCAAAATGAGGGTTGACGAAAATGGTTGAGTACTCTAGTCTATTTAAAAATAAATAAATAATAAAATAAAACAAAAATTTGGCTAATTTTACTAATATTTCTCCATTCACCCCATACATACTTCCTTACAGAGCAGAGGTCTTATATACTGTTCATAACTACTCGCAATGTTTCTGCATCAATAAGAAACGTGAATATAAAATTCATATACTTTCACCTGAAACACGAAGGCCACTGTTTTTGTTATACCATGTTCAACAAATTATAAACAACTAGTAGGTCGATTATTTATCTAAAAGCAATTCTAGGTAAACAAATAAAAACTGCTCATCAAATTCATCAACAAGATCTGTAAATTTTTTATAATACAGGATAACCAATGCATTAAAAAAGCGAAGGGAAAGTACAGGAACATATAGGAATAGCTGTCCTTTAGAAGAATTTTCTCCACTAAATCCTGATAAAATATGAAGTAGAAGCAGACTTCAAAAACTCCAAGTTGTAAGTTTCAATTCAGTCGATTTAAAACTTTATTCATCATATCATGTTGCCAACATAGTATTCCCAAATCCTGAATCATAACTGTTCGTATATTAGAGAATATAAAATAAATATAATTTACTTTTGAAAGAAGATATTAAAACTAATTCGAAGATTAAACATGAATTGATCATCAGATAGTATTGTTTTACAAACATGGATATCATGGTTTCTTGCAAAGGATTATTGGGGAAGAAGAAAGACAGAGCTAAAACCATGATATCTGCGTGGTTGTTTGTTCGACGGTTCGCAAAAATAAAAAAATCGAATTAAATTGGAATCTCAAATAAAATAGGAATTAATTTCTCATCACTGAAACATTGAAGAATCGAAAGTATAGAAGTATTGGCCTTCACACTAAAATATTGAAAACTTAATAGTAATTTCAGACTAGATAACAATTCCTTTTTTACTCTTTTTTTGACTTTGACTGGCTTTTATCTTACACAATTGGAAAGTATATCATCATCATCATCATCATAGTCCATCCTCTCCACCGCTCATGCAGTTTGAGATATTAGAAAATATTATAAATACAATTTTTTTTAATTCTAAAACTGGGCTAATCTTATCTGCTAGGCGAGGGTCAATGACATTATTTATTTAAATATTGTATCAGGAAATTTATTAGTTTTTTTCGGAAATATAAAGGAGTGGATTGAAGTGGCGCCCAAGCACGAAGCTAAGCGTGGGGAGTGATATTCATGGTTAAGTTCTTTCACTGGGATCGGGTTCAATCTGATTGGCAGTGCCCTGAAGGGCATAACCAGGATTTCGAATTGGAGAGGCTGTATATGGCTTTGATACAGGTTCCATTTTATCCAGGGTATATGGTATAAGCATATAGGCAAAGCTGTACGGTAAGCATAATAATTTAAAGTGTTTGAATAGTTTTTATTCCTAAAATTTGATATAACATTCCTTTCCTATTGAACAACGTTATAGCAATAAAAATGTTCAAGGCCAAGTTTATTTTGTTTTCACTGCCGAAGATTTACAATAAAATGCAGTGAATGCAAAGGTATCCAAATGAAATATTCATGCAGGCAATGAAAAACATATAGAGTCACATAAAGTAGACTAATACATTAATCTAGGTTTGATCATTTTTTGGTAGTACCACGGATTGTTGTCTAGATTATACTCCGTCTATTTTATTTTTATTTTTTAAATTATTTTATTGAATTGTACAACTGTAATATATACATCTAGTACAAGGGCTGTATGAATAAATAAATGCATAAAAGGACGTGTAGAGGCACTACCCATTGGCAGCACTCTAATGTCTATTTTATTAAATGTACATTTTCAATTGCACAATTTGAACTTTATGAAAGTGTGTTTTCCGTCACATTTCGAACTGAACAACTAAAATTTTTTTTCTTAACAAATATTATAGCAAAGAGTAATGATGAAAAAAGCTATATATGTTTGGTAGACGTTTTTTATTGGGTGTCAGAAGGGGTTTAAGACTATTCTTTCATCGTGGTGTTTCTTTTCTTTTTTTAATTTAAACAGATACCCTTTTAAGCTAATATCATCTTAGTTTGTCATTTTTTATTGAAGTTAAACAGTTACTCTTAACAAATGAAAAATGTGACACAACAAAGTAAGGCAATAAAAAATCATACGTATATCGTGAACATCATTTTTCAGCCAGGAAACTTATTTTCGACTTCAACTATCTATTTTTTTAAAGTGTTTATTACTACGAAAATAAAATCAATCGTAAACGTTTATTTTCTATGTCTATATCCAGCTCATCCGATGGTCTTCAAATGTAAGAATTGGCGAACCCCTTCAATTGGCATTCCTTCTAACGGAAAGAAGAACATTAGTTTACATCTACAGACTAAGCGTTCGCACTTATTTTGTAGTCTGTTTCTTAGATCACTTCGTGAATACGATCTATCACCACATCTGAAGACCTTCAACGCTGTCTGATAGAATAACAGTATCGTCTGGATATGTTAGAACATTCTGAATTTCCCTATTTGTTCCTTTTCTCATATGGAAATGCATAATAATATTAAATTGAGTGAACTCAGTATATTTTTCAACAATTTTAGAATTTAATTAACGAGTATTTTGAGGGATATGCAAATGTGTAATTAATATTATCTAAAGCACAGCTCAGTATGAAATTAAGGGAAGAACTATTCATGCTTTTATAATTCCAAAAGATTACGGAATCATCAAAAGTTGATTGTATAATATGATATAACAGAATATCCTATCATAAAAATTATACAACTCTACGAAAATAATAACTAATATGAAATATGCTTTGGGAATTGACGGCCGACTGCATCAGTCACTGGTACTCCAGGTTGGGGAACAATAAGCATGAAACCCATACACCAAACTATATAAACTATATAAACCCCCCACTTACAGACAAAGGTCACTACAATACAAATCCTATGGAAGCCTTCCCATAGGATGTGTATTATAGTAGCCCCGGTTTGAGTGAGCAAGTCTGAATGCACTAAGGTTGGAGCCCTAGTATAAGTCTTGAATAAGGAGGACCAATAACCCATCTACCTAAAACTTAAATTATTACGGTACCTCAAAAAAAAAAAAAAATGGAGACCCTTAATCAATAACTGAGTTGTTGCGCCATTGATGATAATTGTAGTTTAACTTTGTGTTGGTAAAGAACTTCATAAAGGTCGCTACAAACGTGGGAATGAAAATTCACTGCCAATGAATGAACGTGAAACTTTAGAAACAGTAAAAGTGGTCCGCCGAATTGTTGTTCCAGAGAATAAAGACGATTTATTTTTCATATGGTGATGTAGTTCTGAATTCGTGATGCTTGATATATTTTGTCTATTGTTTAAAAAACGTTTTCAACCTCACTGTCCCTTAAAACAATTTTATACGGGTTACCAGCCCGCGATCGTTAATTAATTTATTGAGTTCTTTAAACATGGGGGGTAATTTCATTATTTCCTAGACTCTAGCGATAAAATGATTTTATGAAAATAAAACGAAAAATAATTGAAATAAATTATGTGCATAATTGTTATAAAATTGTTTTCATTGATACTCAACATTTAATGAATTCGTTTTAATTAATTTGGTATAATTAATTTTGAGGGCGAAAATATTATCGCAGGAAATACCATTTCCAAGAAGAGAAGAGATGAAAGGGAAAAAGGGAAAAGTTAGAGGAATTCCCCGAAGGCGAGTGATTTCGCTTAATGATAACAACGGAAGAAAATTTTCTTAATTATGACCAGGCAATAAGTTCACCTGTAATACCAGCTTTGAAAAGTGAGCTACCAATCATTGTGTTAATTCAATATATTTTATATCTATCAATTACAATATATCAATGACATTAGCTATATCTGCTTAATTGTCTAAATAGATTAAATTGTTTTTCAAATGACCTTTTTTATAATTCCTAAAATAAATTTATTATTCCACTTGTGGAATTAGTGGGCTTCTAAAAAAAAAACTTGAACCACTACAACCCGTGAACGAGTCTGGGGGTTCAGTACGTGGGTGAGACTGTACTGTTTCATGGACAACGGTTCTGCAAGGAGGTGACTTGTCCAGGTCACGCTCACCTTATTATGGGTACCCTATTTTTATAATATTTTATAGAGGCTGGGTGAGCCCCAGGAGGGTCCTAGATCCTATTGGATCCATCTCCGGCTGCAAACAGTCTAAATAAAAGCCCGCAGCGAGATTTGAACCAGGATTTCCGGCATGGCAACTCAGTGCTCAACCACTGAGCCACTCCGCTCCCCAGTGGGCTTCTAATGTATTCTATATTTATGATCACAGATTGATGTAAGCTGTTATTAATCTCCTATTTTTTGGTAATATTTACTGTTGCTACAATTGAACGAACACGGTTTAGCTTTCAATAAAATATGAAATGGACACACACCATTTTAATGCAATTTAAAAAAAAAATTAAACTTGGATACTCAATAGCCCAAGCCACAAGAAACATTAGCACAGCGTTTGTGAAAGGGTGTTCCATGTTAGATTGAAAAAGATTAAGCTGGTGACACAGATTAATTCATAAATAAATAAATAATTCATAATTAATCCATTTTTCCTTTCTACCCAGAGGTGAAATCATCACATCCACATCGTTCTGCAGGGCTATTGGCATAGTGGAAAAAAAAAACACCTGCTCTGGTTAATCGGAAGGCACCTATGCACTTACAAGACAATGTCAGAACTCATGTTTCACGACTAACAGTAAAGCAACTAAACGAACTGGGTTATGAAGTCCTCCTCCACCTTGTTCGCCCGAATTATCTCCAGCTGATTGATATTTTGACAACTTCCTTAAGGGTAAAATGTTTTAAAATAATTTCAAGTCGAAAACGGCGTTTCATCTGTGACTATATTTCCACGTAAAGCCCTGAGTACTTCAGTTCCGGGATAGAAAATTTTATAACACGCTGAGAAAAATGTATAGATAGAAAAGGAGAGAAAATATTTTGGATACAATATTTAGGTTTCATTTAATTGTTTTACTACGTAACCTTTCCTTTGAAAACATAATTGAAATTGATCATATATATAGTTTTAATATATTTATTAATATATTTTAACAGCTCTACACTCCAGGGTGGACCTCAGCCTCCTCTGCAATCCTCCTTCAGTCCTGTCGATCCAAAGCTTTTGTTCTCCAGCTTTTTATTAAAGATGAACTTATTAAATCGTCTTCCACATCTTTAAGCCAGCGTTTTCGAGGTCGTCCTTTCCTTCTTTTAGCATGGATCATCTTATTCATACGATGTACATGCCCTGGCCAACTATTTCTCCAGGGCTAGATAAACTTGGCGATGTACTCGTTCCCGAGAATGGCATTGATTTCAACTTTTGTCCTAATTCTCCATTCTTCATTAACCAAGACTCCTTCATAAATTCTTCGGGCTATTTGACGCAAAAACACTCGCAGATTCTGCTTTTCATTGGTCTTCAATGTTCATGTTTCTGACTCGTAGGTGACAACTGGCCTAATCATGCATATATATAACTTAATATTTGTGCTCCCGGAGAGTAGACTTGATCTCATCACTTTTCCTCTCAATCCAAAATAGGCTCAATTCCCAGCCATGACAAATTCTATCTTGTTTTCAGAGTTGATTTCTGCTTGAAGATAGATAAAGCTCTTGACACACTCGAAACAATATTCACCCATGTTCAGGTTAATCTTTTCTCTTCTTGCTGGGGATACTCTAAGATATTTGGTTTTGTTTTTGTTAATCTGTAGTCCGATGTCATTACAAGTCTCCTCTAATTCAGTACAATTTGTTTAGTGCTTCCTCATTACGGGCCAACACCGCGACACCGACTGCGAACGCCTGAATTCGTGTAGTTCTATTTATTATAGAGCCTTTTGTTTCAAACCAAATCTCGTTTCCACTTATTCAACAGTGACCAATTAACTTCTAAAATTAAATCTTACATCCAATGGTCCCAAAAGTGTTTAAGTCGATCAAGGTGTTAATAACTAGTGTGTTCACTTAGTTAGAAATAAAATTCAATAGTCTCAAGAGCAGATTCCGAGACAGTAAAACACATATCTACTAGTTACCTGTTATAAATATTTGACTAGCACGATTGATTACTAACAGTGTTAACTTGACTGATTGATTGTTAACAGTGACAATACGTTAGTAGTGACTACGTTTCAAATACCATGGTACCACCTGGTCTTTCTTACACATGTCTGCATATTCGAAATGTTCGACTGTTCTACTTGATATCCATGTATTCCGCTAATCCCATTTATACCCTTAAAACCTTGTTGTATTCGATTCAGTAACATTTAAAGAGTGAAAGTAGTCTGCTGTTTGTTTGTAATTTTTAGAATTTCAAAGATTTCGGTCACGAGTACGGGAAATGGCAGGACCGAGCCTCTACAGCCAAAATTTAGGACTTCCACTGTAGCATCTTTTGATTAGCCATACGGGCATAATGTGATGTAAAATGAATGAATAAATAAATAACTTACACAGATTTTGTCAAAAATAATAATATTAATAATGAATAAAAAAAACCAGTCATTGTATCTGTCACCTCCACCAGCTTGTCATAATCTGTTCAATTTAACTTCTGCCAAGGAGAGTTGGTGTTATATGTCAGGTTATACCTGACATCCGCACTGGGGCCAGGATTGTTGTTTAAAAGTTGGATATTTTACGAATACATTTTACAATCCAGATAAATACCAATTAATACCATTCTAAAAATAAAAAGGATGACAGGCTTTTTATTTTAAAGGCCTTTTTTCTTTAAATTGAGTTCTTTTTAAACTAATAACTAAAGATTTTTGAAACATTTATCTCCCCCTGTCTCTCTGATTCTCTCTAGCTCACTCTCTATCTCACAAAACACTCTCTTTCTCTTGGTAGGTAACATAACATTAGTAATGACCTTCACCCGTAAAATTAACTTTTATTTTAAACAGAAGGGTGACTCGATCAATCCATCTTCTGACCTCTTTGATTTTACTACTTATATTTTTTATAAATCTTGAATCCGAAGGACTTATGTGTACCATGCTGATTAATGAGTTAAGGTATTTTTGCAAACTACATATGACGAAGTTGTTCTCTGAATCCCATAATTTTTTGAAATTATAAATTAATCAATTCCTCCATTATAGTTAAATTAGAGCAACATAAACAAATGCCAATATAAGTTCTAAAAATGGACTATAGTTTAATCAGGAATGAATTCTAAGAAGTCTTAATGCGAACTACGCCAAATAATTATTAAATATTTATAGAATAAAATCAAGCATTCCCTCTATTCATCACTAAAACGGCGATTAATCTAAGGTAACGGGGTACAACGGGTTTTATACCAGACCACAGCCTTGGAAATTAATATGAACAGCCCAAAATGAATAGGAATATTACTAATTTTGAAGTTTTCACTTTTTCTATCGTTTCTAAATTATTTTTGTGATAAACTGCATAATTATTGGAAAGTATCTTGTTTTTCGTTTATTGCAGGAAAGTTTAATTAAGGGATTTTGAAAAATCCCTAAGAAAGAAAAGTCAAATTTGTAAAGACGTCTATTGGTATTGTATATTTATACCTATTTAGTGGACCTCGAAGTTATCCTTTCAAAATTGGTGGCCCGCACAACTAAAAAGGTTGGAAACCCCTTACTTAAAAAGTCAATAACAAGTTTAACTTTTTGTTTCCCCTTAAATATTTTAGCAGTCATAGTTAATTCTTTTGTTTTAAGTTTCTAATGGATGTAAATACACATGACTTTGGATGGTATAAATAATACAACTGTATACTAATTATTATTTCAATCAAGTTGTATTGAGCTTGTGCCACCAGTCCATCATATGTTTTAATTAATAAATAAACTATTGATACTGTATATTATAATTTCTCTGAGTGCCAATAGACGTGAAAACCAGATTAATCTTAATAATTTCAATTTAATAATAACGGAATTTAAATAATTCGGACTATAATTGATACAGAAATTCAAATGTTATACCAAAGTTTTCAGTTTTCACTTCTGTAGGCAGTTCTCATGACTACCTATTTCATTTTTTTTTTTATATGCAATATATTTTAATGTATTTTATGAACCAGTCTATCCTTTATTTAGTAATTAAATAAATAAGTAATCCTATAAAAAATCCAATTATTGATAGGCATTTATTACTGAAATTATATTATATTAGAAAGGTGACTATGTTGTTTGAAAACGGATCTTTTCAACACATAATTAGGATAAATTTTACAATTACTTGAGGGGTTAGGAATCTATTATATATAAAATATCAGCTACGTGTTATCTTATTATGTTGGCTATTATATACGCTCTCTGTTCCTAACTCAGAGAATAGTGCTCAGCAAAAGAAACTGATACCCGGAACAATAGAATTAAACCTGCTAAAACTAAACCTCAGTCGGAAAGAGCTTTTCAACAGATTAAACAAACACAAACAGCAAAGAACATAATGGTTAGCAAATGAAAAGCCTGTGCACGTGGAATATGCTTCTCTTTTAGCTTAATAAATAAAATCAAAATCCGATTCAAAATTAATATTGATACATCAATTTAATGATACGTAATGTTAAATTACTAGTGAATCCGGAGTTATTTTTATTGTATTCTATTGCTAAAACTAAAGAAAAACATTTAAAACAAATATTAATAAAATTTCGGAATCATAAATATGAATCCTTTATATGTTCGATAGATTTTGATTTCCTTGAAAAAACATAATTTAGCCTACGTTATTGATTATATTCCGTCTGGAACTGATGAGGCGATACTGAAGTTTTAAGAGGTAATTGCAACTTTTTATCTTCAGGACAACAAGACTGTTATTTAGCTTAAAAACAAAAGACATTTACTAATATTTGACTGAGATGTATTTGAACACAAGAACCAGATTTTTGGGGATCTGGAAAGCTTCTCAAATTATAAACAACTGTGCCATATGTTCTTCCTAAAGTATTAGTTTATTTTTATAATTATTTCTAACAAAAAAAAAATCCTACGCTAGAATGCAATCGGAAAATTTCCAAAAATAAATGCCTCAAGTCTCTATTTAGTGGGGAAAAACAGTAAACATTTCGTCAATTCGGGCATAATCAGGACGTACAACAAAATCACATCAAAGAAGATAAAGTGAGCATATCTCACACCAACAGTTCAGACTAATAAAATTCATTCATTCACGGCGCGAGAGACGCTTGAAACAGTCCTTGACTAGCTCAACCGCTCTTTCCCCGTCTTGTCGTTACCACGCCTGATTGATATACATGTTCTTTTCAGATGGTGACACCAGCTTTCCTTTTTCTCTACAATTTTCCACGAGGTCTTACTCCATCGGGATTACGTTGCTCAGCCATATAATCCGTTGAACAGACCCAACAAGTAGAAGCAGCAAAGATTTGCCCTGGCCGGGATTCGAACCCGGGTCGTCCGCCTCTCCGTGGCAGCGCTCTAACCATTTTAGCTACCAGGGGTCGCCTCTCAGTCAGGACAAATTCGTTCTCTTCACCGATCCTATATCCCCGTGTTCTCGCAATTTGGCGATGTATACACGAGGAAGAATGTTCAATGAACATTCGGAGTCGGGGGATATGGGATCGGTGAAGAGAACGGATTTGTCCTGACTGAGAGGCGGCCCCTGGAAGCTCAAATGGTAAGAGCGCTGCCACGGTGAGGCGGACGACCCGGGTTCGAATCCCGGCCAGGGCAAAACTTTTCTATTCAAAATAAAAATATTAAAATATATAAATATAAATTATAGTTTGTTGAACGTCTTTGAGGAAGTTTATTATCGCTATTTGATGAGTCTGTTTGGGCATTGCTCAATTTATTTCTAAAATCTTAAATCAATTTGATTGTTTATCACATCATGAGGTTTCTTCCGTTTCCGCTGATAATGGTACATACAATCCCATAGAAAAAAAGATAATATGAGTGGAATCTCCTGCTTCCGTGATAATTTTAAGACATTACTGGAAAAAAAATTCACGGCCCTTCAGCAACTCATAAAATTATTAAATATGAAGATGGTGTCCTTGACTAGCGCACTACGCGGTGTTGGTTTGAATAATTTAGTAGCGGAGATACGACTTTGGAAAGGAAGAAGGGCTCCGGGCGACCATTAATGGATATTGATGAGATTATGCAGGATGCTGCGAGTCAAATCCATCCACAATTGCTCTCAAACTTGTCATGGAGTATGGTGTGCCAAAAGATACTGCTAGTCGCCATCTATGCTCTGTTGGAAAAGTGAAAATGTAGTGTAGACTGAGCCCTCACGAAGTTACTCCGCAATCAGCTGGGGTTAGAAATTTGGGAAAATCGATTGAAAAACCATTCTGATAAGAGATTTTACCGGAAGATTGTCACCTGTGATGAAAATTGGGTTTACTGGCGAACACGAATATTCGCACCATCGGATTAGTACTCGTTTTGATGCATGGCCCCTATATCCTCAAGGGAAAAAAATTGATAATTTTGCGGAAGTTTAAATTTTGGTCCAAGAGTTCTTTGACAGCCACAGCAAGGAATGGTATCATTTTTTTAATGTACTCTATTAACATGATTCTGCATCTCTAAGTACAAGAAACCCATTTTGGGGAAAATTTGAATTAACCACTCATTCACAGGGGCTCCAGAAATAATTTGGTATTTTAAATAAATTATTAACTAATGTTAGTGTATAAACTTATGTAAAACTTTAATTTTCGGTGAAAAATAAAAATGCCTCAGTATGCTGGAAATCTATTCTAAAGGGACTTTCTTTAGGAAAATCCCGGAGGCCTAGGAAACTCAATTGAAATAAAACTGACACTGTCATCTTCACTTATGTATTTGGGTAGGTGGAGCCATTACGTTCATTCTGTAGAATTATAATTTTAACGTTTGAATTATTCCTGACTAAATCTAGATCGACAGTTCAGTTGAGACTAGTAGATCTTCGATAAATGGTTCTGGTATGACCCAATGACTTAGATCATAAAAGTTTAAATTGGTTTTAAAAGTTTGGAGTACACCTATTTCTAGTTCTATCAACAATCCGAATTTAGTTTTAGAGACTTCTCAGAAGTCACTGCAGTAAACTGTTTCACAACATGGTTAAAATAGTGACTTTAGAAAGGTTTTTTTTAGAAAATAAAGAGTTTGAGGTTTATAAAATATTTCTTTCACCAAATTAAATTTTTTATTATTTATTTAGCTGTCATGTTGTGCCTCCCTGGAAAGCAGAAATTAATATAAGATAGTAAGATTATGGGAGAAACGAAAATGTGTTGCTACATATGAAGGGTGGCTCATTGATTAAAGTTTCTGTAGAAGGCAATAAAGGGATTTTTTATTAACTGCTTGGTAAGGGCATTGCCCGCAGGTCGCTTGTATGAAGTTTTAAGAACAATGTGTATGTGAACAATACTCCCTCTGGAGAATAACGTGAAAGACTTTTTTACTAACAGTACACTATTCCAGATTAGGGCTGAGAAAATCGGAAAAAGAATAATAATAATGATCGTTGTTATAATGTTATTGTTATTGTATTGATGATAATTGTTCATGAAATGAATTTGATAAAATGAATTTAAGTAATACAATGAACTAAAATATGCCAGTTACTGGGTATTTCAGTTCGAATATAATTTGTGATAATGAATGAATTCCGATATATTACATTTTAAAAATATTATCTAAAAAATAGAATTTTTTTTTGTTTTTCTCTTATAATTCCTAAACGGTTCAAATATTCAGAGAATTTATGGTACGTTCCAATAAAACGTTAAAAAAAAATATAATAACATTTAATTCTGCGTCGATGGAGTTCATAATTAAAAGATTATTAAGGGTTGTCGAAAACGATGTTGAAAAAAAAGCGCTTTTTTCTAACTTCGTCATGAAAATGAGCCACTGATTTGATACTATGGGTTAGAAATTGGCACTTTAATATAAAAATAATCAAACTATGCTTTTACAAAATTTTTAAATTGTGTCACTATCGAAATGTCATTGCGTAAGAACAGCTCTTGTACAGAATTAATAACCCAGATTTTTAATTTTAAATCCACTGGAAGTAAAACAATTACTATATTACTTTTACGTTAAACAATTAGTATATTACTTATTTAGTTTGGTTCCGCTTAACTATTTTAAATTTCCGTGTTTATTTTTGTTATAATCACCGATTACAATCCTTCTTTTGTACATAAAATTTCGCGGGTACTCCATCTGTTTGCTCTCAAAAGACACCAATAGGTACAATGTTAAAAAAAAAAATGATAATTCAAACAAATAAATAAAATTGAATTTTATAAATCTAAAACTCAATCTATCTGTCAAATTGAACTCAAAACTGAAATTGACGCATAAACCAGTAAAATAAAAAAAATAGGTGCTATGGAATTTAATATGGTTTCCTTTTCAGCCCGATTGCTAGAAAAATAAATATGCAACAGGTAGAGTCCAGCCTAGATTTGATTACGGTTTTTATTATTTTTTATTACGTTTATTACGAAACTTTATGCCCAGTTACTTACGGTTTCACGCAGTAAGTAAGTTTATCACGCAGGACAAAACGTGTTTTTGGACTACAATTTCTTTCCAACAAGCTTTCCCTCAAACATCCCACCGCGTTGAATTGTGCTGTAGGTTTATCATTAATAATGATAATGTTTATAATTGTTTGCCAAATAGTCAGTGGGTAGTAAGGAGAATGATTGGAAACTAAAGTTTTGAAAACACATTATGATGTTTTTATAAATGCAACAGGTGTTTGAATTATATAATACAACTTGAATTTCTTAAACATGTAGTCTGATAAGTTAATAAAAGATATTTTTATAGCCCATATATTCTTCACTCTTCAATTTATTATCTCTTTTCCAAGATGTAATCAGTTATAGAGATAAAATTAAAACATTCAATAAATACATTTAACTAACATTTTCCCCCTGAAATTATATTTTCCTATTTCTCTATGAAGGCGTAAAATTACCATAAATTTCCTTATTTTTTAAATACCTATTTACAATGGGTCATGTCACCAACCTTTAATGTGTTCATAAATGTCTTGCAATTCCAGACAAAACCTGTAGTAATTCATGTAGCTATCCCTACCTCTTTAATACCTCATAATTAGATTCTAAATCTAGTTTTTAGAATAACTATGAGAAAATGAATTATTCGGCCATACGATATCATGCAGGATCGTTATTTTTTAACTAATAACTTTTTTTTTTAAATTTATTTATTGAAACTTACAACCATATTAAACAATATGACATGTACATAATATGAATGATTAATAATAGCATTGATAAAGATAAGAAACTGCCCGGTGATAGAACTCAAAATCAAATTTAATAAAAGAAAAAAAATAAATAACACGCACCCCATGGGGACCAAATGTAAGTAAATATCACAGACAAGACTTGATAATTGTTTATATGGTCTGAAAACATTTCTAAGCACTCCAGTTTTACAAACTACTAACTCACATTATTGAAATTCAATCCTACCTTATATGAGCTCCATATTGAAGAGGGAGGAGGAAATGATAAATATTTTTCCAACTAAAACTAACGGAAATATTTATGTTTATAGATTGTTATCGTACAGTATCGTTATGTTTTCAATATCGTTATCAGTTCGTTGAGTGTGAGGTAGAAGACACTTTTTTGCATGTAGAAGAAATAGTAAAAACATTCATGTCATATACTTCAAGTAATGTTGAAGGTGGTGACTGCTAGTTCCATTTAAAATTAAAACTAAGAAGAAGAGGCTTCTCAAAATACAGTTGTGTTCAGAAATCATGTGACACAGAAATAGGGTAAGTATGTCTAAGATACTACAATGAAGGAAAATTGAGCAGTAACATTAACATTACATTTAAAACTATTTTTTAATGAAGTTTGATGAGAAAGTCATGTTATATACCATAACAATTCTATTTAACTTTATTACCGAGGAATGAGTAGAGAGTCTTTATTGTGGATATTTTTAAAACCCCGGAACATAAGAAATATAAATCCGTTATTTAACTTTCTTTTTGTCCTGAATCCCCTGGATTCCACTTCCCGAAAGGCCGAGACAGAGAAAACCACTTTTATTGTTGGGAAGGCATACATTGCTCCGGACTTAGTAAGGCTTGGTAATGGGTCAATGCTCGGCCACATTTCTTTATTATGTCGCGAAAACAGTAAAGAATGGTCTTTCTTAAAACTTTACCAGAAAGCATTAAGAATTGTTAAAGTTAGGAAACTTTTTTTTATCTTTAACTCGTATTCCGAGTTAGACCTGTAACAAATTGAAAAAAAAAATGATTTAATTGTAGAAAGTTATGAAATATGAGCATTAAGATTTATCGCCCAATGAAATATCAAGTCCTATCTGCGTTTTAGAACCAGATACTTACAAAACTGTTTTATGATTTTGCAGATTATAGATGTTTATAATACTAGGACACGTATTGGATGTTACAGAAAGAGGGGGAAAAAGTCCTATGTTTTTGTCACATGGCAATTTACAATTACAATATACATATATTGATAGAAAAATTATTAAAAAAATATTTATCTGCATGATACATGTGATATTCCTAAGTGCGTTGGCAAGAGATAAGTAGGCAACTTCTCACAAAGTTCAAGAACTTTTACTGATTTATCCTTTTTATTATTTAAATCTACATGTGAAACTTTGTGAGTGATTCACACACAAATAAAAATAATAGCCTCACAGTTTACTGTGTTATGAGCCAGGTTACAAGTGGATTGTTATAGTGCAGCAAATTAACAACCCCAATTTTGGGGTTGATATGGAAAAAATACTAAGTCACAAGATAATCATTTTCAGTTTTATAAAATAAATTATATAACATAATGACGTAAGCCAACAAAATCCTAATTAAAGTAATTTTCAACGAACATTCTTCCCATTGTATGCATCGCAAAATTGCGAGAACACGGGGATATAGGATCGGTGAATAGAATGAATTTGTCTGGCCGTGTTACGTACCAGGTTAGCTCAGTTGGTTAGAGCACCACGACGGAACCGTGGGCGACCCGGGTTCGAATCCCAGCCCTGGACAAATCTTTTCTCTTATCATTAAAATATTTGAAAATTATTTTCTTTTTTCATAGAAAAGGTAGTAAGTAATCATACCAATAGCATAGAAAGAGGAGTAAGCCAGAACTGGATGTCGTTTACCTTCTATGAACGGTGGTAGTTACTATTTTTGAATTGAAACTTATATTTTTAGTTCTCAAAGCTGTTTTTTCATCTCCTGTAAAATTACTTATTACTGACTTACTATCTATCCCATGCTTACAGCTCAGCTATTGTTGAGTTAGTTATTCTTAGATTTATAGCCACTTAAGGCATCAAATCGTCTGTTCAAATTTTCATAATCCCTAACACTTGAAGTGTCAATATTCAATATAATCAATGAACAGTAAATACATTGCTATTTGGAGTGGGTACAAATAACTTAAGTCCAAACTCGCAATAAGATTTTGAAACTGACTACGGGCAGAAAATCTATTTATTAAGATTATTCAGCCATTGATTTACCCTTGGTTTAGTAAACCCACCATAGGTGCAAAGAGCTCTTAGAAAGTAGCCACCAAGTTTCGTAGGTTGCTACTTAATATAATATAATTAATAGAATATAAGAGATGTTGAGTGTTTATCTTATTCTTTCCTCCATAAAGATTAAGAAAATTAAACCGAAGCCATGGCCGGTAAAACATTTTTTTTTTCAATTTTGTGCGTGAATAATTTTATTGTTTGTAAACACTCACTAAACCAATACCCATTTTATCGGTGCCATATTCCTAGTACAGTAAACACTGGGAGTATCCATGGCAACCGCCCCTAGCCAAAGAATCCAGCAGTTGTTAGATTAGGTTAGGTTATATACTTATAACCTTTACTTAATGTTTATGTTCAAGTGTTGTAATTGTTATAAATTTAATATAATGTACTTTTTTATTTCATAATAGTTGGAGAGAGTCCAAGTAAGAGACTATGTCAATAATTCACCAATCTTGCACTTTGGTGAAATTCTCAAGAAACTGGGAACTCGTCATTATCTTGTGAAACTTGATTCTTGAAGAATTATCAAACGACATATTAATCTTCTTCATTCTTCATTAGTTCAAAAGAAGAATGTGACATTTGATCCAGCCCCACCACAACTCTATAGTGTACCTCAAGTTCCTCAAGCTGAGACCAGTGCTCAATCTCCTGCTCAACCAAGTCCGCCTCCAGTACAACATTTCTCTCGCCCTGTCCGCACCCATAGACCTATTGAACGTTATGGGGATCCAGTACTATACCGGGTGTCTTGTGAGTAATTTCTCATTAGGAGGGGAGACTGTCATGTTCCTAATACAGTCAGCACTGGGAGTATCCATGGCGACCGCCCCTGGCCAGAAGATTCCAGCAGTTGTTAGACTAATGTACATACTTATAACCTTTACTTAATGTTTATGTTCAAGTGTTGTAATTGTTATAAATTTAATATAATGTTCAAATATATACAGTGCTTTTTTATTTCATAATAGTCAGGTAAACTAATTAGGTAATCAGGCCAGCTAGACTTAGAGGACCGAAGGATGGCTTTAGACAAGGCCTAGCAAGTGGCTTAATTTTCCGGAGCAGCTCAGTAATTTCGTTTCATGGAGCATCTAGAACATATTGATCTCGAGGCTCCTGCCTGCATATCATTGCCCACTTCTGTACTACCCTCGGATTAGCCGACTTGGAGAAAATTAGTAGGATCTAGTCGAACTAATTATTTTATCAACATACGTTACTATATTTTTCAACATACCGAATTACGTGTTGGGTGTTGAATAGAGGAACTAAAATTGCCTAGGTAAGGCATCGATGTATTTTCAGATTTAAGTGTCAGTAAAATGCCATTACTACATTACGTCATACCTTAACAGGAAATATATATACTTTGCTCATCAGGTATTGAACAAAGTAAAAAAAAAAATTAAACTGCTTCTTTAGTTTTCGAAAAAGTAAGTTGGTCATTCACAAGTACATTTCCCCTTTATGTCATTGTTACTGAAGACAAAATAAAAATAAAATTGAAGAAAAAAAGCAGAGGGAGATTAAAGAACCTACAAACCGAAATAAGAGTCAAAACAAAAATCAGAAGACTAAGATGGCACATGGTAAGAATGGACCAAGGAAGACTAAGCAAGAAAGTTTTAGCAAAAAAATTAAAAATACCAGACAAAGACCGCCTAGATAGAGAACGATTCGGAAAAAAATAAAAGAAACCAAAGTTCTTGAGGACAAAAAAACGGAAAAAGGAAAAAACGGAAGGTTACTGCGTGGTCGAAAGAAAGGAAACAAAAGTACGCAGAAATGACGAGAAAATAGTGGAAGAGAAGAAGGACAAAAATAAGACAGTAAAAGTAATGAAATTCACGTAGCCTTAAAACACCGCTTTTTATTAAATAAAAAACATGCCTTAAAGTGAAACCAATCCAGACAAGGAAATATGTAACTGAAGTATTATAGCACCGTAGCATTTCTAAAATCGCGAACCATTGTTTAGTTTTAGAAGGATCATGATGCAGTTCGATTTTTATACAAGAGTTCCGATTTTCATTGGTTTTACTAGCAATTATTCCCCCAATCATCGGAAGTATTTGAATGTTCATTAATAATCTTCCAATGGTACTCCCCAGTTGGCAGCAGAACCCAATTTCAAAAAATATATCGTCGACTAGCTTTTGCCCACGGCTTCGCTCGCGTGGAATTTGGTCTGCCACAGAAAGTTTCGTGACAGACCATTTTAAATAAATAAAATTATTTTTTGTAACTATAAGTTACTCGTACATCCGAAATTTCAGATGTCTAACTTCATAACTGACGGATTCCATACAATCTATGAACCCCTATTATATTAAGGGGGTAACCCTTGGAGGTGGAATTGTCCAAATTTCGTTCTCCAAATATCAAGATGCTAAGTTCAGTGGTTTCTGCTATGTGTTGACCGCTGGGTGTGTCAGTCAATCAGGTTACAGTTTTATATAAACTTCCCCTGTCTGGTGTGTTGATAAAAAGTAGCCTATCTCCTTCCCCAGGCTTGAGATTATCGAATTTCATCACAGACGGATCAGCACAGCCGTGAAACATACATTGGCACTGATTAACAAACGGGACGGACAGAATTTTACTGTTGTTCGTGTCAGTAAAGGATTAGTATGTAATGTTATTGAATTTATTGAAAAGGATTACTTAGCATAACCGTTTCACTTGTCGTACGGCAGCAGCGAGAAATTAAAACTGAAAGGATTATAATAGCCTGCTGAAAGGATTATAATGCACATATATTGGTAATTTATCGATGTATTGTAATTTAGCGGTATAACCTGTATTACTGTATAGATTCATCCAAATCCATTGAGTAGTTTTTGCGTGAAGGAGTAACAAACATACATCCATCGTCACAAACTTACGCATTTATAATATTAGTAGCGAAAATTTTTAGATTTTTCGAGTAAGAAACACGTAAGAAAGCTACTCAGGGGAGAGCCCTGGTGCGATATTTTAATATTTAAAATATTTAACAATTAAATTAAATAACCGCGATTACCTACTGACCATATGTTGGAGGTAATATGTATTGAGAATGTGTTATAACCTAGTACTTTTAAATGATATTTATCGTTTTATTATGACCAAACTACACAAAATCATTATAAATTGTAGCATATGTATTATTCTAATGTATAACCTATATGACTGTAAAGTTTCATCCAATTCCATTCAGTAGTTTTTGCGTGAAAGAGTAGCAAACGTACATACAAACTTTCGCATTTATAATATTAGTAGGATAGGATACAGAAGTAAAGTATCGAATGTGGGAAAAAGATGTATTTATAATTGATTTAAAATTCGTATAGAGTCATCTATATGACTACACGATAAAAGTAGGCATAATTATATAGGTTAAATACGTTTTAAGATTCCCACTGATTTTGAATGAACCTTGAAAAGTGGCATTTTCTGCTGGAAATATGTGAAGTCCCCAAATCCAACCTTTGCCCTTAAGCCCTTGTTGTATTCGATCCCATAAACTTTCAATCAAAGAGATTAAATAGTTAAACAATCTAAGTGCTTAATAGTATCCAATATCACGAATGTTATGTTACTTCAATAGAAGATGAACGATAGACTGTGTACGCAAATGCTATACTATATTATGCTCAGGATGAAAAGTTCTTGTATATCTATTAGTAAACACACAGTTACATACATACATTTTCTGGGATAAAATATAATGCGAATTTCATAAAACTTAAAGCCACTGATCGTTACTATCGCAAATTACGGAGAGAGTGCAAGTGAGATTATATAAGAAGTGGGGATATCAGGAACAATATTTTAGATTTTATTCATTTAGAAACAAGAAAAGTTAGAGCGATAACACTTTATTATTGATACACTCTTTACAGCAATTAGTGACTCATAAGATGAAATCATGAATGACTACTGAAAAACGAAAAGAAAAAGTAGCAAATAAAGAATAAGTGAGACTAAAATTAAAAGCAATATGTAGAAAAATGCTAGGCTTTGAACCTGGTGAGGAAATAAAATTGGCTAAATAGCAAATGATAGCAAACCTATACTGAATGGGATGCCAGAGCAAAGAATTTTATAGGGATATCAAACAAATCTAAATAATGTAGTGGAAACGATAGCTATTGATGATAATGGCGTAAATATGTTATGAAGATATGACGAAATATGTGTTGAAGCAGTGGATGAGATTTCTTGAAAACATTGCTAAAAACAACATCTCTACCTGGTCTACACAGAGGATATTGAACAGGTGGCATGTACAGAAGCTCAAAGAAGGCATAGAGTCCATACCATAGAGTCTATTCCACGAGGCTTAGTTACTAACGCCCACAAAACTAAGTATATGGATGTCGAAAATAGCAGGAGGTCCATATCACAAAGCTGGAGACTATGTCGTATGTAGGCCGATACACGCATATAACCGTTTCTGTAAGACCCCTATTATGGTAGACAACTTAGTCCTCTAACTAGAAGATGGACAGCCCGCGAGCGACCAGATACAATCAGGCGCCCCCTGAGCGACACATGAACAAGTAATAAGGTCTATAAAAAGATAAGAAACTCGGTTCCATATTGGCTACCCTAACACATACTTGTGCTCAAAAGATCACTAAATACTGTTTCGATAAGGGGATATTACATGCTCTCGTCATCCACTCATGTAAACGACATGAAGATCTCAGTTTATATGTTTACTCTATATTGTAATCATGTATCCACTGCTTGTAGATATTTTATATTTGTTATTGAGAACTTCAAAAATGTTTATTTTCTCAGCATTTCTATTCTCTCTACTATCAAAAATATTTCGAATCACTCCTTAATTTAAATCTTTAACTGAACAGTTAAATATTTTTATTTTTATTTGAATTTTTTAACAAAGTATGCTTATTTTTGATAATACAACTTTGTACATTATATGCAGGAGTGGAGTGGGTCAATGGTAGAGCACTAAGTTGCCATGCAGAAAGTCCTGGTTCAAATCCCGCTGCTGGCAAGACTTATATTTAATCTGTTAGCAGTCGGAGATGGATCATATGGGGTCTAGGAACACCCAGCCTCTATAAAGGGGGTACAAAAAATGAGGAGGAAAAATCTGGCGGTTGAGCGTGATCAAGGACAAATCACCCTGCATAACTATTGTCCATGAAACAGTACAGTATCTACCATCCATTGTACCCCAAACCCGTTCATGGGTTATAGTGATACAGGTTTCAGGTTATATTATATGCTTTTTAATTTCTTTTAAGTTAAGTGCATATCTAGATTGGAGTTCTAGAACATGCCAATGAGTCGGAGGTACGTTCTAGGGTTTAGCCCATCAAACCCAGTCATCTCATACATGAGATGCCAAATTATAACAAACTCAATCAAATTGACAAATAGTGTCATTAACGGACATCCAAGATCTATCGTCGAGCAATTTAGGCGGGGTTTTTTCTCGAATTTATCATCAATCGTATGATTTTTTATTTTAGATTTTTTCTTACTAGTATCGATTATGATGTTATCAGAGTTCCGATTTCGTCGTAAAGGTTGTTTATATTTACATTTACGTCGTGATATCCCATCCACCATCTTCCCGAGCCTATTTTACTTCTGCTTCATTATAGGATATAATTCAATTTAAAAGGTTTACGATATAATAATATATTTATAATTTTACAAATCTTGAATTGATTACATTATTTAATGCATATGATGATAATAAAGTTGCTATTGTAGGTTGTTTGCATATATTATTAATTGAAATGTTTCTGCGAACCTAGTTATTAATAAGTAATTTATTAAATACGTTATTGATTTATTTTTGTTGAATTATATGTTAAACGAATTATATTATACCCTATTTCTTTTACAACCAGGCTAATAAATTTCAACTGTTCAAATAAACTTAAATAATTTTTAGTACCTTACTAAATTAGCGCAAGTGATACACTTTCCAATCTCCTCAGTTTTATGTTCAAGACGTCGTAAAAACATGCTATGAAACAGCGAAGTAATCTTATCGAAATTTTACTGGCATATTAATTATAATAAGAAACAGTAATTTTCACAAAGCATCATTTTGAATAACTACGATGTAGAAACGATATTTTATTTAGACAGCTTCCCGATATTGCACTATATATTATGCAGATATATAACAGTTTTTAAGAGCAAAATTTTAAATGCAAAAGTGCAGAAATATATCAAAATATGTTGCCATGAAAATCTTGAATTTAAAAAAATCAGTTTTTTAAGGTTACCATAGACATTTTAAAGTCTCGAAGGATCGTGGTTTATATTACCAACCACCATGGATAAAGAGAAAAAATAAAAAATAAATAAAATGCAATTGGTGAATTTTATTTGTATGACGACGATGCCTTAAGTTGTATGTTTTACGAGTATGTTTTGTGCTTAATATGTAATCATCTATTTTCAAAAATTATTAAAAGAATATAGAAAAGTTACAGGCCTGCCTGTCATTGATATTAGTAAAAAGTGATTTCTTAGAAAACTATTTTGTACTTTTCTTTTCAAATGAATATATTGTACTTAATACATTAGTGGAAAAATTCCAACTAAAAACCTTAAGTCTCTAAACTAAAACAGGAAATCAAAAATACCTGTCCAATATTTTAGTTTAATAATAATAAAATACCTGTATTAGTTTCGAGACTTAAGGTTTTTATGTATTAACATTTATTTGATGTCTCTGTTGACCTTTCCCTTTTTCAATATATTGTACTTAGGTAGAACTAAATTAATGTGTGTAGATTACATTAAATACAAAAATATAGCGGTTAAACTCATAAAAAATATGATGGAAGAATATATCCTAACTGTTTCCCAGCTGATTATTTGATTATTATTATTATTATTAGCGACTATTTAAGCAAAAGTATAAATGGCAACACCATGTTTTGAAGAAAAACTTCTACTGCTGTAAAATTCAATAGTTAATGAGAACTAAATGCTTTTTTGATATTTTAAAGTTAGAATTAGACAGTTTTAAAATATGGACTTCTCCTGGCCTTTTCGAATATTTTCCATTTCCTTGGTTATATTTGTGCCGAAATATAGCGGGAATAATTAATAAACATAAGTTTCGTGTCAGAAAAATTTCATTAGTACATTACGTCATGCGCATTGGAATCATTTAATATGCTCATCAGACTGAGAACAAAGTATAAAAAGAAAAAAATCACTTCTTTAAATCTCAAAAAGGCAAGTGTGTCATTCACAATTAAACCTTATTTCTCCTCCGAGGTGTCTGGAAAGAAGATGGTCTTGTAACATTCAAAGATGAACTTTTTATTTGAGTACTACCACTGGGTATTTGCCTACTTGTCTTTATCCAAAATCTACCGTTCCTCCAATTTACTTGTTGTATTAGTATAATTTCATAAGCTTTCATCAATAAAAATTAAAAAACCTTATTTTATAGTGGATGAAGAAAGGAGAAAAATATAATGATTGAAACCTTAACTCAAAGAAGTGAGTATGTAAGTGAAGTATGTCAAAATGAACTGTTAAAAATAAATTAAAATCTGCCAGTTTTCTATAAAAAATACAAAATCAATTTATTGTTTATTTATACCTTTCTTTCTCCTCAAATTCTTCTCAAGATTCACCTGCAAATATACTCTATGTCCATTCACTGTTAGACGATAATATATTGCTCATAATATAATAAAAAAAAGAAAACAGAAAAACAGGGGAAAAAAGCAGAAACGGGGCAAGTAATACAGTAACCGCAATACCGTCTGTTCGTGCGGGCTTAGCGGAACTAAGGCGGCACGAGAAGGCGACTTATAGTGCTATCTATACATATCCGCTCAAAACCTTAGTTTCGTTTTATTGTTTCGTGAGTGTGTGTATATGCATGGACACACACACGCAAATATAAATATATATATATATATATATATATAAATATTTGAAAAATTAATAAACATATTTAAATTTATATATATGTATATTAATTTTTTTGAAGTTGAATACATATAGAAAATAAATACATATAATATTTAATACTTTATTGTCCCCTTTGCTAATACCAAGACAAATGTTTATATTTACAAATGTTACCACTACAATTAATGAAATGCTTTAATATTTTTATTATTAATTTTTATTGATAAAGAAATTAATTTTTTTTTAATTTACAAGCAGAAAATTACATTTTTTTCTGAAAGATTCAACCATAAGATTAAATCATGTAACTATTTACGGAATTACTTTGGCGAAAAATTAGTTATATAAAAAAAGAAATTAATTTTAAAGTATTTCACTTCATTTTCCTCTAGTAGTAATAATTTATCTTTGGTGTTTTTCTCGCTGATTCCATTTATGCATTTATATTAAGTTGTTTAAGGACTTAAGCTTGTTAGATATAAATTTATTCATTTTATTCTATGAAAGAATAATATGAATAAATTACTACTCAATACCAATCGCTGGGGAAGTTCTTATTTCCGATAGCAATAAAGGTTTCTCCCATTTATGGAAGGCTAGAAAAGGAAAAGGAGCTGAAAAGACAGTGCATAAAAAAATAAACCAAAATTTCCATATTCCAATTTTACGTTGTTAATTGTGTTTTGATGGCAATTAGTAATACCTTATATATTTAAAATTTCAACATTACCTTGTTTATGGTATCAGTTACAGTAATTAATAATGTATTGATAATATTTTAATTAAAACAATAGAATAGGGCTTAAATTAGTTAAAAACTGGAAGAGACCGTTTTAAAAATATTCAAGGAAGTTTAAAACAAGCAAATATTTACTTATTTACGAAATAGAAAGATATGTTCATCTAGTAGCAGTTATATAGCTTTGGTTTTTATACCGATTCCATTTATACATTTATTTCAAGTTGCTTAAGGATTTTAGCTAATAGATATTATTTTATTCAAATAATTCTTTTTTTTCAAAGTTATTATTTCCGACAGCAATAAAAGCTTCTTCCGTTCATGGAACACAATAATAAGAAAAAGAGTCAAGGAGGCAGAGTATATCAAAGAATCACCTAACATTGTCACGTTGTTGATAGTTTTTAAAACATTAATTAATGGTTTTTAAATTAAAAAAATATAATACAACTTAAATAAACTATAAACTGGAAAATGCCGAAAAAAACATATTTTAGAAAATTTAAAACAGGCATTTATTTATTTATTTATGATTATAAAATGCTTATATAGACATTTTTTTTAAATGATATTTTATGAGATTAATGATATTTTGTTTCTCACCGGTTCCATTTATGAATTTATGTTAAATTGTTTAAGGACTTTAAGGGTAGCTTTAAAAAAAATGACAGTACAATTTTAAAATACACTGCTTAGTGTATTTCTTATATATATTATTTTATTCATATTATTCTCCGCTATCAAAGTTCTTATTTTGCGAAAGCAATAATGGTTTCTTCCGCTTATGGAAGGCAAGAGGAAGAAAAGGAATTGGGATAAAGGAGTTGAGAAGACAGTGGATGATAGCCTGCGGGCTTTCCCCGTAGCTTGATAAGTGGATCGCTCTTGGAGATATTCACATAATAAGCAGAAACACCGCTAAGCCAGAGTTACCTTGTTCTGACAATATCCAGAATAAGGCTTATCATAACTTTCCCATGTCCCCTTTCATCTCAGCAAGAAGCGAGATTCTCACAAACACCGTTCTCTTCAAAGTTGTATATTTGAAAAAAAAAATACAGAGAGGAAATTAAAAGAGAAAACTTATAGAGGTAGTATCGATATAGAACTAATGATTTTAAAAAAATTATTAGTATAATTTAAAAATAATTGAAATTTAATAATTAGATGTTTCTTTAATTATTTTTTTCTTTATAAAATTGTTATAAATAAATATATATGTATATATGTATATATATATATATATATATATATATATATATATATATATATATATATATATATATATATATGTGTGTGTGTGTGTGTGTATAAAAGTTATCAGTGTATAGACACTCAATGTAAGCGGATCTGTAAAAAGTATAATATATATAAAAAGTATATATATATATATATATATATATATATATATATATATATATATAACTCCGTCCAGGATCGGATCAGAATAATCCTGGGGTTTCTCCTGCCTGTCGTAAAAGGCGTCTAAAAGGGGCACAGAGGTGGGCCGGCGACTCAACCTGTGTAAAAAAATATTGCCATAAAACCTCAAAATAGCCTCGGAACTTCGTCCTGTCGTTGCCTATGGTGGGGAGGCGTGGACTCTAACCAAACAGCATGAGAGATTATTGAATGCATGGGAGAGACAGATTCTTAGAAGAGTGTATGGCCCAACCAAGGAAGGAAATTGTTTCCGCATTAAAAGGAATCAAGAACTTAAGGACCTATATGGAGAACCTGACATAGTTTCTTGTATTAAAAAAGCAAGATTGTGATGGTTGGGGCACGTTCACAGAATGGACAAAAAAAGGCTCCCAAAGCTGATTCTGGAGGGACGTCCAGACGGAGAAAGAGGAAGAGGAAGGCCTAGAATGCGATGGCTGGACGATGTGGAAGCAGACCTTAAGTGCCTGGGGGTAAGAACATGGAGAAGAGCAGCGAGAGATCGGTCAAGGTGGAGGAAAATTGTTGAGGAGGCCAAGGTCCTTCATGGACCATAGCGCCATGTAATGATGATGATGATATATATATATATATATATATATATATATATATATAAAAGTTAAAGTTATGTAAATAGACTGAATAGACCATAGGTTATTCAGGCCCAATCGGATGGTGAATTTGCCAAGAAGATACTAGTCATGTATAACAGGCTAGTTGAGAAAATTATGGAAACGATCGGCCAAGCTTAAGGAGCCCAGCGGATAGAATTTTTGAAGGGTATTTTGAAAGTTCATTTAAACCACTATATTAATCGACCCGGCACACTTTCTCGCAATCGAGGCTTCCTGGATTGCGCGCAGGAGCTTTGTGCGCACGATCGGAAGGAAGCTCGCTTGAACAAAGCAGAAGGAGAGTGGGTGAAAATAAAATCCCCAAGAAGGAGGTATGGAAGCCCACTTATACAGAACACTGGCGAAAGATGGTTTGAGAAGCGACACACCAGAGGTTCTGAGGAAAGGAAATGAAGACCTGAATAACAACTGTACAATTTCTACGGTTAGTGGGCGTGTTAAGACCTTGGGAGAGGTTTACCTCGATCTTAGAGAGTTAGCATGACAGGTTGACAAAGTTAAAGAACATATCGTAGAAGAACTTATGCCGGGATACGATTTCATCCTGGGCTGTGATATTCTGCGGAAAACGGGTCTAAGGATGAGGGTAAAAGAACGAACCTGGCGGTATCAAATTGGGAAGTTGTATTATCAAACTGTCACAACAAGGGAGAACGGTAGTATTGAAATCGGGGCAGTTGAATGTGAGACGGTACCTATAGACCGGACCGTAAGTTGCAACCATGACCTATTTTACTGGGAAAATGAAGTCCTACCGGCTACGGGGAAAACGGTACATAAAATCGTCCTCAAAACAGACACCCCTGTTTATGTGAAAGACCGACGCTACCCCCAATCAATGAGAGAAATTATTAGGAAACAGCTCCAAGAACTGCTACAACAGGGAATCATTAGACATAGCAATTCGCCTTACAATAGTCCGTTATGGGTAGTGGAGAAGAAAAGTGAGCCAGGCGACAACGCGAAGCAGTATAGAGTAGTAGTAGACTACAGGAAACTCAACGAGGCTACCAAAGATGAACGGTATCCACTTCCTAGGGTCGAGGACATCCTGGATCGACTTTCGGGGGCCACTATATTCAGCACCTTAGACCTTAAAAGCGGATACCACCAGGTTAGAATGGCCGAGGAGGACATCTGTAAAACAGCCTTTTCATGGGAACGAGGGCACTACGAATTTGTTCGAATGCCGTTTGGGCTAAAAGGAGCTCCACTTACCTTCCAAAGACTCATGGACGAATTTCAGCGGGGGTTGGGAGAGGAATTCTCGCAGGTTTACATGGACGACCTGATCGTGTTTTGTTGTACGGAAGAGGAGCATGTGAGACACCTGGCGCGAGTTTTCGACAGGGTACGAGAATTCGGTCTCAAGTTATCCCACGGGAAGTCGAAATTCGGTCTGCGTGAAATTAAGTTTTTAGGCCATGTTGTTTCGCAGAACGGAGTTCAAATCCGAAAAGGGTTAAGGCGATACAGGAAGCACCTTTACCCACGAATGTTCGCAGGATTCGTCGATTTCTAGGGATGGTTAATTACTATCGCAGATTTATCCCGGGAATAGCAGAATTAACCCAACCTTTGACCGAAATCTTACGATGGGTTAATTCGGTTTTGTATAGGGTAATATAATATAAGATATAAGGTAATCGGTTTTGTATAGGTTCGAGCCAAACTGAGAGTATCTGTAGCATCTGGAGATGTCGCGAAATACTGACCACGAGACCGTTACTGGCCTTTACGGATTTTCAGAAGCTGTTTAAAATTTTGCAGAGGGTGAAAAACCGATAGCATATGTAAGTCGTAAGTTGATCGGGGCGGAACAGAAGTACAGTGCCATAGAACGGGAACTCCTAGCGGTGGTGTGGGCGGTCGAATATTTTCGCCCGTATGTTTATGGGAGAAAGTTTGAATTAATCACGGACCATAAACCACTCATTTATTTAGGGACGCTTAAAGAATCCTAGGCGAAGGTGTCGAGATGGAAAGAACGATTGGCGCCTTAGACCTTCCGCGTAATCCATAAAAAGGGAGTAGAAAACGCTGTCGCCGATTGGTTATCCCGCGAACTCGTCGTTAATGCCCTAGACGAGGAGGAGGAAAGTGCGGCGTCGACGAACAGTCCACGGGAATTACCGGAGATTGATGAATCTATCAGTTGGCATTGCTGTTGTATCTTGTCGAAGCAAATTCAGTGCTGTGTAGTTGCAGTCGAGGGCAGCAATGATCGACAGCATCGGTGAACTACTATTCATAAAATAGGTTCTAAGCCTTGCTTCTTGTTCACGGCAGGCTTTCAACAGGCTAATAAGTCCCCTACCTCCAAGTTTTCTGAGCATATATAGTCTTGGCACTGAAGAGTTTGGGTGACGCTGTCTTGATTTAACCATCTGAGTTCTTAAGAAGCGGTCCATTTTTTCCAAATCCGTGTCACACCATTTTATTACTCCAAACGTATATGTAACCGAAGGAACAGCCCAGGTATTCAAAGCTTTTACCAGATTTCCAGCTGATAAATTAGTTTTTAGTTGTTTTCTGACTCGATTCTTAAATTCTTCTTCAAAGGTTTCTTTGACCTCTTTTTTGAATTTAAGCAGCTGTGAGATACCAAGATACTTGTAGGAGCCTGTAACCTGAAGTTGCTTAATGATGTCACTATTGGAGAGTTCAATGTTAGCTGAATCCTCGTATTTCCTCTGTATATATTAAGGGTTGCACATTTTTCAGTTCCTAGCTTCATCCCAATATCTTCTGTGAATGAACTTACTAATTTAAGAAGAGTTCTCATGTCCCTCTCATTCTTTGCAAAAAGCTTTAAGTCATCCATATAGAAAGATTGGGAGATCATTGTTTCCTAATTCAAGGAATAACCCTTTCCAGATTGATTCAAAATGGAGCTTAGAGGATTAATTGCAAGGCAGAACCATAAAGGACTTAGCGAATCACCTTGAAATATTCCTCTTATTATTATTACTCACATTATTTTTTATGTTTTTCTTCTCAGCATTGCTGGTTGATATATCTTAACCGGACCATGGTAATAATAATAATATTATTATTATTATTATTATTATTAATTCAACAAAAATGATTATTTATACAATCACCACATAATTATTTTTAATTTATAGCTATCCTCAAGGTAGTATCCTTGGGCCAATCCTTTATACAGTTTATACAGCTGACATCCCAACTCATCCTAATACTATCCTTACCACGTATGCTGTTGATACATGTGTATTATCAGTCAACACCAATCCAGTTATGTATCCCAAAGCCTCCAATCCCATATCACTGATCTTGAAGAATGGTGTCAAAACTGGAGAATTAAAATGAATTCTCGAAAATCCAATCAATTCACTTTTACCTTACGTCGTAAACCAATGATTTCCTGCCCTTAAGTATCCTTTAATAATATCCCACTTATGCCTGTAGAACAGATCCGATACTTATGGTTGCATCTCGACAAACGATCAACCTGGAATCCTCATACAAGACTGAAAAGACAAGAAACCGCTAGACGTTTCAGGCTACTTCAACACTTACCTTCTTGACAAACGCTCTAAGCTCCCAATTAACTACAAAAGACCCATATACATGACCATAATACGACCTATTTGGACCTACGGAGTAGACCTTTGGAGCTCCACTAAGCCATCGAATTCCTCTCGTATTCAATCCCTACAATCCAAAATATTTCGTAAAATCCTCAATGCTCCTTATTTTGTTAAAAATAAAGTCATCCATAATGACCTTAATGTCCCATTTGTTGCTGATTTGGGCCGAACCCGCTATCTATCCTTTCATAACAAACTTCATTTCCACTCAAACCCTCTAGTTTCAAACCTAGCTTCCTCTTCAATTCCCGATAATCCTCTGAGGCGTCTGAAAAGAAGATGGCCACGTGACCTTTTTAGTTGAACATGCGATTTGAGTACTACCAGTGGCTAGTTTCTCAACTTGTCATTATATCATGTCATTATGTATCACTTAGCCTATTTACTTGTTATATTATTGTAATATAGTTGTAAATATCAATAAATAAATAATAAAAAAAATTTTACATTGTTTAATCAATGATTTAATATAATAAATTTCCTTAGATATCTAGATTTAATTATTTAGCTGCTAATTAAATAATAAAACTAGTTCTATTATATTCTTTATATGTTATTGTACTACTCTTGCTGTTTGTAGATTTGATTATAACCTATTTATTTGTAACCATTAGTTGTAATACAGCATTTAACTAACAAGTCTTTACATTATAAAAATGTGAGATAATGAAGTTGAAATATTTATAACGAAAATACGTAAAACAATAGATCAATAATATGTTTAGTTTATAAAGCAAACGATATTATTATTTGTATAATAATGTATGTGTATACTTTTAAGATAACTTTTTTATAATTTTAATCAGTTAACTGAATAAATCCAAATTATGAGTTAGTAGACAAATTTAATATAGTGTATTTTTGAATTGTTCGGTGTTATTAAAAACTTAGTCTACCACATTCCATAACTATTAAATATCTATTTCTTCTCACAGAGACCCAAACCTAGCATCTATAGCTCTTCAAAATCATTTATTTGATTTAGAAAATCAAATTTCCTGAATGCGCAATTGCTCAGGTGCAAATGAAAATTGAATAATAAATAAATTAAATATCAGTAATAACATTGTTGGCGAGGAGGTAATATTAATAATAATATTTATCACATTTGAAAACTCAATGCTATATTAAAGGTAAAAAATGTCTTCGTTCAAATAAGTATAAACTGGTTTACTCTATCTAGATCACACTATAAAGCATTTTTTACTTTGTATGGAAAGACCGACTTATTGGCAGATAGGTCAGGTAAATAGCATTAAGTGCGTCGATTGGTTAATTGTCAAGCAAGTTAATGAAAAGTAAAGTAAGATAGAATAAAGTACACTAAAGTAAAGAAGGGTAAAGTAAAGTGAAGTGAGGAAGTATAGTAAAGTTGTTGCTGCTATATAATATTTGTAGCTGAAAGAAATAACGGCCCTTCTAATTGATGCTGCGAAGAAAAGGACTTAAAGGTAAAAGAAAAAACCTCACACTAACTGATAGTGGAAACACATCTTGGAAATACGGACAGCAATCAGGAAAAGGAAGCAATAAAGAATTTCCCGCGTTCCTCAGCCTCTATTTACCGCTGGAACCAGTTGTAGAGATTTCTCTAGCCCTCTTCACTCCTATTTACTTTTCTCTCTTTAAGTCGTTTAAAATCTCTAAGAGCCCTCACACCTCCAATACTGATTGGTCTTTGATGGCCTGGCCATTCTATTTAAATTGAAGTCGTAAAAAAATTATCTGAGTTTTGCAATGCCCTCTTCTCATTGTAGAGATTGATGGAGAAGAAAAAAAGTCAATCACGCCTTGGATCGAATGACCTTGTCGCGAAGAAGCTAAGAGCTTGATAACTAGTAATAAATAATTATAATTTTATAATTGAAAGAATTCAAATAAAGCGTCTTCAATTGCTATTAAGGACAGAGCAGTCCACTTTTAGTTCATTTGGACAATAACTAAAAATATTACATGGGCAAGAACGGATATATATCTCAGCTGTTAACTTCATCGCTCATAGAGTAATATTTCAGTTATATTATAATTAAAGATTACTGGGGAAAAACGAGGTACATCGATATCTCAAAATTTGGTAACAACGGTTTCTATTATATTTTTTGATGACGACCACGATTATGGACAAAACGAGTCCAAGCGGCTCAAATGGCTATTAGTGGATAGTTGTAGGAAAAATCAAGTTTATCCGAACGGTGCCTGACCGAGGTCAGGTACGTGAAGGCCATTGGCCTACTGGAAGCAACCCACAAATACTAATAATGCTGATTTCGAGTAATTTCGCTCTCCTGAACATTTAGGAAAAAGTGAGTTATCTACCCCGTTTTCACCAGCAGTCTTTTTATTTACGAACATTTTATTTCCTTCGTACAAGTAATATTTACCTTCGTTTATATATTTAATATATATATATATATATATATATATATATATATATATATATAGATATAATTTGATGATATATTTGTATTTGATAAACATGTTCGAGTAATAATATTTATGTGTGTCTATGTGTATCCTTTATTGACAGCGTACCCAGCAATAGTCTTGAACAGTTTTTAGTAACTTTTAGTCACTTAAACTGTTAGTACAGTTTAACAATAACAATAACAATTAAGAAATGTTATTCGAATGTCTGAAATAAGGAGGTTAAGAAACTGCTTAAAGTTACTAATACAAATTAGTTGAAACAAATCTTAAGAACTAGAATGTAAAAATAATACATCGGTGGAAGAAATTTTACTATAAAAACTTGATTATTTTTATATAAAAAAGCGATAAATGGTATAGAAGATATGTACTTTCAGCAATTACTTTATACTAATAGTAACCACGATTCCATGATATGTTTCTCAACAAATCTAAAGAATACAATGATAGTTTCAATTGTTGCAGTATTTAATGAAGGATGAATGTTTTAGCATTTAAAATTAAATTTGAGCAGCGTCAAAGAGTCGAGGTCAATTTCGGGACATATTTGAAAAAACATTTAATTTATACTTCCCTGCCAACTCAAAACACGAAAGGGTTATTTCAATGAGCCCAAAAAAATTAATTAAAACTTGTCACCATTCATTAAAGAGGCATTGCTCCCCGCGAAGCGCACAGTTATTATTGATCTTATTTTAACACCTAGCCAAAATTTGTTGATGAGGTGGCACGGGGTCAAGGTAGTTTGCAGAGTATTTGACTTTTTTGTGGCTGCGGCATGGCTTATCTTTATGCCATGGCCAACTATGGTCTAGCGATTAGCATAACAACCTTCTATGCCAATTATCATGGGTTTACAGCATGGCAGATGGCTTCAGGATTTTGAAGGGAGTAAAAGCCTATGCCGTCAAGTATTCCCTAAAGATCCCTATTAGTCCAGTAAGTGGGTATCAAAAAGGGGTGTTTGAATGCAAAAGGTGGGGTAGTACACATATGTTAGGAATGACAGCTCCGTCAAGTTGCACTATTTAAAACAAAAATTATTATATTTTGTTATTTGGCTGTTAATAACTAAATTAAATAATTTAAACAAATGCAAATCATATTGAAATAATTTTTAAAGAGACTCTACTTTAATTTTATATTGATGGGTTGCCCTAAACCTTAACGGATAGGCAGGTAGCGAGAGCACAGCTGCTGTCTAGTAGGTATTGAGAGGGTCATAGATGACCTTCAGTGCATCCAGTCTGAATGCGTCAGTGTGCTGATTGTCTAGCTTGCATAAGGTTACGCTGTTATAATGGAAAATGCCCAAGTTGATTTGTGCTTTATTTGTGAGAAAACTTTATGGGAAAGTGACGTTGTTATTGTAAAGGAAAGAGGTGTAAAGGCACTTTTAAAATCGAGTGAGTTACGAGATAATCGCGCACATACTCGGATTTTGAGAGCACTGTCTTCTGTAACTAAAACTAAAAAAATTATATTAATTAAAACTGATCGCCGCGTATTGTCGTAAAAAAGATAACGAACCTCAAGTAGCGTCGACATGCCGCAGATATAGTATAATGACTTTTAATTTTAAGGCACAATGTTTTCTCTATACTGAAGAAATTACACCGGACTTTAAATAAACAAAAAAAAAGAGGACATCACTCATCTCATCGAGATTTCGTTTGTATGGTGCGACAATTGGGAGTGAAAACTACAATTTTAAAAGCAGGTGCAGAACGGGATGATGACTGGGGACGGGAAATAATAAAAAGAATTCAACATGTGCCAGACTTGGTTGCAGTAGAGGCAAGATATCATATGTCATGTCAAAAGCGTCTGTATAATCGAGTGCCATCGGGAAAAAAAAGAGGATATTGGCCTGCAACTAATATTGACGAAGCGATGGAGTATATTTACTCGTATATTGATGATATATTGATGATCCATATTTACTCATGGACCAAATTGATGGGGACTATCGTCCAGATCAGAGAAATGTAAAAGCTCGTCTTATGAATAAACATGAAGAAGATATACTTATCATTGAAAAACATAAGCAATCGCCTGTCGTCTGCTCCCGGGACACAGGTTACAACTTTCTAGCTGACTAAAGGTATTCGGCAAAAAAGTTAAATCCCGATGAAGAATGGGTTTGTCTTGTTAAAGAAGCAGCTGCTATTATTTTGGCAGATATCCGTTCGCAGGACTATGATGTGTCAAAATATCCACCATCCTACAGTTTTTTAAATGAGGCCAATTCTGTAGTTCCATACTACTTTGAAAGTTTTTTTAGAAGAAGTAATTATAAAGAAAAAGCGCGGCTTGTTTGTCAAATGGAGAATATGCGAAGCATTATCCCACGCTGTGATCTCTGCGGCTAGACCGAGATCTTTTTTGACGCCGATTCTATTCGGAGTTAAAACATATTTGTAAAACAAATTCGCCTCAAAAAACTCATCAACCTGCTATCATCGTTGAGTTTTGCGGCGAGTTACGAATCTTGCGGAAATATGCCGGAAATCCGCATTGAAAGCGAGGACGAGGATGACGACATTTTTCAGGCTACGGACCAAAAGTACGACCAGGGCACAGACAACTACGACCAAGACACCGACAATAACCAACCCGGACCATCGAAATGTACCAAAATGAAGTATAAATTAATTTTTGTAACGCTCTAAAATCATAATTTACTATTCTTAAATTAAAAAAATAATTCGATATAGTTTTCGCCTTTAACTTTGTTTACGAAAAGTGTAATACTGTTAAATGATAATATTCAAGTGCCTTTTAGTTTTTTTTTTATAATTTTGTAAAAATATAATGATACATAATGAGAATAATAAAATAAAACTCAACCAAAAAAAATGTTGGAAATTTTGTCCTCTTTAACTTTGTATAGAGAATCTTTTGTCGTGAAAGCCACTGTTTTTGAGTTATTATCAAAAAACCAAATTTTTGTACCTAAAATCCAAGATGACGGCTCGAGCGCATGTGCCTCGAGGTCGAAAACTTGGATTTTTCATTAGGGCCCCAAGCCTAACAACATACTTAAAAAATCGCTACTACCCGACCTTTTGGATTAAAAAAACCCACGTACTGGACTATATCATGATTATAACTGGAAAGTCAAAATTTATGACTCCCAGTTTAGAAATGTCTGCTAGCAGCGTAAATTGGCGTAAGTTGAATAACCATTTTAAATCCTGCAAATGGTTTTTAACATAAAGAACTTCTACAGTTTTACGTGTTTATAATTTGAAGAAAGATGTCCAAGCATGGAGCGCTATGGAGTTAGTAAATTTTAAGTGATCTACTTTATCTAATGACTTCATATTGGGTTGTAACAAATGAAATGTCAGTGAAGGTGTACCCATATTTCCAGCTTTTTTTGTCTTAGCAAGCTGCTTAAGGTGCCTGGAAACAGTCATGGAACTTCCTCCAAGTTGTGAACCTAATTCACGAGTGGTTGGGGAAGGGCCCGCTTCGACCAGCTCTTTCAACTTTTCTTTGTCCAATTTAGTCTTCGGCCTGTCACGTTCTTTGTTGGTAAGGTCATAATCCCCGGACCGAAATTTTTCAAACCAATGGAAGATTGTTATTTCGGTAACTGTATCTTCACCGTAAACCAAGTTTAAATTCGTAGAGAAAAATTACACGAATTTCCGCGAAAGACATAATTTTATTCTTATTTATTTTTAAAACGTTGCTTCACTTTCAATAGGAAAAATAAGACTGATTATAAAAAAGCATTAATTGATCTTTCAAACGGTATACATAACATTATTGTTTGTGTGCAAATAATCTAATCCCTAATGAAAAGAAAACTGTAAACAAACGAAACTGACATTTCATCCGTTACGACCCAATAATTTAATTATTTTTTGTTGGATGGACACCGAATCCGATTCTCTATTCACTATTTTAATATAATCACATTTTACATAATCCACTGTGTCGTTACTTTTGACAAATCCCTCTTTTAAAAAGGTCATTTTCGGCCACACCACATAAATAAGAAATAATTAATTTTATTGCTGTTTCGTATCGAACCACATCGATTTCGATCAAATACACCAATCAAATATAATAGGTGAAAAAGGTAAAAAAAAGAAAGAATATTTTCACCACTTTTTTTAAACCCTTGAGTGACCGTGTTGAAGCAAATTGATTAATGCTGATGGCAGTACGTGTGACTCATTTCTATTTTCAATACTATGCAGTCCAGCCTAACGTTTCATTCAGATTAACCATTAATATTGATTACTTTCAAATAAATCTAGACTCTAAGTAGAGTGATGGGTGATTTTTTATGTTCTCACATTTTTATGTTCGTACTTCATAAAGTAGAAATAAAATGCGACCTCTACCTCCGCGTAGTGCTCCCAGGGGATAACTAACAGAGGAATTATAAAATAAATTTCCATAGATTCCCGTTCAATTTTAAATTATTTTGAAATAAAGTTTCACCCCTTTTTTTCCTATATGTGTAATTAGAAAAACGAAAGCTCTGGTGGAAAAAACACCCATTTGATATTTTAAACTATAATAATACGTGTATATATAATAGTGGTGAAAATATTATTTCTTTTTTTTTACCTTTTTCACCTATAATATTTGAATGGGGTATTTGATCGAAATCAATGTGGTTCAGTACGAAACAGCAATACAATTAATTATTATAGTTATAAAATAAAGAAGTTTAAAAATGTTCAATTATTTAAGAGGAAAAAAACGGGTGGAAGTCAGAAATAGATTTTTAAATAGTTAAGTAGTCCTTAGAAGTATAAAGGCAACTAATATTATTCAAGATGTTTTTATTGTTTACTTTCTCAACTCCCTAGAAACACACATAAGGAGGTTTTGTAATAAATGTAATTGAATATCAAATGAGTATTCGTGTGGTCGATTGTGTGATTCTGTTTCGACATATTCACAATTATGTTTTAAGGGGTTTATCATTGTATGTACTTTTAATATTTCATTCAAGTCCTACAGAGTTATATCTCGTTTCTTTCAGCTTTTTTTTAGTTTTTATTTGTTGAAATATCGAAACAAAAAAAATATAAAGAAGGGGAACACGGTCATTTTACTTTGAGCGGGCGGACGAATATAGATAAAAGCGTTGTAAATCAAAAGGTCCGAAAGGTGGAGTTTATATCTCAATAGGGAGCCTCTTCATAAATCACTCCGGGCCTGGGGAAAGAGGATTGCCCACGGGTTGAGTTCCATAGCGCTAACAAATTCAAATGGATATCTACCTGGATTAGGGCCTATTTATACCTCGTTGTAAAAACTTTTCATAATATTTTTCTTTTTTTTTGGCCGAAGGCAGCAAGACTGTTCAAGGAAAATATTATCGGATAATAAGATATTTATTTCGTTTAGCAGACTGAAATGTCATGAATCGGATCTCTGATTAGCTATCAACGTTTACTTAAAAAATCTTCAAAGTGATGCTATCAAAATGAAGTAATAATGTTATTATACGAATAACTCAAATAGATTTAATATCCGTCCTACAATCAGTTTAAAAATAATTGGTAATAGGTGATGTTTGTGATATATAAATTTATTCAAACATAAACACGCTAGTGTTCATTCTTTTTTATACGATGGATTCAATCTCTGGTAAAAGTTTTCATGAAAAAGCAAAAAATTAGGAAGTTGGACTAGTTGCCTTGCTATATTTAGCGATTCATATCAACATCAGTACCACCACAACCCATGAAGAGTCATGGGCTCAGTACTTCGTAGACCGCACAAAGGTTGTGCAGGGAGGTGTGTTGGCGAAACTATAATAATAATAACAAATAAAGATAGCTATTGTAATAAATATTCAAAATTATAATGTAAACAGGTGTTTACAGTGCGCGCATGCGCCTTGGGATCCAAGAGAGTAGACCAAGTTCAGATAAGGAGTGAATGAGTTAGGGTTTAAACTTACATTCATCTTCAGTAAACTTACTTCTTAAACTTCAATCATTAAACCAATCCAAAGGATAGTAAGAGGAGAACAAGCATATTGTGTTAAATCAATCCAAAGGATAGTAAAAGGAGAACAAGCAATTATTATGATTACACTGACAATTTAAACTTATTTCATTTCATGCTGTAAGTGATTTAAATTAATAATAATTATGAAGGAGAAACTGAAATGGAAGCAGAACAAACTCTTTACTCGATCTTATACTCTCACATATATTGCAACATTCTTTCCCTCTGCCTCACAACAAATCTCCTTAATTAACGATTGTCATCCTTTTGTTATCCTCATATCTTTTTGTCTTGTTATCGAATTTAATTACGGATACCTTTGACTTTGTTTTATCAAATGCCTCCTGATAAAAGCTACTATTTCTTCTCTATTACCAACTTGTATTACTTTAAAAAGAACACGCCGTGCCCCATGTATAGGCCTCGCATTCTATATACGTTAACGATACTTCTGATTAATTGAAACCCCTGTCTTTATTAAAAGACAGATGCGGGGGGCTGCTTATGAAGATTAATTGATGATCGCTGTGCAACGCGGGGTCATTTCAGTCTTCCTGATATGACCACATAACGAAATGTCTTAAAAATAGTAGTTTCTTGTCTCGTTCCACTTGACTTTTATGACATGGAATCCTTTTAAACACGTAGTTTTACTTAATCTTCTTTTTTTGTTTTAGCGTATTTATATTCGACGACATGAAATCAGGCGGATGAGAAAAAAAACTGTGTTGCCGCTTGTAGCGAGAATGTGGGCGTGGTTTTACTCAAAACTGCCAATATTTGACAACAATGTGCTAGCATTGTTGCCTAGTTCTCCCGGCTTCAGTTATTGTTATTCCGCCTCTGCGCTTCATCTTCAGCTGTAACACCGAAGAAAAAAGGCCGGCTTGAGTTACTGCAAAAGAAAGATTTGAGTTCGCAAGTCCATTGTATGTAATGTTTATAAATTTGTCAAAAAATGTACTAACCCAACGTTTTTGAATGACATTGATTTTTATAAAAGTGAAAAAGTAGTGGCAGAAAGTTCTGGCACGAGTTTAAGATCAGTGCAAAGAATGTGTCAAGAAGAAAAGCACAGTCCTCCTTCAGAAAAGAAATTCGAATCTCCACGTAAAAAATATAAAAGAGATATGCCACAATCCATTTTGAATGATTTTGACAACGATGTAGTTCGGCGTTCTGTTCTTGAATTTTATGATATATGTGAATATCCTACAGCTGAAAGATTACGTCCAGTTCTGCAAGAAAAAATCAATTACTCTGGAAGTGTTAGATCTATTCAAAGGCTATTGAGGAATCTGGGCTATAAATTTAGGAAGATGAATGATGGGAGAAAATTTCTTCTAGAACGGAAAGACATTACATTGGCCCGAACTAATTTCTTGCGAAAAATGCACGAATTTAAACATGATCCGATTTAAAGAAAAAGAATATATCTTGATGAAACTTGGGTGAATGAAAACCATTCCAGAAAATACATTTGGCAGAGCACAGATAACAAGGGTGGGTTGAAGGTACCTGTTGGAAAGGGAAAGCGGCTTATTGGTTGCCACGTAGCCAGTTCAAGCGGATTCGTGAGTGACTGCAGATGGGTATTCCAATCCAAAAGTAAAACTTCTGACTACCATAATGAAATGAATAGTCTTTCTTTTAAAGAGTAGTTTATAAATCATCTCATACCAAACCTGGAGGAACCTTGTGTAATAATTTTAGATTATCCCTATGGAGCTCCCTATCATTCTGTCTTAATGCAAAAATGCCCTTCACTTAACTGGCGGAAGCAGGAGATAATTGAATGGCAAAGGGGGAAAAATGTATCTTTTGAAGCTGATTCAACGAAAGTTGAATTGTTGACCAAAGTTGGACCATTTAGAGGCAATAAAATCTATGAAATAGATGAACTGGCAAGAGCTGCAGGGCATGATGTTTTGAGATTGCCTCCGTACCACTGCCAATATAATCCAATCGAATTGATATTGGCTCAAATTAAAAGAGAAGTGGCCGATAAAAATAAAACTTTTAAATTAGCTGATGTGGAGAGGTTAACGTGTGAAGCAATAGAAAATGTGACTCCTGAAAGTTGGCGGAAATGTGTAAACCATGCGGAAAATCTTCAACAAGCTGATTGGGGCAAAGAAATAGCAAGGGATGAAATTATTGAACAAATATTAATAAATTTAAGTGATCGGACCACATCTGAGACCGACGAATTTTCTGATAATTGTATTCTCGATTATACTTCATGATTGTAAACAAAATTATTAGCAGGTTTTAATCAATTAAACTGTATAATACTCTATTTTAAATATAATGTAGTATGTTTATTAAATCAGAATCTTTATTAAAAAATTACTTTTTTGATCCTTACATTTAAATCCTGACCAATAAATATAAATGAAATATAAAAGATTCCTGGGGTGTCAGAAAGAAGGTCGATTTTGCAACACCGCATTTTCTGTCAGCCGCCTGATTCCATGTAGTGAACTATATAGATAATTGATTACCATTTTCTCAAAACAGGCTTGGACCCATTAATATCTTCGACAGTAAATCAATATCAATGATTTAAAAAAAAAAATGTATTCATTGAAATTTACAACTGTATTAAAACAGTGCAAGAAGTAGAGAAACTACCCAGTAGTAGTACTCAAATAACAAATTCTACTTAGAGGGTCACTAGGGGATTTTGGATTGTAATGATTGGATACGATCAAAATTTAGTTGGTTTCGGTTGACCCCTTACAGCTACATTTCTAACATATTCCCAAAACTCGACAACAAATGTGAAGATTAGATCTAATTATGGAAATTTGCGTTAAAACTGAGTTCCAACCACGAATTAATAGTTTTCGAAAAAAAAAAGTGAGTATTGATTGGTTAATCAATTAACTGATTGTGCTGTGAGTGGATGTCAAAAAAGTGAACTTGGCCAATCAAAAAAGTGATCCGATCCAACTTTACTTTTTTGACATCTACTCACAGCATAAGGAACCAATCAATTCTCACTTATTTCATTTAGGAAACTCTCCATTCCGGGTGGTAAAAATAAAAATAAAAATAGTATATTTTTTTGTGTTGAATTTATTCAAATATGTAATTATTACACTATTAATTATCATTGTTATCATATTATATTGTGATATGATAAAAGTCGTAATATAAATAAATTTAAACATTAATAACGTAACGTATCTTCTGCAATGACAATCACAAAATAGCATCTTCCCTCTCCATAAAAAAGGTGAGCTTGGCGAAGTGACAAATTACAGGGGTATTTCTTTTTTAGATTCCATTTTGAAGATATATTCTGGGATGCTAGCAGTAAGACTTACAAACTGGTTGGAAGAAAGAAATGTATTGATAGAAGGCCAAGCAGGTTTCAGAAAGGGCCGCTCAGTTGTTGACAATTTGTTTATTTTAAGCAATTTAATAGAGTACATGTGGCATTTAGGGAAAAATAAAATCTATTGTTTTTTTGTCGACTTCAAGGCAGCGTTTGACTCTGTGGACAGGAATGCGTTAATTTACAAAATGTACGAAATGGGTTTGTCAACTAAGTTCACTAACGCTTTAAAAAGTCTTTACGAAAACACGGAGGCAGTGGTCTGGACAAAAGATGGAGTTAAGGAGTCATTCAAGACAGGGATGGGGGTCAAGCAGGGATGTGTACTGAGTCCATACCTGTTTACTCTTTTCATAAATGATTTAGCGGAGAATCTCGGGGGAGGAGTCATAGTGGGGCATAAGAAAGTGAATATGTTGGCTTATGCTGACGATATTGTCCTAATATCAGATAATCCGGTTGGTTTGCAGTACATGATAGGCAAATTAGAAATCTATTGTAAAACATGGAATTTGTTTGTAAATCTGGACAAATCAAAAATTATAGTATTTAAGAAGAATAATAGAGGCAAAATGTGTACAAAAAAAGAGAAATGGTTCCTAAATAATGACCAAATTGAATGTGTGAAATCATACAAATATCTAGAGGTGGTGATGTGCAATAACTTAAAAATGAAATATGACATTAAAGAAAAAGTAAGTAAGGCAAAAGTTGGGATTAATATGATGTGGAGAGAACTGTTCAAAAATCCAGAAGTGCCATTAGAGTCAAAATTTAAAGTATTTGAGTCAACAATTAAAAATGTCATAACCTATGGATGTCAAGTTTGGGGCCACAAATATTTTGAGGAAATAGAAAAAGTTGAAAGGTATTTCATTAAAAAATTTTTAAATTACCGGTTAATACCCCAAATTACTTTGTGTACTTAGAAATGAATAGAAAATTAATACACATGTACACACTAAAAATGCAATCCAATTATATTTTAAAAATACTAGATTATAAAGAAAATAGGCTATGTACAGTTATAGCAAGAGAAATAATAAAACAAAACATATCATGGTTTAAAGAGTGGGGAGAAATTGCAAAAAAAATAAATTATAGACTGGATTTAACTTTAAACTCCGTGGATACTTGGGAGGGAGAAATGTTCAAAATGTTAGAGCTGTACAAAGATTATTTTATCCAAGTTTGCCATGCAAAAGCAGCAGAGGGCACACACCACGGCCTCTATAGCTCATTAAATAAAACAATAGATTACCATAGACATTTTAAAGCAACAAAAAAAATGAGCGTAGTTATGAAATGTAGAGGGGAACTTCTGAATCTAAATTACAAACCATTTGAAATTGATTCGCAAAATATACAGCTATGCTCACTGTGTAATCTGAAAGAAATTGAAAACAGTTTTCACTTCCTGGCAGTGTGTCCCGTCTTAAAATTGTATAGAAAAAAATTCTTAAAATATGAGCTGATATCAAAACAAAAATTAATAGATATTCTGAATGGAGAGAATTTTATAGGTTTATATAATTTTGTAAGTAATGCAGGTCGTTATAGACATTTTTTAATTTCAGAATTTAATTATTGATGTCAAAAAGAAATTTGATTTATTTTTTAGTTTTCTTGTTGTTTAGTAGTTTAATCAAACTCCCGGCAGACGGTATAAGTACCATGCTGTGGTTGCTAATGTGGAAAATAAAATTAAAAAGAACAGTTGTAAATAATTTAATAAAGAGCATTTTATATCTATATCTATATCTATATCTATCACAAAATAGTCATAATTTTAATGGGAGGGTTGTACTTGAATTGACAGCGAATTATATTTGCTTCAACTTTGTTAGGAATAACCGCAAATCTCCCCGTTACGAGATATTCAATCTGCTCCTTTTTTTTTGTTAAAAGGTTTGTAACGACACTAAAACTTTTTTCGACAAGATATGACGAGGGAAACGCCATCAAAAGCTTTCTAGCAATTCCCCACAGTCCAGGATATTTTTCGGGTATTTCTGCCTGCAGCGAAAATGTTTGATACCCTCTTTTAAATTTCACCTTCAGCTGCTCATTAGTGCTAATCTCGACCAGCTCCTCTTGTAATATCACATTCTCCATTTCATTTTAGTTCTTCACAATCGAAAGCAGATACATTTTCGAGGACCCCCGCTTACGAATTGTGAACCTCCATTTTTTGTCACGCCAACGTAGACCCCCGTTGAGTCTTCCGTGGACCCCAGGGGTTCCACCTGGACAACTTTGGGAACTTTACTTGGGAAGGATTAGTGGATCCCCAAGGCTCCGTAAGTCCTAATAGGTTTTGTAATAGTCATGTATATGAGTCTTTTGTAATTAATTGGGAGCTTAGAGCGTTTTTCGATAAAATAAGAAAACGTAAAATTAGCTCTACTAAAAATTAAAATAATTATATAAATAAATAAAAAGGCAAATAACTTTAATTAAAATTGTTTACTTGTCAATAATTAGTGGACATACAAAATTTGGTTTGCAAGCGACAATGATATATCAGAGAATAGCAGTTTAAAAAAAAATTAAGTCACAGCTAATCTCTGAACTTTTTTAGTGTGATTAAATTGTCATAAAATATAAAAGAGAATCTGAAATGGTCACATTTTCATGCTTACCACTTTTATTCTGATTTACATATGGCGAAGACTAACAATAATTGAATAGTTGCCTGGGAGAAGGGCGCATGTTACATTCTTCAAAGTTTACGGGAGAGCCAAAATAAGAGAACGGGTCATTTAATTAGGAGACTGTCACATACGCCCTTCTTTCATTATATAATTTTGCACTTACGCCCTTATAAGTAACACTAGTAAGGTTAAGGTATCTTCACATGCGCCTTCTTCCACTGGAACTTTGTCCCTTGGTAGACCGATCATCCTCTGATATGGACAACGATTGTGCTATCCCTGACCTCTATTGACTGTTTAGGCAACTAAAAACTAACGTTAGCGTCACATGGACCTTGTTCCACAAAAAAAAACGAAAACTGAAAAATGTAACATACGCCCTTCTTCCAGGCTAATATTGAATTGAAAAATGCATATATTAAGTTTGGATTTAGGAATGATTATAATGGTATCCACTTTAACCGAAAATTTATAGTGAACATTAATTGTTTATTTAATAATTATAATCCTCACTACTAATAATTCGCATTGATATCGTAATATTGACGAGAGGATAGTCAATAAACGTGTGCTTGCAATATCTAAATACATTTCAAATTACTTTTAAAACATTTTTTTTAAGTTTGTATTTTATTTTAATAAAAAAACATTAAGAAAACATTGGGCCATGATAAAACTCGGCCTTCTTAAGAATAAATATTTATTTAGTTTAAACTCCAAGGTGGGTTACAGCTCATAACAACCGAAGAAACAATAACGAATTTAAATAGATCCGATGTCGGATATTGCCTTTTTCCCGTTCCTAATGTTTTGTTTGATGATTTTGATAATTATTGATGGGATCGGTCTCATACCGTATTGTTCTGTTAATTGGTTTTTATTATTATTTTACTATCAGTATTAGATCGGAATTACAACGGTTCAGGATAGACAGGCGGTAGAAAGAGACACAATAGGACAAGGGAATAATGGATTCAAAGCATTTATTCAATGTCGCCGTCCCTCGACCGCTACGCAGTGAGCTCTCAGCACCATCTCAGATCATTCTTTACCCCTACCGGATAACTTAGGCAAATTTACGAAGAATTGAATTTTTTGTTTTAGAATAAGATTTTTTTTTTATAATGGCGATATTTTTTGTTTTTCATATTTAAATACAAATTACATTTATAAAACTATCAACGAAAAATTCTTTATGAGGGATTGAATTGCATTGGGATTGGGGGTGCAGTCAAAGATAACAGAAAATAAGCAGAAATTAATTAGCGCTTTATTAAAAAATAAGTTCTGCTTATTTTGTGTTATCTTCAACTGTACCCCTTGACCAATTCAATCCATCATTAGAATTGTCCAGTCAACTATTTTACACTCAAAAATGAAAGATTCATTAGTTAATTTTGTAAATTCCGTCTGGAATATTTGACTATAAAATGCTATATAGTTTTTTGGCAGTCTTTAGGAGATTCTTAAATATGAAAATTCTCATGGATGACCTATGATGTAGTAGTTATGGTTAGTCTGGAGGCCCTAGGATGTTTGGTAAGGGAATAACAAATCATTGGTTATGCCGTCATTCAGAAGGGATGTAAAATGGGGCCCCTAAACTATACCGATGCCTGGTACTCGCTAAAGATCCGTATCGTAGTTATATCTAGATTGGTAAAATTCAGTACCCTATCTAAAGGATCGATCGATTTGCCTAACATAACAAGTGACGCTAAATGAATAAAAACATTTAAAATTCCCAATCTTTCGGGTTATCAAATTAGGACAATAATAGAATGCCCAATTCTTTACATAGTTTTACAAATAATAAGATGCCATCAATCGCCTTTCTCTCTGCCCTCAAAAAGCCTCCCACATTTATCAATAAAGATATTTCCTGGAGGATCTACACATCAGAAAATGTATTAATAATTTTTATGAGATAACATTTTCATCTCGTTTTTAGATATTATAACATCGGCAGTACAGTATTGATTGTTAATATGTTCATTATTTATATTTTTACCGTTCGGGACGGCTTACAGTGTCCATTTTTTCTTATTCTTCCTCCAAAGCCCTTTCATCTTCAATCCCTCTCCGGGACATTTTGATCAAAACATTTTGTTTGGTATTCATTTCTATGTTCTGTACCTTCCTGCTTTGTATTACTTCCGTTCCTTCACAGTTGTTTGATAAAAATATATTTCTCTATTGCATCTTTCTTAACTTCTTGAATCCACATAGTTATTGATTTATCGTTGCAAAGGTATTTGTGAATCTGGTAGGATAACCGATTGCCATTCATTCAGAATATATGATTTAAAAAAATCAATCGCCTATAGTATCTCTAGACGTTTAGAATTCCGTATTTTTTATTAGACCAAGAATATTGAGTATAATTCTTGTTCTTTATACTAATTTATCTAACTTATAACTCAGTACTTATAACTCACGTAGAATAGAATAGAATAGGAAACAAATTTTATCCTGGGACCAAGTTCCTTAAGAATAACAGATGTTTACAAAATTTAGTAAAAATATATCCGGCCAAAGAGCTACATCATTAGAATAAGGTATATAATAACATGAAAATAAAAATAAACTAAAAGGTAGATAAAAAGAAAAAAAATACAAAAATAATGAATAACAAAATTGCATACAAATTTACAATGAAAAGAATAGAGAGAAAAAAAGAGTAAAAGCAAAAAGAGCTAAGAGAGAAAAATTAAATAAAAGCACATAGCAATATAAAAAATAATATCATTATTAGTGAAGAATATTTACAGTAATTCACCAACCAGTTCTAATGAATATGTGCTATTAATTACTACTCTACGTCCTACGTAGGCGATTCAAAGAGAAGAGGTGTCCGCGCGAATTCAATGCGATTTAACCCGGCGGTCCTGTCCTACGTGCGCATGAATCGTCAATATAGTTTTATAGTTAACCGGTTGTGATAATTATTATTTCTTTCATCCCAGAATATAGGACGTTATATAGCATTAATTAAAATTTCCTTTTCCGTCATTATAAAAAAAACACAATATATATGTATTATATAATAATATATATAAGACATCACGGCACCGCATCCAGTTCGCGTTAATTGATCGCGTACGAAGCATTCGGTTGCGTGTGCCACTCCTGTAGGATTCAACTGCTTATTTTTTCGCGCCGTGCCGCTTTGCTTCGCGTTCATGTCAGGATCCCTCACGTACGACGTCCCCTTACTTTGTGTTGTATTCATTATTTTTTAATTTTTGAATCAATTTCATTTATTTTTTACTTAACAAAGAATTTTTTTTTTAATGTTTCACGCTATAGTTATGTCAATAATTTACATTAATTTAGGTTTTTTTGCTAAAGCAAACGATGTTTTTTTAAATCACCAATCTTTAGTCTATAGATGTTTTATTCGTTATTATTATTTTTTGAAAATAAACACAAGTATTAATAGTTACATTAGCAGTATATGAGCTCATTCTGGATCAAACTTAGTATATATATTAGAGACCTAATCAGTGCAAATGTTTATGAATTTTAGATTTATCATGAATAATGTTACGGTCCGAGAGAAAGGCCCGAATGGATTAGTAAGGCTGAAGGGATTATCCGATTAGAAAGATCGAGAACCATCTCGACCTGGCGAGACAATTCTCGATCCTCCGAGAAGTGCCCCACCCCGACCTACCTTGCCTATATATAAGGCCAGCTGAGTGAGTAATATAGTCAGTAGTAAGGTTGTGACAGTTCGTGTGAGTGACAGTGACAGTGACAGTTAGTGGCCGTGCGATAAGTGATAAGTGTAATAAACTGTGTGTCAGTTTGTCATATTTGGAGAGTCTTACGGTCGGTGGACTTTAATTAGCGAACTGTAAGTGTTAATTTGTAGTTGTACACTATAGTGTAATATTATTGTATTTGTACAAATTTATATAACTAGTTTAGTTATTTAGTATTAGCAATATCTTATATTATTTGTATATTATTTTAGTAATTAGATAACAGTTAGGCCTACGTTATAGTCTGTAGAATATTGTTATTTTAAATTGATATTAGTTTAATAATTTAATTGTTTTAAATAATTTCCTTGTAGTCTTTTTAATTTGTTAATAAATTTTAGTATCTTGAATTTAGTAATAGTTTAATTCATTTTACACCCAGTAGCCCGTAACAATTATATAAGGAAAATTTCTCTGTGGACTTGATATTTATTTCTTCAAGTTTATGGACTATGACATAATCTTGTCATAGTGATATCTATGATTCTATTTTCTTCCAAGAGGATCTGTAGCCAGTGGTTTACTGATTTCTCTAAAGCTGATTCATATTCAAAGGTATCGGTGCTATACGTGACTTGCTGCAACAAGGAGACCACCTACTCGAAGTAGGTTGACGGGTCTCGGGCACAAAACATTTCTCTATTTTAGGAATTCTCTCCGTGTTTTAGTTGCCATTATATATAAAATTGAGTTTCTGAATAAATTAATTATAATATATTATTAAGGACTTTGAAATAATCAATCGTAAATGACTGTGGTAGAAATGAAAACGAGCTCCCGCTATAACCTGAAGCGAGTTACCCACCCAAGATTACCTTTCGCTCGAGACATCCAAACTACCTGGCTTGTGGTATTTTCTATTGGCCGACCCTAAGTATTTTACTAGGTAAACCTCGCTCCGAAACCCGAACTATAGTTTCAAATTGTTAGAATGACAAAACTTTTCAAATATTTATTCACTGGCGCTTTACCATCTAGTTAGAAACTCTCGAATCTATATTCTAGTTACCGAGAGTTCTCTTCATGTAATAATGACAATTATTTTACTCCTGTATTACTGTTAATTAGTACAGTAGCAACTATTATAACGGTGAAGATAAATGATTGCTCAAATGAATGCCTGATAGTATAGACTGATGTTAATATTAAAATCAATGGAAAATTGTATTTAACAATTAAGCATAAAAAAAAACTGTACCACAACAACCATTGAAATGGTCTGGGGTTCAGTACATGGTAGAGACAGTACTGTTTGTTAGGATAACGGTTGTGAAGGGAGGTGATTTGTCCTAGATCAAGTGAGTTTCAGGAGGGCCCTAGATCCACTAGGATCCATCTCCGGCTGCCAAAAGATTAAATAAAGTCTTGCCAGCAGCGGGATTTCGGCTTGCTCAGCGCCACTTGGCTCCCTAATCAGACATAAAATGTACTTGATATAAGGCAATGGAAGGGCTTACACCATTAGTTGAGAAAGACTTGAGAAGCAGCATTAACAATATAATGATATTAATAATAATATTTTTTATTTCTCTCACTCTCTCTTTGTATAATATATGTATATATTTTTAGGTAATATTTTTAAATCATGTTTTTTAAATTAACATGTAATTCAAAATTATCGGTTTTTGAAATAAAGTCTAGTTACATGAACATGTATACATTCCTTTTAGTCCGGAATGCTATGCGTTGTGTTGAGGATCTATCAACGCGTTTACTGGCGTCCCTAAACCTAATCGGATTGCAATTAAAAGTATCTTATGCTTTTATTTTAAATGTTTAAATAGATTTAAAGAAATGTGTCTGCAAACATTATTTAAAAACAAAAAAAAAATACAATACTCCACTTAAGTTGATAAAGCAATTCCTTGCTATTCAGCTCAAAAATGATGTTGCCAGCCGCAGTGTTCTGACAACAATGTTCACACTCAACAATTTAAAGCGGATCAAACAGTACTCGAGGGGCTTTCTAAGGAAGAAACATTTACTGGTTTATTTCAAAATCGGTTGGTGTGTACTGAAAAGTTTCTTTATAACCTACAATCGTTTAAAGATTCTAATAATAAATTTTTCAATCTTTAACGTTTTCATCGGATTTTTTAAATATTTATCTCACTGTTTTATATTTATAATTACAACTGTTTAAATGTTTTCCTCCTTTCGCTCATTAAGTCATCCTGATTGTAGCTATTTAATCCGAAGGATCAAAAACTGGGAATATTGAAAATATACGATAATAATATTACAAATGATAATAAAATCTCTGTAAATACAAATACTAGATATAAATAATTGTTATTTCAAACAAATTTTTGATATTTTGTATTACTTATAGCTTTTACAGCCCATCATATGTTTTGATTTATGAATAAACTACTCGAAAATGTGTATAATTATTGTTCTGAGTGTCAATATTGGTGAAATCCAGACTAATGTTAATAATTTCAATCTACTTATTCTTCTTCTTTTGTGCCTCTCAGCGTAGGGGAGCGTTAAGCCATTCGCTGAGTTTTTCTGAATCAAACATACTTTCTTACAGGCGATTAGCCCAGCAAGAAAGGCCCCGTATCTTTGGGACAACTGGTTGTTTGGTTGTACCCTCCAAACTTGGGTCTTCCCTGGGAAGGTGGCCCTGAGGTGTGTACTGTACGTGACCTTATGTCAGAATAATTGTCGAGTGTACTGTTGTGTACTGTGTGAAGCCGTGTACTGAACTCGGGAGTCCGGGGGTTCGGTAATCTCTCTAGCCTGGCACATAGACTAGTCCCTGCGGACCATTTGAATATACAAATTATGAAATTTAAATAATTCAGGTTATAATTAATTAAAAACAGAACACAGTTATTCAAAGGTTTTGAATAACTATCGGCAGTCGTCTTGACTGCCTATTTAATTTTTTTTTTATAGATTACCATAAAAAACATGAACTGTGTGTAAACCATTGCATCACCTTGTGTTATTCTAGTGTATTTTAAGGTTTTACACATATTTACAAAGTAGTGTGCGGTATTTATAAATTAGCCATTTGCCATCTATTTATACAGGGTCATTCAGAGGAATCGCATGTTTTTGAAACGCACAGTAGACAACGACTAGAAGAGTGGGGGGAACCAGCACAGTATTATTCATTTCAGCAGGCTTTGCCATTTTAGTCGCCATGTCGCTATGGAATGTGGAACACCGTGTGTTCGTATGGTTTGGTGCCAGAACTACAGTGACGGGGAATAAACATTGAAAGTGTATGGTTTCAGCAGGATGGGGCCACAGCCCATACTTAGTATTTAGTAGGCTTGAAATTTGTATTGGAGAAAGAGGCCGTCATTTAAGTGATGCAAATAGTAGAATTAGATATTTTTTTCAATGCATAGTAAATGGCATTATGTAATAAGTAATTTCATGTTAATATGTAATCTATTCATGTAAAATAAACCGAGTACTCATTATTTCAAAAACATACGATTCCTCTGAATGACCCCGTACAAGGATGTAATAGGAGGTTGACCAGACGGGGTTATCCTGCATGGACAACCATACTCATGAAGTTTATAGCTCTTAATTTCAGATGTAAATAAAGAGAGATGATAGTAATGATATTTGATGTGAAAATTTGATATTTGTAGAACTGTTGTAAATACTAGTGAGTTCTATATCAGACGTTAAACAAATTGGAAATTCATTGCGTTCGTTAATTAATACAATGTTGGTTGATGTTTGAACCAATTACTGCCGGACGGCTTTTCAATATTTTTCCCACCTGAGAATTGAAATTGTTCTTTTCAGTAAATGGTACACACTCATTAAAATAATTCAATGACATACATAAAATGATTTTTCAAAAAAATGATGACAGGGAACATAAATTATGATTAATTTAAATTCTGATCGTGTCAAATTTATATTTAGAGTCGAAAGTGAGTCACGGTATAAAAAATGGTGGCTGAGATATGTTTGAACTAGGAATCTTAGAGTGGTCTTTAGTCGATCAGAGGCTCGAAGTGAATCTTAAGTCCAAGGTAATAATAGCTGACCACTCCTCTGGCCAACAAAGCAGACTTGCTAGTTATGCCTAGTTCTGAATGCTCCAACTGTTAACGGTTTAGCAAGCTAAACAGCAATAAAATAATGGGAACCGAATCACGATTTATGATATGTAGTCAAATAAGAGTTATATATATTTAATGTATTTAAATAAGTTTTATGAGTGTATTCAATTCACCGGCATAGTTAGTGTGAGAAAAAGTACTTAGGCGAGTTGGACGTGTGGATTACAAATTAGTTTTATGTAAAAAATATTGCAAAGAAGAAAAATTGATGACGAGTGTGATCTCATTATTAAAAGCTACTGTAAGCAGTCAATGGATAATTGGGTTGATAACCTAGGGATATTGCGTAGACTTGCGAACTGCTATCTGTCAGGCATTCAAGTTATAATACGAATTATACGAAAAATGTATCAATTAGCCTTTTTTATTTTTTATTATTTATATTGTATACATCCTGCCGGCATTTCTGGTAGCGGTATTTCGGCAGTGATCAGGTACACAAGGGATTCGTGTATTTCACCGCTTTCAATTAAACACAGTTTTATTTATAATTCCCATGGTAAATAATTTTGGGAACAAGGATTGGTTATTCTACTATACGTTTTATACTTATTAGGGGTTTTTAATCAATCATCCGTTTCATTTTCACCAATTAATAAAATTGAAATTATGAATCTTATAGCGTTACTGATTTAAATTATATATATATAATTGATGTCCTTCCAGAATAGTATTAGTCTGTTTAAACTTGTTTGAAGTAACTTTCCAAAACAGTTTTTCAAGAAAGTCTTATCTTTACGAAATTCGAAGGTGTTTTACAGTACACAGGTTACCTTTTTATCGTTTGTGTGAGATGAGTACTCCACACCGATGCGTATATTCGGTTATCCAGCACGACTACCTTATTGGCTTTATATTCTAGTGCAGGATTCAGTTTAGAACACCTCCCGACGTGCGAATTCTAGCTAATATCTGTACAACACATTGGTATTTTGAAACGCTGTCCTCCAGTATTCTGTTTCTTGTATCTCTACATACCGAAATTTAGACTTCGTTGCAAACAATCACATTTCAGACGCGACAGCCTCTACGAATTCTGTCGATGTCCCGGCGGCAAGTTGGATATAACCAAAATTAGGGTAGTTCTAAACAACCATTAGATCTTATAGCAGTTCGATTGTCTTTCGCACACTCGCAGTAACCTGAACACTCCCATGGTAGCCTTGGTCCAGCCACACCAAGTCTTTATACTTCAAATGCTAATAACAAAAGGCAGACTTGGCTTCTAAGAAAGAATTCAATTTATTGTCAAATGTTATGATAAAACGTGATCATATAAAAGAGACTTTCTGATATGAAGCAACTAGATTGACTGTTAACTCTGGACTAGCGTTGTAAATATTACAATGCTACACTATGATTTACTAACCAACATAGTGGCTTATAGCATTTTCTCTCTTTTCCCTCTATCTCTAACTAACAAAGTTTTTGAGGTGAAATAAATACAAATAAAAGAGTGAGGAGGGGAGGTCAGGTAAGATTCATAACTTGAAGGTTATAAACGCACAATTATACGCAAATCCTTCAACCTGTTCGATTGTTCTACGTTCCCACATTTATTTGCAAATATGATAGTTTAGAAACATATTCCGATCATTTCACTTTAATTGCACTAGCATATAAAAAGAGGCAATGACATAAATACACCATTTGCTGCATATCGTAACTATAGGTGAATGAATGTATGTATTGTCTTAACGAAACTTTATCATAAGAAGCGAGGGATCGTTGACTGGATGATGTAAGGAATAAAATAGTTGGGGGTGCAGTCAATTAAAACACTAAATAAGTGGATACTTATTTTAATTAAGTGCCGACGTTTCGACCCACTTTGTGGGTCATCTTCAGGGCTAAGAAAGAAAACAGACAACATACAATGAATACAATAAAAATACATTGAGGACTAAGTATATGCTAAATGAGAAAAAATATATATGTAGAAAGGTAGAAATTTAGAACAAAAGTGAGGGATATATATGAATACAAAAAATTACAGAGAAAATGTAGAGAACGGTGGTGATGCCAAAAAAAAAAAAAAAAAAATTTTTGTACAAAGATAAAAGACGGAAGTAAACAGAAAGATATTTAAAAAAGAAAGAAAAAGTATAAACATCAGAGGTGAGAAGTAAAATTATGGAAAAGGTAGTGGAATATATATAAACTATAAAAGGTAAGATAATAGACTCCTAGGGAGTTTACATAAGTAAAATGAAAGAAGATATAAACAAAATGAAATTAAAGAGTAAATAAAGGAAAAATAACAGTAGAAAGTCAAGATATGAATATAGAGTATAACAGTTTTTTTAAAAATCCATACTTATAGTATGAAGTGGTATAAATATATGATATAAATATACAAGGAACGTATAGAAATATAAGTAACAATATGGTATTAGCATGGAAATAGAGTAAAATATGATGAAATAGTGATGTTAAATGCTAATGAAATCTTAGATAATAATAACATATGATGGATGCTAAAAACTAATATGAGAAAATAAAAAGGTGTGCAATGTGGAGAAGGAAAGGGGTGAGGAGAAGATATGAGTATTAAAAATGTAATTACCTATAGGACGCTCGCTGTAGCACGAGAGGACGCGGTCAAACTTTATCATAGTTATGTTTTGGATATATTTTAGTTTATATCAATCAAGTCTTTTTTTCACTGCTTAATAAATTATCAAAGTGGTCTGCTGGCACGACAAGTGCCAATTTATTTATACTTTCTTTTGAGAAAAAAAAATGATTAGGTCAAATCAATCGAATTGCTTTTGACCTGGAACTGTCATCAACACCAACTTCGATTGGAGGCAGAAGTGAATAGGAAAACTCATTCTCGTTTAGATCGAATACAGGATTCTATTAGAATGAACTATTCCATTTATACCCGTGGGTTTTATTCATAAGCAATTGAATTTGATTAGTTTTTCTTCTATAATATAAATAATGGACTCGCTGACAGGCTGTCATAGTGATATCTATTCTCATAGAGTGAATACAACAGTGACCAACTTTCAGCTTTATTATTTTTGGACTTGTTTAGATAGCGTCCTCGATAGTGTCCTGTCACAGCCCACACCTTGTGTGGAACAAGCTTGTGCAGCCACCCTATTGTATAGGGCAATAGCAACTTGGCAGCGTTGCTCTGGCAAGTCCCCCCCCTTTCCAGTGAGTGAGTAGTGCACGATGATGGAGCCTGCAGCAGGGATCAGCTCATCTACAGCAACCCCAGCACCATCTACCTCAGCAGCATCAAACACAGCCAAGGCTGCCAGGAAAAATAAAACTGACACCAAGGCAAAAGATAGTGAATGGACCAACCCCAAGAAGCCATGCCGAATGCTCAACCAAAAGGTGAACTTCACAGCAAGTACATCAAAGAGTTTTTTATATTTTAAATGGTAGTGCGAGTGTTCCCCGCGCGAAAGACAATGCGCCAAAGAAACCCCCACCCATCGTGGTCAGCGGCGTGACCAGCACAGCCAACGCTGTACTAAAATTACAGGAAAATGTTTTCAATGATTTTGAAATACAAAAGACTAAAGGGGGAATACGGATTTTCCCAATAACTATAGAAGCTCACTCGGTAATAATCGATTTTTTAAAATCTCAAAACTAGCCATTCCACACTTATTCTACATTTAGCGGACCAAAGCCCAAAAATACATCATTTACGGAATGGATTTGGAATATGATATAGAATCAATGAAATCATATTTGATGGAGCGGCTTCAAGGGATCCTTGACATCCGCCGTTTAAGAAAAAGCGACAAGGACGGTAGGAAAAATGATATATCCCTTATCCTACTTACGACCTCAGCTAGTGTCAAGCTTGAAGACCTAAAGGAAGTGAAGGCTATCCATAGTGTAAGGTTCACAGTAAAACCATATCAAGGGCGAAGAGGGATCGTCCAATGCTTAAGGTGTCAGCAGTTTGGGCACACTAAAAACCACCGTTCTCGTGCAATGGTTTGTGTCCTTTGTGCTGGTCCACATCCAGTGGCGGAGTGCCCAAGGGAACCTGCACCACTCAAATGCTGCAACTGTGGAGAGACACATGTGGCGTCATTCACGGGATGCAAGTTAAGGAAGGCTCTCCAGGAGAAAATAGACAACCTAAGGAAAAAAGTTGACTTAAGGACTAAAGCTACTTCACCACTACCATCGCTCACAGAACAAAATTATCTCCCCCCCCCCCCCTCCCAGGGCTCAGAGACGGACTGACGAACCGATAAAGGACCACCATCAACCCCCACCCCGGTGGACCGAACGGACCGTACCGGTGACTTGACTCGTTATGACGAAACTCCCCCCTGGGTAGAACACCTCATGACAAACATCACTAATTTTACTAACTCCGAAAATAAACTTCTAGAACTATTTTCTACACTATTGACAAAATGAGTAACCCACTAACAGTACTTAATTTCAATACTGACGGACTCATGCCTAAAATTACGGAGGTATATTTTCTGATAATACAGACCCAACCCACTGTAGTGATCCTCACTGACACCAGAATAAATTTCCAGCTTATAAACATGCCGGTGTCGGGAGACCAACCAGTAGATCAAAAAGGATGGGCCATGATTGCCATTTACCTTGGAACAAGATGGAGGGAGCAACCCCCACCAGTAGCAACCATGGACAGAAAAATTCACCACAAGACCATACAGGTTCTCCTTGGTAAGCCCACCGTCATCACAGGGCTGTACAGGAGGCCTAGATCATCACGAGTGGAATTCTCGAAATCGCTCAACGAGTGCGCCAAGAGGACAAACCATTGGGTCGTGGGCGATTTTAACGCTCGACATACCCTCTGGAATAATACCTCTTATAGCGTACCTAGTAAAATTATCTTAAAAACGCCCTACATCGTGGTGCACCCAAACACCCACACATTCATACATAAGGCGAATGCGACATTCACATCCACGGTTGATCTCCTGCTCACTCGCCAGCCACAACTTTTTGTTGACTGCGTTGCGCTGGACATCGTAACTACAGACCATAGGCCTGTGCTTTATCTCTTAGACGGAGAAGCGCTACCCCCACATCGACCAACGAAATATAAATATCAAGAGGCAGACTGGGGGGCCTACAAAGCTTATGTCTATCATAATCTGCCAACAGTTCCTACTCTCCGTTCGCCGAATGAAATAGACGAATACATACAGTTTTTCACAGATACTATCACTGATGCCGCAGACAAGACCATACCAAAGTGTAAGCCACTTCCGCCAGCCCTGCGGACTGGTCACTCCCCTACCATATCACATTCTTCCACTTACCGCCTTGCGCAATAAGTGGTACAGGACCAGGGATCATGAGGTGAAATCAGTAGTGAATTCCCTTACTACATAGATTCGCAATCTCATGAAACAATGGCGGACTGCACAATGACATGAAAAGCTCCGAGCAATCCATGGCGACCACCGTAAATTTTGGAAATTACTAAGGACGAGCATAAGGAAGAAAAGCTCTACGTTATTACACGACGGAGACAAACTGTTGACAGATGAGGAACAAGCAAGTAAGTTCGCTAATCACTACAGTGCCACTATAGCCCGTCGAACAATCAGTACGACCGAAATCCCGAATGAAGAAGTGGGAAATAATTAGATATTTGTATCTCCGAAGCAGCTGAAGACGATACTCCGTCGTTCGCGAGGCAATAAAGCCCCAGGCCTCGACGGGATACAAATTATACTCCTGAAAAAATTACCAAGAAGAGTCATTCCTCACCTGTCGAACCTTTACAACTCCTGTCTCAGGGTAAGATACTTCCCTGAGGCATGGAAAAGAGCTATCCTCTTTCCGCTGCTGAAGCCAGCAAGAAATGGTAACCAGCCAGTCGACCACCGGCCTATTACCTTACTTCCGCACATGGGCAAAGTTTTTGAGAAAAGTATCCTTAATTATCCCAAAACCTACTGCTCGGAAATAGCTTTAATCCCACCGGAACAGACAGGACTGTGCCCGGAACACCATCTGGTGAAGCTACACGCGGAAGTAAGCCAGAAAACAGTTAAGAACGAGGCAACCGCTTTGATATTCATAGAATGCACGGAGGGGTTTGACTCAGTGTCCCATAGTCTTCTATGTAAGTCACTGCAGGTCAATGATTTTCCCGAGCAGGTCCTTTCCTAGGATGACTATTACAAGGTCCTTTCTGACACAACGTTCAATAAAAGTACGAGTCGGCGAAGAACTATACAACCTTTCCACTTACGTGTAGTGTACCTCAAGGGTCTGTGCTATCACCAGTATTATTCTCAGTTTATACGGCGGAAATCGTTGGTGCCAAATAAAAAAAGCTACTGTGGCGGCGTATGGCGATGACATCGCCATCTACAGTAGCTCAATGAATGCAGAAAGAGCTCTACGGCAGGCGGAGGTGGCCTGTGAGGAAATAACTGAAAAACTGGACGGATTGATTATTACAGTTAATCCCAAGAAGACCGACTGTATTATTCTCTCCTTCCAAAAGAATAAGGCCCCTCTTCCTAAGGTTTATAGAGTAGGAGGCAGAGTAAACAAACCTGCGAATAGGATAACGTATCTCGGTGTACCCTCGACCGGCACTTAACGTTATTCCAACATTGTAATAAGAAGATCAGGTCGGTTAGAACCAAATCTTACTGGCTTAATCACCTTTTAACCTCACTGAACTTATCACTCCGCCTCAAAGTAATGATCTATAAGGCAGTTATTAGACCAGCACTCCTTTATGGGGCGCCTATGTTGAATTTTAAAAAGGCTCCAACAATTTCAAAACCGTATACTGAGGCTTATAGGAAGGCAAACCTCTCTACAAAGGACTAAATCAGACATAATACACTATTCAACACACTTACACCGACAGTCCGACCTCAGCGCTGGCAAACATATGTACAGACACTCAACATAGACTGAGTAAACTACTAAATAACTAAAATCAGAAAGAACTAGTGAGCCCCATCACTAGACCCCCATCCACTCCTTCCATCTAATTAATCTCAAGAAAATTCAATGCACAATCCTCTCATAAAATGCACCTGGTGCAGTTAAAGAGATGCCATGTATCATATTAATATGTAATTGTCAACAATTAATAAAGGCCAAGGGGCTAAGGAAAAAAATAATATATATATATTGCACAATACATCAATTTAAATAAAAAAAAAAATGAAAATAATATCATAAGAATATAACCGCATCAATTTTATCTGAAGAGGAGGGGGGTAGCTCAGTGGTTGAGCGCTGAGTTGCTCGTGTGTGGGTCAAGTCCGCCTGTGGCAGATTTTATTTAATCTGTTAACACCTGGGGATGGATTCTTCGGAATGTAGAAACCCTCCAGAAAAAACTCACTCATCCTCTATAAATTAGGGAGAAAAAACTGGTGGTTGAGCGGTTCCATTTAGTTGAGCGGTTCCATTTGTACCCGTGGTTTTTATTCATACGCAATAGAAGCGCGGTCTCGGACTAATCACCTCCCTGCACAACCGTTGTCCTAGAAACAGTATAGACTCTACCACGCACTGAACCTAGCTTGCTTTGGTAGCTGACACTACTTCTGCCATGCACCTCGGCCTAAAGAGACCCATTGTGCTAGTGTCCTGAAATTCCTATCATAGGTCTAGGCTTCTGAGATATTTTAGGTAATCTTTAAATCTCAGTCGCACTAAACCTAAGAGGCTCCATGAATCTTAGTGGTATGGGTTTTTGAATATTATTTAATGTTTAAGAGAACTTTATAAAATCTATTGATTTTACGATTGATCACTTTTGATAAAAGTGGTCAATATCTCCCTAGATTTGTTAAGAAAAATTCTTTTCTTAGCACATAACAGAAATGTAGAATTTCCTTTTTATAATATCTATTTACTTAAATTATCAAATCTATTTAGTAATAAGTTTATTTTAATCGTTAAATAAAAGAAGATTGGGAAATTGGAAAAACCCATGACTGCAAATATCTAGGCAGATGGCTAACAGACGATGGAAGCTTCAATAAAGACATAACAGATAAAATTGTAAAAGGCAGAAAAATTATTGGGTGTCTTAACTCTGTCCTGTGGAGCAGAAAGGTTAGCCTCAAAAAAAAAAAAAATGATGTTCCACTCGTTGGTTGAAAGTGTTATCCTCTACGGATCTGAAACGTGGACGATTACGAAAAAGGAAGAAACGAAGTTGTTGGCCGTGGAGATGGACTTCTGGAGACGCTGTTGTGCTATTTCCAATGGGTGCCCAGCCACATAGGAATTACTGGGAACGAAAGAACTGATATTAAGGCCAAGCAGGGAGCTGATTGGTCTGTGAGCCAGACCAACCCGACATTCCGCTCATTCTTAACAGAGCCGAAAGCTTGATAGATATCACCGTCACCAGTGATACAAACGCAACTCTTAAGACCTTGAGAACTGGCAAAAAGTGGGAGAGTCTTGCCACCGATGGACCAACCCCAAGGGAGCTAGAAAGATGAGAATCTGTGGCACGGTTCCGTTTGGCCACGGGACATGATTACTTGCAAGCCCATCTCCACCGCATTGGCCTCGCCGCCGATGAAACCTGCCCATTGTGCAATGTTGCAAGAATATAGAGCGAACACCTACCGAACTTCCAGGCTCTATCGTGCCCGGCCGATGACCTTATAAATCGCTACTGGGAGGCTCGACGTCGAATGGTTAAGGAACCACGTACGGGCGTTTGATAAAGAAAGACAAAGAAAGCTATTTCCAGAATTCAGCACGTCCCCAATAGAACAACTAGGCTATTGGTTGATCAGAAAACAGCGATCCTCTTCGCAATAGAAACAAGAAGATTGAAACGGTATGGCCGCTTAAAAAGAGGTATAGAGGACCTATGGCCAAAAATAATCTTCGAATATTGCCCTGTGGAAAGGAGGCAAATAGGACCACCCAAAAAAAAAAATTGTTGCAGGATGTGGAGGAGAGCATGGCAGCGAGGGGTATTAGAGAAGGAAGGAGACTGGCTGGAACGACATCTATGGCGCGACCTTTTAGATACAAAAAACAACTAAGGTGTACAAAATTGTTTAATAAATAAAAGAAGAAAAACTATGCGTCTTCTCTTTCTTCGAAAAAAAAATTCTAGAAAATGTAATCCACTATTTACAAACTTACTATATGCCTTCACTGGGTTCCTTATTTCCACTCAAAATAGTTTATATAAAACCGTTATTAATAAACTTTAAACTTTAAAATTTTTTTAAAAACCGTTAACAAACTTTCCTTACTGTTAATAGTTATACAGAATATTAATTAAGTTGCTTATTTAGTAACTTTGCATAAATTATATGATATTTAATCAATCTGTTTTATAATGGATTGTATTTTACAGGATTTTTAAATTATTTAATTGTTTCCAATAATTTTCTGCTTATTTATTCCTCTTTCTACGACCTGGATATTAAATATATGTATTAATTTATATATAGTAATAGGGAAATATTTGCTATAACCGTTGACAGTTGACATTGTATTGTGAAAGAACTCACCCATATTGTAAGAAATCTGACGGATTAGATTTTTTCGCAATGATCTTTTATTTTTCAGTGTGTTGAACAAATGAACTTGTTAAAATCTTATTAAGAAAACTTTCTTTCTTAATATTCATTTAATGGTTAATAAATTCTATGAATAAAATCTATGACTTTGGATTAACAATTGTAAAATTAAAACAAAAAATTCTCCATTTTGAGTACTTGTCCAAGGCATAACAACTTTATTCCCACAGCAATTACAATAATCAATAATTTATGAACTGAAAGCCAAAAACTTATCCGATTCCACAGAATAAAAATAATAATTAAAAAATTGAAACAGTGGTAGGTAAATATGTGTAATATGCCAATTCAAATGCATTTGATATTGATTTATGTGGTTCCCCAAGGCAGGTTATTAGGCACTTTTCTTTCAATGTTGTTATTAATGATGACGATGATTGTAAACTTCCAATTCGTATTTCATTTGTTGCTCATGATCTCATGATGAGAGGTGGAACCTATTTGACGAAACGATGTCTGGAGAAGTACATAAAACTAGGCAACAAGAAAATCCGCAGAAAATGAGAAAATGCGGGAGCGGATAAAGTCTTTGGGAGAGGACCATCAAGAAGAGAAACTTGTGGAACAACATGTGAAAGTTGTGAGAAATATTATCCTGACGATAGTGGCATAATGAAGGCAGAGGTGCCTGTGTGGATCAGTGATCACATGAGTGATCCGATCACATCAAAGCTCATTGTAAAAACGGATTGGCGTATAGGTAATGTACAAAGGTCCATAGTCAAAGTTAAAGTTCGAGTTTCAGACATTCATTGATTGAATTTATTATGGGCTGTCTACTAAGAAATAATTAAGAACTATTGTTAAAGGGACAACTTTCTACATTTCCAGCTCGGATGGATAAGTTGAGTCGCATTTTTTACCAAATGAGTTTCTTGTACTTGTGTTTTTTCGTACGGAATAAGGAGTTAAGTCAGGAATTACCTTCAAAGCAAGTTATTGCTTATTATATACTGTATTGATATTATTCCGCTTCCCTCTTTATAGTTATCTCTCTCTGGACATAATTCGACTTAACGACATAATCAACGGGGCCGCAGGTATTTACCGAGGAGATTTCACATATGATATTCAACATTAAACAACACCGGTATCAACTATTATAGTTTTGAATAGTTAGGGCTACTAAGGTGTAGTCGTGTAGTAGATAAAGGAATTAGTTGGGGCGAGGAAATATGGCTCGTACCTAATTTGTACGTTGTAATCTGTCTAATCATCTACTTTCAGCAAATTTAATATTATTTACAGAACTACTCGAGTTGATTACTCACTGTTGATGTCCTCGGTCAGGGGAAAGAGAGCTTCCTCGAAGGACCTGGTGAGAAGATGCTGGAGCTGAAGAAGGACTCCACTCCAGAGGCCGGCGGCTCCTTGCACGATCCCTGCCAAGTTGTCCCCCGCCTGGGTTACACCTTTAGAGCACTCGCTGTTCGTCCACAGCATACCACCACCTCCCAACCTGCAACATCGCCGAATGCGAATCAGTCGAGCATTTTGATGTGAGAAATCTCAAATTAGTACGAATTTAAAACAAAGATAAATAACTGGTGTTAAACCAAACACATTCACTTGCATAATTCCTATTAAAAGTCATTAGGATGTCACAAAGAGCGAAGTGTCACAGTGGTAGTGCGTCGAGTTGCCTTACTGAAGGTCCCGGATTCAAATCCGGCATTGGCAGATAATTTAATTAATTTGTTAATAGCCGGGGATGGGTCCTTTGAGTCTTGAAACCCTCCTGAAACTCGTCCAGCCTCTGTAAAGTGGATATCCAAACTAGGGGGAAGAAATGGAAGTTGAGCATGATTTCAGACAAATCACATCCCTACACAACCGTTGATCTAGTACAACAGTACAATCTTTACCACTTATTCGTTAGGGCTGTACAATTATCCGTGTGCACACCAATTGCTCTATTTTAGAGGAGAATCAGTTCAGTCTTCATTGTAAAAAATGTTGACTTGTATTTCGGAGCCCAATTTAATTCATTATTAGATTTACACTACGAGTATGTTGGTAGATTTAAAAATTTAATTATTGTATCAAAATTATATATGCCTATTTATAATAATATCCATCAATAAAAATGCATATAGATTTATAAGAGAGAATTTTTAAAGCAACTCCTACGTATGTTTATAGGATACTATGTTAGACATCTGTTTTGATTCGGATATCCCGATTCCCTTTATTGAAATCGAGCTATGATAAATAAAAAAAAAAGAGTGGGTTCTCATAAATCCTACCCCGTGAAGCGTTTGGGCTATAAATAAGTCAATACCATCTCTCCAGGTTATGGCAACATATTCGTATCTCCGATAAAACTTTATCTTGAGGGTAGAAATAAATAAAGTGTGATAGAGGCGCAGATCTGCGGTTTCCGGGTTATCAAATACCGAATCCCATTTTCAGTAACACAGTTTCGGAGATAGAAGAGGGCTGTTACAATTTAGACGTTATGTTGATAACAGATATTATTATATTAAATATTTACTAATGAACATTAACATTTTTCCTAGTCTTGTTTTAATAATACATTTTTTTTTCAGCAATACATAAATAAGCTGTGTGCTATTCATAAGTTATTCAGGAAGTCAGTCGCACATTACAATGAAAAGTAGTCGTTTTGAAATGATTGAAAATAAAATCATCCATTTTAATGACATTTCACCATAAAAATATTTTATGTAATATCTTATATAAAGATCTGACGTATTCGTTCATTCTTGTCTTATCTTAAATAATTTTAAAACATCTATGTAAATTCCTCATAAATTATTTTGGGAGGGTAAGATAAAATCTACATCTATTTTATATGTATAGATGCAGTAACAAATAAGATTCAAATGATTTATTCAATGCTTTAATTATGACTTAAAATCAACTTTTTCTTAAAACCAATTTTCTTTTCATCATTTATGTCTTAAATTGCCTATTTGTTAAATTTTAAAAAATCGCTTCTAGAAGCTGAATCTGTTTTTGGTTTTAATAGTACACTTTATATTAAAAAATAAGGGTATTTACATGTCGAATTGAAACGAACAAAAATTTGTGGATGCAATTTCAATTTTTCATTGCCACACTCAACCAAATTTTTTTAGAATCTACAGGTTGTTAGGCTTTCAGAAATATTAACGGAAACAATAATATCCTTCTTGGGGGTTATGCATACTAAGACTTTAAACATTCAACGTGTGGTATTTTGGACCTTGGTTTTAATACAAAGTTCAATACTTATGTTTTTTTTTCTTCTTAAAAGCATGAGTATTTTCCTTGCTTTTACTTATAGTCCAAAATGGGACTTACATTTAGAACTGAAATTAGTTTAGGAAGCTAGTTCGGAACCGTTTAAAATGTAGTTAAAAAAAACACTATTATTAAACGGACTTTAAAGCTAGAAAACCTTAAACCTTAAGGTTAAGGTTAATGTAACGTAGAAAAACCTTAAGTGGTATTTACTCTCACTCTTCATGATAAAACGTTGTATCCTTAGAAATACTCGTACATTGGCGGGAGAGTAGAGTCCTATTGTAATTGGAAATTCAGGGTAATTAAGTCGGTCCACCGTGTTAAACTATTTTTTGATTATTAATTCACTTTTAATTATTATTTATTATATTAGATAATCACCGTTTACACTTTTCAGAGAAAAACTATCATTGAGCCATGAGTGTCTTTTAAAGCTTTCTTTCTCTCGCGAGTGTTATGTTGATATGTTTTTTTTTATTTTAGCATAATTTGTATTAAAAGAATTTGTCGAAATGTTTTGCAGTATTGCAGAGTACAGATATCGATTGAATTGATACATTCACGTCTGATCACGGCTTGAAAATCTTCATAATGAACGGAAATAACAGAATTAACTCTGTGGAAAGTGGTGGAAAGAATATTTGCTGAATAATGTCTCAGCAAAAAACAAATAATCCTTCACAATGTGCATAATTTCGAAGTATCCAACCCCTACTGTACTATTGAATACGTAGTGCGATGCAAATACGACAAATAAATGATCTTTTCAGGAATGATTTTATTTAATTCAAAATGTTTAAAAGCATATATTTATTACCAATTTTAGTTAGACCTTTACGTAGGTATAATAAATTAAATTTTATATCAACTTCTAACTAGTTCATAAGAATATTATATTCCTACTAGTAATGCACTATTACGTTAAATACTTTATTCCGCGTTTTCTTTGTTTTTTCTGTTTCTATGTGGTAAAAAAATTTTTCATGACTTTTCTTAATTTTGATAAAATACGACTCTATTCTCCCGCCAATGTACGAGTATTTCTAAGGCTACAACTTTTTATTCTGAAGAGTGAGAGTAAATAAGACTTAAGGTTTTTTTATGTTACATTGATCTTAACCTTAAGGTTTAAGGTTTTCTAGCTTTGAAGTCCGTTTAATAATAGTGTTTTTATACAAAAAACTTCATTTGTTTCTTCTGGTTTAGACCGTGTCGGTGAATTTTCTGCCAACGTTTCGCCAGACATGCTGCTGACTTCCTCAAGGCTTGCTTTGTAAGCCTTGAGGAAGTCAGCAGCATGTCTGGCGAAACGTTGGCAGAAAATTCACCGACACGGTCTAAACCAGAAGAAACAAATGAAGCTTTTTGTATAAATAGTGGCCGTGGAAACTTGAAAGAGTATTTAATAGTGTTTTTGTTTTAAACTACGTTCTGTACAGTTCCGAACTAGCTTCCTAAACTAATTTCAGTTCTAAATGTAAGTGCCATTTTGGACTATAAGTAAAAGCAATTACCAAGCCCAAAATATCATAGGTTGAATGTTTATAGTCTTAGTATGCATAACCCCCAAGAAGGATATTATTGTTTGAATATAATATTTCTGGAAGCCTAACAAGCTGTAGCCTAATCAAACTAAAAAAAAATGTCGGTTAAATGTGGCAATGAAAAGTTGAAATTGCATCCACAATTTTTTGTTCGTTTCAATTCGACATGTAAATACCCTTATTTTTTAATATAAAGTGTACTATTTAAACGAAAAACAGATTCAGCTTCTAGAAGCGATTCTTTAAAATTTAAGAAATAGCCAACAAAGACATAAATGATGAAAAGAAAATTGATTATAAGAAAAAGTTGATTTAAGGTCATAATTAAAGCATTGAATAAATAATTTGAATCCTATTTGTTGCTGCATTGTTATATAGCAATATTTCTTTCAATAACTTTTTTTTTTTAATCTTTCATAAATGTCAGCTTACGCTGAAAGTATTTAAAAGAACATGGATTAGGAACATACATTAAAAATTTTGATTAAAGAGTATAATTTTTATTTTGTTTGGTCTGTGTTAAGGATTGTTGAAATCGACAAAACCTTCTGGAATATGTGACTTCACAAGCCTTGCCACGTGTGTTGGAAAACCTTGGACTTTCGAAGTTGAAGGATATTTCTGTTTATTGAGCGTTTTAATATTTATAATTTACGTTTTGTCTGATTGATGATTGAAAATCTAAAAGGTCATTTAATTATGATAGATTACCTGGAGTTTATGGGGGTAATAAAACACGACTGGAGAATCAAGTGTTTCGTATCACTGGCGGTGTCAGCCTTAGACCATAAATTCTCTAACTTTGTTCCAAGAGAATCCTAATTACTTCAGCGTTTCTTCATCATCATAATCATGTTTGTGTTACGTGACCAGTCACAGTTTCTCATTAAGTCACTGATAGGTCTCCCTTGTGATTAAGTTTCATGTCAAAGAGGTATACACACAAGGAGGAATCATACGAGCAGCATTGCATGTTAAAGCCTAATGAAGAGTTTCTCCCTTTAACTTAAATTTTTGTAAATATGAATGCTAGTTAAAAATGCATTAACAGTATGTATTTAAAGGGGGACAAAGGTTTCGAAAAATAAAGTGCTATTTTTTTTCAAACGTTTAAAACAATCTCGGTAAATGAATCAAAGAGCAAAAATATGTTAGATTGGAAATGAAACGAAGTATTGGTCAAGTAATGAGAACTATTTTTTTTATGTATTAGTCCCCTATTAGTAATATTTTCTTCTCACTGTACGATTTCGATAACTATTTATTTAGTTATTTAAAAAATATTATAGTTTTATCACATTCTAGCCCAGACACAAATCCGAGGCATTGATTTTATAAATATCAGGACAGGTCAGGTTCTGTTTTGATCATTGATATAAAAGATTTTATCCGTTTAAGCAAACTTACCCCCCAAACCGAGTTCAGAATATAATCGGAAAATGAAGGAACATAAATGCAATAAAAAGTTCATAAAATATTTCATAACAGCACTAAAATTTGAGAATGGCCTATTTGTTGTTCGTTTTCGCTACGGTTCTTCCACAATTTATGTCATCAAAAGTGTTTGAAAAATGAAAATAAATAATAAAGAATTTGTGAGATTTTTAAATATAACTAACTGAAATTGCTCTATTAATCCTTTAAAAATAGAATGTGAATTTATGTTCACATAAAAAAGCACTCCAAATAAATATGTAATCGCCCCTCAAAAGAACTGTAAGGAAAAGTGCTGTTTCATGTTGCAATGGGAATAACTGATTTCATATTTAGTTTTTCTTTCTTTTTTAGATTTCGAGATTAGTTTACATTAAAATTGCATTAGAACAATCATTTTATTTTAGAGCAAAACATTATCCCTATTTTATTTATTAATGGCTATTCAATCAGTAAAAGAAAATATTCTTGACAGTTGTATTGTTACTATCTCAAAGTTAAAAATAAAAATCTTAAATTTAACAATTGTTCAATGGAAATTTAAACATTGAAAATAAAAACTTTTTTTTTTATTTTAAATTTATGGAGACAATGAAAATTTTTTATCTGACCATGGTTAAGATATAAGAGTCGTAAAGGCTCAAAAGCGGATATTTCCAAAATTCACATTTTTCAGTTGCATATGCTCCCAATACTCTAGGTTCAGAACCGCACTACAAACACGAGAAATGAGGCGACAAAATGGGCTAGACTCAATCGTGAAAGGAAATTGCTTAACTACACAAGAGAAAACATTGCTTTTTAAAATTTTGAAGTTACCCGCTTTCGATCCAGAACGTCTCATATAATGTGTCTCAAAATTTAAACAACTTGTTTCCAATAATTTATGACAAACCGCACTCAGTTCTCATATCTCAGAGGGTCTCTCTCATATATTCATAATTACGCATTCTGCTGCATAAAATAACTTTGCTAACATTATTTTATCAAGACTATTAACACTAGTGTCATCATTCATAAATATCATTACGGAACATTTCAGAAATCGATGATGAATTAATTTGGCTCTTCCCCTCCAACCGTAGACCTATTTCCTAGGTTCCTTCTTGTACCAAAACATCAATTCACAACATCCCTCTTCCATCTATAGTCTATCCAATTCAAATCCCCTTATCTTAAATCCCTACCTAATCCCAGGGCACCACAAGATCTCGCTTTTCCGACTTTCGTTCCCACAGAACTAAAACGTTTAAGCGCTCCTTTCTCGCCCGTTCCTTTGGGACTGACTCCTACCTGATATCCGTCATGCTTCTTCCTCATCAACATTCTAATCAATTCTTTTCCTATAATTCCGAAATTCCCAAACAGATATTTTCAAATATATTATAATTAATAGCCCATATCCATCAAAAGTGATACATGAATTATTGAAATATTCTTCACTTATATTTAAAAAAAAACCTGTACCACTACAGCCCGTGAACGGGCTTGGGGTTCAGTACATGGTAGAGACTGTGCTGTTTCATGCACAACGGTTCTGCTGGGAAGTGATTTGTCCTAGATCACGCTACATCGCCAGACCCCCCCCCTTATTTTGAGTACCCTATTTTTATAATATTTTATAGAGGCTGGATGAGCCCCAGGAAGGTCCTAGGTCCTATATGATCCATCTCCAACAGCAAACAGAAAAATAAAACTCGTGCCTGCAGGGGAATTTGAACCATGATTTTCAGCGTAGCAACTCAGTGCTCTAAAACTGAGCCACTCCGCTCCCAGTTTTGTTATTCATTACATGTTTTATAATGTTAGGTGCTTTTATTTCCTTTTTTTTTCTCTCAGCTTAATTCTTGTTATTTTAGATTTGTTTGTTATTAAGATGAATTATTTTAATTCAGATAATAAATATTAGTTTATATTTTTTTCATGTAATTTATTTCTAACGTAAATTTTGAATTTATCTAGCGCTTTGGCCAGATAAATATTCATTCAATTTTGTACATATATGTTATTCTTAAGGGACCTGGTCCCAAAATAGAATATCAATAATTTACTTACAGTAGAAGGAAGAGTACTATGTGCAAAATGAAGACGAGTGTCCTCCTCTTGCAGTTCGGAGCACACGAAGGTGGTGATGATGGCCTGGGCGTGCAGAGACCAAAGGTCATGATGGGGACCACCAGCGACAGCACCACCGCGAAGAGGACAAGGGTAAGGAACCCGGCCTCAAGCTCCAGTACCTGAAAATAATAATAAATAAATTATGAATATTAGTAAATTGTGCACATTTCTAAATTATAATATGCTTTAAAATAGGAAATGGAATAGTAATTGGAACTTTTTTCTTAACACTAAGTTTTATTGGACATATCCAATGTCATTTAAAAATAAATTACCATTTTGGATTCGAAGAAGATGCCTGACATTGACTCTTTTTTGATGTAGTTCGGCTTTTCTTACATAGCTCATGAGATTTTTTCCACTATTTAATGAATTTAGAAACTTACACATTACTTCGCTACGTAAAGAACATACCTTTGATTATCTGATAAAAACAAAAATACTTTTTATATAAATAACTTTTTATTTTTATTTTATTTATTGGAATGTACAAATGTACAAATGAATTATAATATACAGTTGTATAGTATACGAATTAAAATAAGTAAATATAAGGGATGATCCATAATAGCAAGGATAAAGGGGCGAAGAGAAACTACTTAGAGATAGTACTCAAATAACAAATTCAACAAGAAGGTCAAAAGGCCATCTTCTTTTCAGACATCTCGGAGGATTATAAAATAAATTTAAGAAATGCTAATAAGAATACTTTGCGTGTCATAGTTTTAAGTCTATTTCTATCAGATTTATATTTCGTTATAGTGTTTACAGTTTTTTACTAGCTTTTTTAGCAGAAAGGGGAATAATCTATCCGACGCTAATAACATCTAAAACTATTTAAGTATGAAGTATAACCTATCACTACTCACAACAATAGCTAATGAGGGCTATCTAAAACTTCTTTTCCGCTCTTCTGTAAAACTTGGAAAATACCAATGATTTTCCTCAGAGGTACAGGTTTGTCAGAAAAATATTTTCTTATTTATTTTTTACTTTATATTCTAATTTCTTTTAATAAAAAAATATAATTACATTATTTGCATTGTTAATTATACATAATCACATTTTACAGTATTTTAATAATAATAGTGCATTAACAAACAATTGAAATACTACTATTTTTTTTACCGATATTGTAAAATAATAAATAAAGGTGAAGAAAATAGTCTGGGTGGAGGTGAAGGAATAAACTCCTTAAGTAGTGATAAACTATTTATTAGAAAGCCACTTGATAGTTTTAGTTTTCAAATAAATAGTTTATCACTACTTAAGGAGTTTATTCTTTGAACTCCACAAGGACCATTTTCTTTCCCATCTATATTTATAAGGTTAACTAATATTATTCAAGAAGACAAATAAATAACTTCATATAAATATTGAGAATCAGAATACAATAAAAAAATTCTATTTTATTTAGACAAAATAGTTTGTTAAAAAATATTTTTTTTATTTTATTTTTTTTATTTATTTATTGAAATTTACAACTGTATACAAAATACATCTAGTAAATATACTGAGTGAATACATTGACATGAGAAGACAAGTAGAGAGACTACCCAGTGGTAGTACTCAAATTAAAAAGTTCAGTTTAGAAGGTCACGAGGCCATCTTCTTTTCAGACGCCTCGGAGGATTATCGGGGATCGAAGAGGAAGCTAGGTTTGAAACTAGAGGGTTTGAGTGGGAATCAAGTTTGTTATGAAAGGATATATACCGGGTTCGGGCTAAATCAGCAACAAATGGGACATTAAGGTCGTTATGGATGACTTTATTCTTAACAAAATAAGGAGCATTGAGGATTTTACGAAGGATTTTGGATTGCAAGGATTGGATACGAGATGAATTGGATGGTTTAGTAGAGCCCCAAAGCTCAACTCCGTATGCCCAAATAGGTCTGATGACTGTCATGTAAATAAGTCTTTTGTAATTAATTGGTAGCTTAGAGCGTTTGTCCAGTAAGTGTTGAAGTAGGCGAAAACGTCGAGCAGTTTCTTGTCTTTTCAGTCTTGTATGAGGATTCCAAGTGAGACGTTTATCCAGATGGAGTCCTAGGTAACGTATCTGTTCGACAGGGTTCAGTGGTGTATTATTAAACGATACAGTAGGACAGGAATTCGTAGGTTTACGACGAAGGGTGAAGGTAATTTGATGGGATTTGTTAGGATTTATTTTAATCCTCCAATTTTGACACCATTCTTGTAGGTGTGAGATATGGGATTGAAGAGATTGGGATGCAACAAATGGATCCTTATTAACTGATAACACACATGTGTCATCAGCGTAAGTAGTGAGGAGTTAAAAAATATAATTAGAATAACATCGACAATCAGTACAAATTAATTTCCATTTTAAATTTAAGCCTAATATAATATAAAGTCATGTGTTACAGAAAATTAGTATTATTCTAAATTAATATCATAGATGATTGAAAGAAATATAAAATTGTTTCAGATTTTATATAATTGATAGTTTTTTTAAGAAAACAAATGCGTTTTAAAATTATCATTATTCTTTATTTTTATTAATTGTTATTTTTATGGTAATTACTTTTTTAAATATTTTTGCTTTGAAGAGAAAAGATTTGCGCTGGCCGGGATTCGAACCCGGATCGTCTGATTCACCGTAGCAGAGCTCTAAGCCACTGACAGCGCTACCAGGGGTCGTATCCAAGTCATCATCCTAGTGACTTGGATACAACCCCTGGTACCTCAGTGGAATAGAGCACTGCCACGGTGAAGGCGACTCTTCTAATCCCGGCCAGGGCTAATCTTTTCTCTTCAAAACAAAAATATTTAAATATGTTATTATTCTTTGATGTTTCATTTCCACCTACGAAGTATCGAAAACAGCAAATTTGATTTCAATGTTTTCTTGTGCTATGTATCGTACCGCAAATAAATATATATTTGCACAATGAGAAAATGACCCATTGCAAGAAATAGGTCGCTCAGGTAGAATGGTTTGCCCACATGGTCAAGGTTGGTGAAGAAATATCAGTATAGGAACAGAAAGACGAGGTATACCAGCTTATGAACTCGTATTGAGGTATGTTAGTAAAGATATATATGACACTCGGTTTAGAAGCTTACGCTACAAATATAATATAACTAGTGGTATTATTGTTTATGTAAGGTCTATTATTTATACCCCTTATTAACCAAATTAATTATTATATTTAATCTTAGAAACTATTAATTATAATTTAACATTACAATAACAAGTCTTTATGCTCTATAACTGGTGAATAATAGTATTGAAATATGTTTGGAAGTGTACATACAACTCTGGGTGTTAGTAGTTTTAAGCTACTAATTTAACATAACTAGTGGTATTATTGTTCATGTAAAGTTTGTTAGGTATTCCTCTTGTTACCCAATTTAATGATCAAGTTAATACTTGAAGTTATTAATTAAAATAGAACATTTTAATAACAAGCCTGTTTACTCAATTACTGAAAGATTTAATATTGAAATAAGTATAGTAAAAACAAGTGTGACACTTAATATTACTTTGGAATATGTTACTTTACATTTTCTTTAATCTTTTACAATCAATAATTCTAGTTGACAGCGTGAGCCCAATGCGTCCTTCGGAAGATACACAACATCTACATCTATTGACCTCTACCCGGACCATTTTCTTCCACATATTTTATCAAGGTCAACTATTTTCATTCAAGATAAAAATAAATATGTTTATATGCAGTTAACCAACTACCGTTTTGAAAGAAATAGGTTACTCAGGTAGAATGGGTGGGGGGGGGGCGCACATGTTAAGTTGGGTGGAGAGATAACAAAAAGAGGGGGGTCGAAGACTCCACTGGTTAAGGACACTCTCTGAACACATCCCGAAGAGGAAGGAGCGAGGACACGGAAGAAGGAATAAAACATATCACTATATCATCGATTTACTGGAATGGGAAATTTTTGAACCGATTAATGGTTTCTGAGCAGGTCTCAAGGCCATTGTCTTTATATTCTTCTCTTAGAAAGTCCTAATAACTGAGATTAGGAGTGGAACTTTTTGTGCAGTTAATTTGCCGTTGTGTGTGGTATATTCGAAATAAACAAAGGTGGTTCAACAATTTTTCTTGAAAGTTTAGATTGAGTTGTTTGTGTCTTTCGCCTAAATACGAGTTTTGTTGAACCCCCAGGTCTGCTTTGCATGTCCTAATAGGTCTTAGTGTAGTGTTATAGATTAGTCGTTTGTTTCGTAAGTCAAGTGAAGATCTGTAGATGCAATAGTTGTTTGTAGTGTCTTTTTAATTTAGCTTGTAAGTTTCATGTATTTTGTACATAGTTTTTAGAAGGTACATTGTCGTTGCCAAGCTTTTTTTTTTCACTGATGTTTCGCATTATTCATCACATCAAAATCCCCATTAAGCTTTCCCTACAATATCTTCTGTCCATGCAATCTTCTTCTGTCAGCTCTCTATGGCACTACTTTTCTTGAAATCCATTTGTAGGGCCAGTGATTTGTTTTCTAATCGTTTTGTCATTGTCAAGCTAAGATTCATAATGTAATTCATGAGACGTATTCAAAATGCCATTGGTGAGAGTATAACATTTTTTTAAACAAAGGCTCTCTCAATTTACAACTTTTTGAATTTTAACATTATTTCTCCAGATTAAAATTTACTTGGTGTGTTGTTTTTTTGATTTATTTTATTAATATATCTAAATAAACAAAGTGATAGTAGTGACGAGATTTGTAAGGGCATAAGTCGGAAGGAAGACGGAGAAGGGAAAAACATGCTGGAAAACACATATTTTCTTACTAAGGGAGCCCCTTCTGCTGTTTACTCGACTTGAGTTCTACGCATAACTTAAGAAAGTATCTCAGAACTGGAGTGGTGGCACTTTCCACAGCCTTCCAAGATGATATTTCTGATCACGTAGTCCCGCTTTGTATAACAACTTTGTAATTAAAATTGTAGAATATTGTGTAGTTCTAGCAACTAGAGAAGTGTATAGTTTTAGAAAACCTTCTAAAACAACCAAACTCTAACTAAATATTAATCGGTCATGCTTCGTAACATGTAGTCTTGGGAAGGGAGTTTATGAATAACTGCCTTCACTTGAAATAATATAATTTTTCTTGTTTACTATAGAAAACCAGTACATTGCATATAAATAAATTTTTCGAAAATTGGTTTCACATATTTTAAATTACAGTCCTTCTCACAATTGAAACTTGAGTAATAATTACAGTAATCATGTGATTATTACTCTCCAAAGTAAAATTATGCTTAAATTAATGTTAGAAGCCTTTCTTCATAAAGTGTCCGTGTATCATTCAACCATCATAGATAGTTGAAAGATACACGGAGTGTCAAAAAGGGTTCCATTACACTGGTCGGCAAGTTTTTTTTCACAAAAAATCTGATTAGTGAATCTAGTGCAGTTTTTCATCGTGAATGCAGATATTTAGGCAGCATTTTTTCATCAAGCACAGTTCTTTTATGACAGCTACTTTTTAAAATCAGATTTTAGCGGGTTTTTTTACCTGTCATAGGAACCTTTACCTCGTATTGTATGCAAGCTGTTTTTAAGGAAATTTTATTTTGCAATATTAAGCTGAAGCAACATAAAACAAGGCTGTGCAGGTTCATTCATGTTTGGACATGCTCAGACCTGTTCATCTGCCATTAGATGTGTCAGTATTGAGCTGACTGAGTTTGTTCAGTAGTGAAATATTTCCATCCTTTCTTTTTGAAATTGTATAGTGTATGTAGTGTTTTAGTGCTTTGTTTTTTCATCATGCCAATAAAGTGTGTAAATCATGTAGACAGTTTCTGCCATATTTGTGGTGAACTGACCTTCAAGTCTCGGAGGCGAAATTTGACCTCACTCGTAAAGAAATGTTATCAACCTTGGCTTTCAGGCTAGTGATTATGATAAGAGCTGGGGCCCAAATACATGCTGTCTTTCTTGTGTTAGATTGGTGACTGGGTGGAAAAATGGTACACTTCTTGTGCCATTTGCAATTCCCATGATTTGGAGGGAACCGAATGATCATTTAAGTGATTGTTATTTCTTTTTGAAAAATATTATAGGAATCACATCTAAAACATAATATAAAGTTAAGTATCCGAATTTGCAATCTGCAATAAGACCAGTCTCACACAATGTACCAGTATATGCAGATACGACCTTAGGTGATAACTCTGAATTTGACCTAACTGAAACTGAAAATGCTTCAGATGACAATAAAAATGATCCTACATATGAAGCCAATACCTGTTCAACAGAACAAAACTTTCCCAATCAGTAAGATAAACAGACCTTAATGTCCTGATTCCGGATTTAAATCTGTCTAAACAGCAAGCTGAAGGTTTAACTTCCAGACTCAAAGGGTGGAATCTACTCCAAAAAGAAGTAAGAATATGTAGTTATTGTTGCCACCATAGTGATTTCAAGGACTGCTTCTCTGAAAAAAATGGTATTGTGTTTTGTAGTGACATTAGTTCAGTTATGGAAACTCATGGGGTTCAATACCGGCCAGATGAGTGGCGACTATTCATAGATTCGTTAAAGTTAGTTTGAAGGCTGTGCCGCTACATATTGGCAATGAACTTCCATTAATATCTGTAGCGCATGCCGCTGATATGAAAGAGACATATCAAAATTTGAAACTAATTTTAGAGAAATTGCAATATGGAAAATATGAATGGAATGTCTGTGGTGATTTTGTGGTGATTTAAAGGTCATTGGTTTATTGCTTGGTTTGCAACTTGGGTTCACCAAATTTTGCTGTTTTTTGTGCCTCTGGGACAGCAGAGATAGGAAGTCTCTCTATGTTACAAAATCATGAACTAAACGTGAATCTCTTATCCCTGCCCAGAAAAATGTATCAAATGTCCCGTTAGTGAATCCTGAAAAAATTTTGTTATCTCCATTGCATATTAAGTTAGGAATAATGAATAATGTCGTCAGAGCAATGGATAAATGTCTGATGGATTATTGTACTTGAAATCGAAATTCCCCAAAGTCAGTGATGCTAAGCAGAAAGAAGGAATTTTTATAGGACCATAAATCCAGTCACTAATGGGTGATGAGCATTTCGAAGGACTGTTAGATCCACTGGAGAAAGCAGCCTGGCAGTCTTTCAAAAGTTTATGTTTCAATTTTCTTGGAAACTATAAAGTAGAAAACTATCTTGACATAGTGACTGATCTTCTGCATTCTTATAAAGCTATAGGATGTCTTTAAAAATTCACTTCTTGGACTCTCAGAAAGAATTCTTCCCCGAAAATCTTGAAGCTGTCAGCGATGAGCACGGTGAGCGTTTTCATCAGTAAATTTCTACTATAGAAAAGAGGTACCAAGGCTAGTGGAGTTCCAATATGCTGGCTGACTACTGGTGGACGACAAAGAAAGTGTAGAAGAGAGACGTCCCAGATGAAAAATATGCCTGAAAATCACTGTCTACCACTTTTTAGGTAAGTCAGAATGAGTAGTTATAATTTTGAGTTAGATCGATTTTTTCGAATACTATAAAATATAGAATGAATATCACACAAAACTCCTACACGATGGAGAAAAACTAAAGTTATATTTGAATTCAGCACGAAAAATACTTCTAGAAAATGTTATTTTAGTTCTTGTGAAAGAAAAAAATTTTCATTTTTGTCGACCAGTGTTATCAACTCTAGCTTAGATATTTGACCAATTATTTTAGAGAAAAGTCAAATTTTTCATATACCTAGATATTTAATGGTTCACAGTTGAATTAATTTAAAAACTAACGTTATGTTTTTAACACACAATGCAAGTATGTAAGTAAATAGCAAAGAGTAATGTTTTAACACTATGCACCTTTCACATTTTATAATATTATAATAATCATTAAAATTATTTAAAAGTATAAACCTTCTTTTTTTTAGTCCCAAATGGATTTATACCGATTATTTATTAGGGATTTATTATTTATTAATTTATATCAAGGTAATATGTACTGCGATAAGAATTTTAACATTCCTAATTTCAGTAGGTCTGAGTCGGAATCTTAAAGCAGTCATTTGACGTTATTAAAAATACCTCAAGAATCATTTCAGATGCACCAGCACTAGTGTTAGCAATCAGCATACATATTATTACGGGCTACTGGGTGTAAAATGAATTAAACTATTACTGAATTCAAGATACTAAAATTTATTAACAAATTAAAAATACTGCAATGAAATTATTTTAAACAATTAAATTATTAAACTAATATGAATTTACAATAACAATATCCCACAGATTATAACCTAGGGTTACTTTTATCTAATCACTAAAATAATATAAGATATTGCTAATACTAAATAAGTAAACTATTTACATAAATTTGTACACATACAATAAAATTACACTATAGTTTATAACTAAAAATTAACACTTATCCTCTAATTAAAGTCCACCGACCGTAATACTCACCAAATATGGAAAACTGTTTATTACACTCGCTTAGCACTTATCACAGACTAGTTCACACTGCCACTAACTGTCACTGTCACTGAAGTCGACAACTTTACTACTACGTAATTACTGACCGTCTACTGACTGATACTAACTGTAACAGCTGGCCTTTTATGTAGGCAAGGTTGGTCGGGGTGGAGACAGCTAGAACATTCCAAGAATTGTCTCGCCAGATCGAGATGGTTCTCGATCTTTCTAATCTTATAATCCCTTCAGCCGTCCTAATCCTTCCGGGCCTCCCGGACCGTAACAATATGTTCAAAGGAACTTAACTTTATAATAAGAAATATGTATTGTTTAATCACAAGTTAAGAAGCGGAATGGCTCAGTAGTAGAGCAATGAGTTACAGTAACGAAGATCCTGGGTTTGAATCCCGCTGCTGTGGCAGACTTTGCTTTAGTTATTTAGCAGGCGGAGAAGGATCGAATAGGATCTATGACCCTTCTGGGGATCACCCAGGCACTATAAAGTGGGTACCCTAATATGAAAAAACGTGTGGTTGAGAGTGTTCAAGGTGAAATCACCTCCCCACACAACCGTTTTGCTACTGAGCCCAAGACACTTGAAGGGTTGTGCTTTTATTTTTTTATCAACAAAAGAGGTAGCAGAGAATTTTAGTTTCTTCTTGAGCCTCCTTCATCTTTGGTTTATATTCATATATTGGTTGAAATGAAATAGTAATTTGATAAAAATTAAGTGACGTTTTAAAAAAATATTTGACGAATCTTTGATTATAACATTACAGATATAAACTAATCAATATTGAAGGTAAGATGGAAGGGAAAATTCCAAAGAGTTTTCCTTTCTAGTTGATGCTTGGGCACGACGCTGAATATATCTGATTACTACATAAGTGGAAAAATTCCAACTAAAAACCTTAAGTCTCTAAACTAAAACAGCAAATCAAAAATACCTGTCCAATATTTCGCCTATTCAGGCATCTTCAGGGCAGAAAGAGAATAATAGCAAACCAAAAGATGAATAATGCACCCAAAAAACACACATCCCACCACCTCCAAGGCTCAAATGCAACTACTGAATCATAGGGAAGGTTACTAGATTCCCAGCTGGCTAAGGTTGGATAAAAACAGCTGATAAATACACCAGATTTGAAACATCAATATACATTCACCAAACCCCCCCCAAAAAAACCCAACAGGAAAACAAAATAAAATAAATAATAGTAACAAACAACACAAGAACAGTTGACAAAAAACTATATGAAAAAATGAAAGTACAAGTGCAAGAAAAAAAGAGAATTTATAAAAAACCAGTGGACTTATGGTTATTCCACAAAATATATATTGAAAAGCATACATATTATTTTAGTATTTTTCAATATATCTGATTACTTTGATCTAATTAGATTTTACTGTTTTAGCTCATTTTGCTCACGAGAGTGCAATCACTACTGTTGCCATTTCATCCCAGTAGAATAATGAAAGATAAAAAAGTAGTTTGGAAAAGAAAGTTCTGAGCTAAGAAGTAAGACTTTTAAAAAAATTACACAGTAAAGAAATTTTTTTTATAACATAATATTTTTAAACGATAGCTGTCATTCATCAAGTGTTACAAGAGACAAATTGAACCAGATAGTGAGAAAAATATAATTTAGACAAAAGAATTCGTAACAATAGTTATGAAATTTTTTTTTTTCATTAAAAATATCAAGTTCAGCTTTACATTGCCTATCATGCTATTAAATTGTACAAGTGATTCAAACTGTCATTGGGACGGATATACTCCAAGATATTACTAAAAATACAAATGAAGTATTCTTGAGAGACGATGCCCTTGATAGCCCCAGAGTGGAATAGCTCTATGAATAAAATAACAAATAAAAATAGAAATGAATACTGTTTAAAGTATTTAATTGTTAGATGTTTAACGTTGTTAATTGTTTTTATAGAAAATCGTTGTCAATGACTCACCTTCAGAAGGATTAGTCACCATTAATTGATGAATATTCAGAATGAAAGAATTGTGAAAGAGTAAAAAAGAAGGGAAGAAGAATAAGAAATAAGGAGTAAAGCGAACTTTACAGAGTTCTCTAAACGTGAGCGATTTCCGCAATGGATTATAATAATATAGTTTTTTCTGATTACATAATAATTGATAACTGAGATTAAACAAAAAAGCACAATGTTGAATTCAATGTCTTTTTTAACTGAGGTAGAGATTAGTACTGGGAAAAATCAAAAGACATGAGGTGGGAAGAAAATGATGACTCCGGTTTATGTTTATGACCGAAAATGTTGCCTGTCTGAAATGATAATATCAATGAAGAAGTAATCAGACTTATTACGTGAAAATATAGTTCAGCTTGACGTATGGGCCACGAAATAGTTCTAGATGACGTATGATCTCAGCCAAGGTCGTCACAGAATCAGTACCTGGGAAAACATGATAATTGACCGTTTAAGCGAAAACGAAGTCACTAACGTTTTCAGAAGTCTCGTTGCAAACGCCTCAAATCATGGAGATAGTAACTGACGAGTTTTACACAATTACAAGTGTATGAAAAATATAGAAGAAAATGGATATTGCGGTGCAAGATTACGACCGAACAACTCTTGAACGAATTGTAAAGTGAAAATAAGTAAAGTAAAGCAGACGCTATAGTTGAAAAGATGTGAAATTCTGTAGTACGGAAAAGAAAGCACTCAGCCATCATGCGAGATGAAGCTAATACAACGAAAAATGAATATCAAATGTATTGCCGAATACGAAAAATGGCTTTTTAAGAAACAATATAAACATGAAAAGATGGCGAGAGAAAACCTCAGTAAGAAAATAAGACAATCTTGAAAAGAATTCATCTTGTTAAGACAGAATAATATCTAAAGCCAGTGGACGGCTTGGTCTTTACCAAATGTGCAAAGTCATGTTTTTTTTTCATCAGTCATCGCTTTTTCTCTTCTTTTCTTCCTTCCAATTTTCTAAAACCCTTTCTTGCTCAACTCACCACTTCCCAAGTTTTTTATTATGTCGTCAATCCCAGTGGTGAAGATTACGGCGCACACAGTGGTATTTGACACCAAAAGTTAATCAAAATAGGAAAATTTTTTGGGGGGAATTCCGGGAACCTACCTCTACTTACGTTAAGCCAAATGCTTATAGAACAGAAGGTCATAATTTAAAAAAAACAAAAACAGTTGTACCTGCCACTGTATCAGTTGTATTATGAAGGTATCATAACTCGCACGTGCTGTACTAAGTGAATGAATGAAATATCTGTGTGTTTCATATTGGTTTTATGCGTGTTATCAAGTGAATATTGGCGATTTTTAAAATGGATATTACACAGCCAGGTATGTAGAATCAGAAAATGACAACATAAATCTAGTGATGCCTTTCAATGTTATTTTAATAATTTTTGATATACTTCCGGCCTTTTCTCGGGTTTGATTTTTGACTTTTCTTTAACGCTAGAGTGTTGTTTCCCAGTTTTATCAAAAACTAAGTGCCAAAACATACATTACATTTTTTTTGTATTCTCTTTATTTCCAGATAGGCTATTCCTAGCCTTACATGGTTTTTTTAATAATGAATTTTAAGATTTAACACATAGTGAAAGTGTGGGTTTCGTCTCATGCAAGAGACACCCCTAACTGTACATTATCAGATTATTTACAGAGAAGATGTAAATATTTAATAGTGTTTTTTCATATAAAAGAATGATAGTAGTTTGAATATAAAACATGTAAATAAATAAACAAAATTAAAATTAATGTAATAATAAACAGAGCTATAGTACTATAAAACGGAAAACTAAAAGAAAACATGATATATCTTTCAATATCTTTCAAGAGTCTTGGTTTTAGTCTTGGGGATGAAATACATTAAATGAACAAAAAGTCAGTTGTTGTAGAACCAAACGAGGTTATTTATTATTTTCACTCTTTTACTTTTTTAACATTTCACTTGTTATAGGCTCCTCTGGATTAAAGATCATGACCCGACAAGCTGTTTATAAGATGGCTAAAGGCTGTATAGGAATGGATTTTGCACAGAAGTTGGAATTAGTCGAGGAAATTATTGTAAAACGACCTACATTCTCAGAGGAACAAATGCAACAGTTTCAGCAAAAGTTTTCAAGACTCAAATCGGATGTGAAATCAAAATGGCAGGCTGCTAAGAGAACAGAAAGTGTATTTTTAAAGAAATACCATGATTGGTTGCAAGGAACCATTGAAATTCCTATTAAACTATGTTTATCTATTTTTGGTCGTCCTAAAAAATCATTCCAAGATTTGACTTGGGCTGATAGTGGATGTGCCTAAAGCTAATTTTGGCCACTATAATGATGGAAACACCAACAGGAGGTTCTTTGCTAACACCGAGGTATCTGCAAATAAAACAGGTATTGACAGTAACCTTATCGACAGATTTGCGACTATTTTAGAAGTGATATTTAGTGGCCACAAAATATACACTGAAAAATTCGCTGCCTATTGCCATGAAACGGCCGAGAGGTACATCGAACTTTACCCATGGTATCCAATGTCGCCTACACTACTTAAAGTATTAATACATGGCCCAATCATTATTGATCATGCTCTTCTACCAATTGGTAATTTGTCAGAGGAGGCAGCAGAAGCAAGGAACAAACATTTCCGGCAATACCGGGAAAGATATTGCAGAAAATTTTGCATTCAATGCAATGCGGATGTTGTGAATAAGCTTTTTTTGACATCTGATCCATACTTAAGCTGCATAATGCCCAGACCCCCAAAAATGTCAAAGTCTTTCATGCAAGAAACCATTAAAATGTTGCTCCCATGGGGCCCATGTATCCAATTTGAGGACAGCAACACGTATGATGAAATGACTTCTGATGAAGAAAGATGGGATGATTTCTCAGATCAATATTATTTATTAACATTATTGTACTGTCATACCACTATTATGTACCTATTTTAAATTTTTTTAAAAATGTTTTTTAATAAAAAGGTTGTGTTTAATGTTTTTCTTAGTTTCTTTAATTCCTTTTTTATAGTTCTGACCTCTATTATACTAAAGTTATGAAATAGCATCAAAACTTACATATTCCTGTCAAATACTCCCGTGTCAAATACTGCTGTGTGCGGCGTGGAGAGTAATATACATCATTGGTATCAATAAACATTTTTTTTTTCCAATACCGCATGTAATTAAGGAGAATTATAATTATCAGTGAGATAATCCACCAGATGGTACTATACCAAAAAAAGCTTTGAAACGTCTTGTTTTGGATTTTGTGGTTTGCTTGCTAATATCTTCAATCATGTTTGTTTTCTGTCAATCCTAACCACCTATGATTCTACAGATAACATTTCGTCTGGTTTCGAGCCAAGATATTTTGATCGAAATCGAAAATTACACTCATGATGGTGAATAACGATGTTTATAGACTTTAGCATTTCATTAAAAAAACGGAGTATCTCAGTTCTTGTTTACCAACCCTCCTGTTAAAATTACCAATTTGTTCATCACTTATGTTGTTAATTATGCTTCATCCACTCACTGTGATTCAACATATAAATATATTGATTTCTTAATTAGTATATATTGTATTACAGTTTAAAATATGAATTTATGCTTCTATGGCTAATCGGACGATCCGCGGGAGTCTTAAATTTTGCATATCCAGGTGTAATATAGTATAATATATAGATAGAGTATAATATAATATATATAGTATATGGACCTTTAACGAATAACTAACATCATACTGACTCGGGACCATGTCATCATGTAGCCCCCGAAGAACAGTTTAATCAATGATTTTTTAAACCCTTTTAAAAAAGCCTTAAGTCATCTGCCGGGCTGCGAACTCGCGATCTATGGAAGAGTGGGTAAGATAACTGCTATAATACATTTTTAAAATACAAGTATACCGGTTTCTATTTTTCTTGACTGTTAAAATTTTTTATAACAGTCAAGAAAAATAAAAATTATTTATTACTTTTCGTTCTCCAGATTTAGTCTATTCTTTTAACCTCATTTTTGCTACTTTTTGAGACTATGTTGGTCTCATAATCATGCCCTAATAGTTAAAAAATGAGCTTTTAGTGAATTATATTAAATAGCATAGCATTCTAATTATAAAGTTGACACGTGTACGATATTAATATATACATAGTGCTTACAAATTGATATTACCACATAAGCCAAAAACCTTTTTTACACTTGCATAACCATGCAACTATTGAAAAGGTGTTTGTTTGATTGGTGTGGTAATTTGATCTATTCGTCATCAATTTGTAAGAATCCACAAATGAGATAAACATTTGACTCGAGTTAATTTTATAATTAGACCAGGCCTATGGTTTAATTATAGGATTAGGGCATGATTATGAGACCAACGTTGTTTCGAAACGTCGCCAAAAGGAAATTAAAAGAATTGACTTAATATGGAGGACGAAAAGTAAAAAAAAAAAAAATAAAAAAAAAATATATATATATATATATATATATATATATATATATATTTATAGCTGATTAAGTTTAGTTGGTGAAAGAGATGATTTCATACTGCTTTTCCTCGGTATTACTAGCTTTGTAGGACATCGCTCATGAAAAGCGCGAATCCAGTATCTATTGTTACTTTTTCAAGCAATAGGGCAAGTCAATACAGGCTTTTTCCAATTTCCTCTTCTCCCCAATCTTAAACTCGGCCCATCCCTGGGATTTCCTCCCGAACGGAAAAAACTTTCGATGTCCCCCAGCCATTCATCGATCCAGGATTTCCATCCATCTGTCGCTGGACGTGTTATGGAAAACTGTTTTTCAGGTTTGTAGCAACTTGTTCGTTAGAATATTCGCAGTACAATGGGCTCGTTCAATTATCGATATTGAATAAGTGATTAAATAGGCAAACATACCTCTGGGTTTTCTCACAAACCAAACTGGTTTTCTCTGTATGTTGAATAGATCACTAGGCTGAGCTCGTTGTGGAGCTAGTTTCCACTACAACGGGAATCTTTAATTAAGAAGATTAGGCGTATCATCCTATATTGAAATTTGCAAAACAATGAAACTGTAAAGCAAAGCGCTGTAATGTTCTCGGAAGTAATTTGTGAACCTGTTTCGCGTATATTTTTCAACAAACAAAATAATTGATCACACTATAGAGGAATAATCTAGTTCATCTGTATACAGATTATTTATTTTTCAAATTAATAAAGGTTTGTATTTGTAGAAATATTTGTCCAATTTAAAATATCAAGTTGTTCGAAATTTTAATGCATATAGTGATTATACACACTAATGATCCCAGACGGTTTCGTGCCTTTTATTTGTGAAATCCCTTTCACCGAAAAAATCTGCGTGGGGTACTTTTGCTATGATATTTAGATGAATCAGACGTTACAAATAAAATTATCAATAAACAATTATTTTAAATTTTAAATATCGGGTTATAGCCTTTTCTGTACATCCTTTTTTCCCATAGGGGTAGGGTCATTGGTATATTCCATACAGCCATTTTTAAATTGTATGAAAGTTAGATTACTCAGTAAGTCCAATCTTTGCTGCTACTGCTATAACTTATTTTATTACGCATATCTGTTATGTATTTTTGTCTATGTTTTTCAAATATTTATGAAGTTTAAACAATTTTTCTTGGTCTAATAATTTCAATAGTTCATATTAAATGATATTCCTGTTCAAATTTTAATTTCTCTTTGCTTCATGCTCACCGGGCACTCAAGCATAACATGTTTAGTATACTGGTCAAACATAATTAGTGATGGAGATATAAATTAATATTTAAATAAATGTAAAAAGCTAAAAAAAAACTTTAATTATATATCATTATTCTGATATTAGGACACTTGTAACGCACTTCAAGTTTACCGAAATCCTTTTTTTTCCAGCCATACCAGCAACCATTGAATCCGTTTCTTTAAATATTGGCCTTATATTTGTTATGAAATAATTCGTAACAACTTACGAATCAAAGGTGTTACGAAAATAGTTTTTTTTTAGGAAGATTAACGTTACGCATTTATTTTCTGTGAAGAAATCACGAATTTCAAATAAATTTACTTGTACGTTAGTTTGATTATTACAGGTTATTTTTGGTATATTCCAAGTATAAGACTGATAAAAGTTAAGAAGCAAATGTGATTTGTCAAAGATAGATCAATGTGCGATAATGGATAGTTAAGGGATGTAAAATGCTTTTAAAAAGATCAATGTTATCAAAATTCAATAGACGCACAGAAGAGCATTAGTATGAATAGAACTATATATATCATCAACTGTGAACATTTTTTAACATCATTTTTGGTTTGATAAATTTGTTTATGATCACAACTATATATAAATTGGGGATAACAATAATAATTAATAATGAATAAGAATCATTTTAATTAATATTACATTGTTATAATGAGTGCGCGTGCGTGCGTTCTGTGTATGCGCGTGCTTTTTATTAATCATGTGTATATTTACCTTCTTCAGCACATCACTTGCAGAAGCGTTTCCTTGCATGTATAGTTCTAGCATCCCTGCAAATAAAGAGAAGAAATTAATTTTATTTTCTTATTATTTATTTTAATCATTGATTATATTTATAAGAAAAATTATATTAATAATTATCCATTAATAATTATTAATGGAATAAATGATTATTTAGATCTTAATAAAGTTATCGACGTGCAAGAAATATTGCATGCTAATGTTTTAATTTATATGTAGAATAGCTCAGTAGTTAACAAATGAGTTTAAGACATTGAAACAAGATAGAAGTATTGGGGAAACTCGCAATTGGGAAAGTAGTTCCCGAAGTTCCGGAACCCTTGAGGATTAGATCAAGATAGTTAATCCAGTTAATGAATAATCGGATCATTGGGAGAAGCTGATTATAAATCTCTATTAAAGCTTTTAGTCCCCATTAAGCAACTTGCCGAAATGGATAATCATTGATGGGTTATCGGATGGAAAAATATATTTGTTTAGACATTATATTCTTCAGAGAAGCTGGAATAAGCAAGCAAGACCAACTTCGAAACATCACAAAATTTTGTGGATAATTTTTCCGGAGGGTGTCGCTTCTAGCTAAGTCACAACAATTCTTAACTTTTCATTCGTTCCCCTTTTAATATTTTCAAAAAATACAAGTTTGGTGTGGAAAAAAAATATAATTATGGGAAATGTGCATACTTCAGAAATCATTTCATCTAGAAATGAATATTTCAACAAATATATCTACAGCCCAGGTTAATAATTGGTTAAGCGGATTTTCTCCAGAGATAGTTAACTGCTTTCAATTAACCGGAATCGAATCATTATTGTAGTTTTTGGCTTTAAATGGAGTTGCAATATAAACAATGACTCCTTTTTAAGCCAATGCATTACTTAGAAGCCACGAAAATAACTCGATTCCAATTACTTAAGTACAAGAAACTCATTTTGGAGAAAATTATACTTAATCACTTATTCACCGGGGCTGTACATATATTATCTATACTTCGAAATGTTAGTTGAACATTTATTTCTTGATGAAATGATTACCGAAATCTACTGATTACCCTTTAATACATTATCTTTTCCATACTAAAGCTCACGATAACTTGTAGTTTTGGATAATATTAAAAATGAACGAATAAACAGTTTTATTAACAGTATTAAAATTTATCGTAACTCAACTAGAAGCGACAACCTGAGGAACAGATATCATATTCTGTTATAGTGCCTATCTTTCTAACAAAAATATATTTAATTATTTTTCTACCATTAAATTAGGGTTTCGCAATCGCGGCGCTCAACGGTGAGAGAAAACTGAGTAATGCTGAAAACCTTGAATTTGAAATTTCAAACTTTTACTTGGTTTTAAGTAGACGTTTCGAATGATTATTTTTATGAAGGCAATGTTTTGTTTGAAATATTATTTAAGATTGTCACTTTTATAATCGTTCAAAATAAAAAAAATATTGATTTTGAAAACATCTTCAATCAGTAAGATTCCCATTAAGTTTGATGTGTTGAAAAAAACGAACTTTTAAAAATATTTCGAACTGACTAACTATGATTTTAATATCAAAGAAAATCTTTAACAGTTGTTTTAAAATTTTCTACATAGGTTAATTAAATTTTTTTTTCTTAGCCCCTTGGCTTTTATTAATTTTTGATAATAACATATTAATATGATACATGGCATCTCTTGTACTGCACCAAGTGCATTTTAAGAGAGGATTGCGCATTCAATTATCTTGAGATTACTTAGATGGTAGGGGTAGGGGGTCTAGTGATGGGGCTTACTAGTTCTTTCTGATTGAAGTTTGCTAGTAGTTTACTCAGTCCACAATGAGTGTCTGTACATGTGTTTGCCAGCGCTGAGGTCGGCCTGTCGGTGTAAGTGTGTTGAATAGTGGGTGTGTGCAGTGTTGGAGGCTATCAAAGAATTTGATATGCCTCCGTTTGATGAAGTCCGTTACCGTCGGGAGTCCGAGGGTCTCGTGTATTATGTCTGATTTCGTCCTTTGTAGAGAGGTGTGCCTTACTATACACCTCAGTATACGGTTTTGAAATTGTTGGAGCCGTTTTGAAGTTGTTGGTGAAATGTTATTCAGCATATGCGCCCCATAAAGGAGTGCTGGTCTAAAAACTGCCTTATAAATCATTACTTTGAGGCGGAGTAATAAGCTCGGTGAGGTTAAAAGGCGATTAAGCCTGTAAGATTTTGTTCTAACCGACCTGATCTTCTTATTACAATGTTGGGATAACGTTAAGTGCCGGTCGAGGGTGACACCGAGCTACGGTATCCTAGTCGCAGGTTTGTTTACTCTGCCTACTACTCTATAAACCTTAGGTAGAGGGCGGTTATTATAGCTACCCTTTTCCATTTCTCTAAAGTTTGTTCAACCTGTACCTCAAGTAAAAGGACCTCACCCAGAAAAAAGGGCTGATAAGAGAAAGAGGAAAAGTAATAACATCATCTCCGTATAAGAGTGTGTTAGAAATGGAACAAAAAGAAAGGACGATTAAACTACAAGAAAGAACCAAGAAAAGTTAAGAAAAGGCTGCTAAGAAATCCCTCTTAAAAATTCCAAAATAGAAGTTTGTAAGAAAAGGAAATGGAAAAGAGGAAGAAAAAGAGCTAACAGGTCCAGCCAAACCCCAAAGTAGGCCTACAAAAAAATCCAAAGGATCGCCTAATCCTGGTGTGAGCGTTGGAAGAATGCACGTCGTCAGTGTCTGAAGATGAAACAGTGGGAGAAGCAACCTGCATATTTTGTAATGAATTTTACGTCGACTCTAAGGCTGGTGAAGGTTGGATCCAATGTTCTGGATGCCAAGAATGGGCTAACGAAGCGTGTTCTCATGCTGAAGAAGAGGGCAACACCTTTTTATGCGACTTTTGTTCTGATATAGGCCTAAATAAAAGCCTTTCATTCCCATTTTTTAAATAAAAACATAAAAACCGTTATTTTAAGTCTTTGACTACTGAAGACATTGTCCTTTCAAGCGGAAATTTTGCTTTACAGTTTTCTATCAGTTAATTTTGCTTTTTAGTCAGTTTTACACAAAAAATTAAACATTTTTATCACTATCCCGTTTTGTCCAACCAAAGTATGCTAAAACGGGATATGTATGAGTTTGGTAATTACTTTTGTTTACTATTTCACAGTCATTAAAATTAGTTAAAAATATGTTTTATGTTTACTCAAATAAATGTTGTAGTTACAAAAAAAATAATGTGTGGTTTTCTTCAACATATTTTCCATAGTGAAATAAAAACAAAACTGGTATCCCGTTTTGTCCAAATCTCCCCTATCTATCATCTCCATCCAAAATTCAATTAGACCACTGGATAGCTAATGGATCAAAGAATTCATTATGATAGTAGTCCTGATATGAACCATCGCGCGCGGTGGAGGGGGAAGCATTGCTGTCTTGAGGTAATTTTGCTGCGAATCGAGATTTCCATTCTGTATAAGTTTTGACTCAGAGAAGCTGTCCTCAAAATCTATCGATTGCAAATAATACATTATTGTAAAATAGTGACAGTGAACGAAATAAGGTGCTAGATTAAAAAAAATATCAAAAGTAAATAATGTCGGCCTGTACGTGTCGAATAGCCAAATCCAAATACAGAGATCGTATATGGTTGGAAAGGGCCTCTTAATAGCGATCGAAAAGTAACAATAAAACACCATATGGCCGAGCCAAACAAACCTATAATTAATAATGCTATATAAGACAGTAAGTTTTCGTTTACTTGATTTTTCATCTTTCACGTGATTTTTTTCCTGAATAAATAAATAATAATATTTTATATAAAAAATATTATCCGTTACATAAGCGTATTCACGTGACACACAAGGCCACGTGACACAGGCACACCCCATTTTTTTATTTTTTATATTGGCAATGGCCAAGCTACTTAATACCTTAAGTTACTACATTAAATGCCAGAATGTGTATTTACCATCTGTGTTAAACAATTGTATGCAATTAAAATATCTAAAGTGTTATAATGTTTTATGACATTCAAAGAAATAATCAAAATAAAATAGATAATTACTTGTTTTTAATTTGTCCAATTTTTACTGAAGTCAATATTAATTGGGTACCCACAATATGGGGCAAAATCTGGTGGTTGAGTTTAATATATGACAAATCACTTCCCTGGACAACTGTTGTCAAAGAGAAAGAAGTTTTGTCCCTGACACGTACTGAACCCAAGACCCTTCATGGTTTGTAATGGTAAAGGTTTTTTTTTTACGAATAAAGAATTTAAAAAAAATTTATATGTGACACAATCTGCTTCAATTGGCAAATCATTTAATAACTCACGAGGTATTTAAGGATTGACATATCACCACCACAAATACAAGACTATTAATTAAACGGAATTGAATACACTTCTTACTATGATTCATTACGATACCAGGGCAATTTTCATAGAGGATTACGCTGACATGAGCTGATTCGGATAATGGTTTAGCTACATACATAATTAAGTGGTTAGGGATATTTCGATGAATTTCTAAAGGCGTGAATAACAATGATTAACAAAAATTGAATATCAATGTTTGAATTTAAAAAAAAAATCTTTATGACGTGTTTTCTATTAATTTTGTCTCTTCATGAATATCTATGTACGTATATACTAGAGCATAACAAGAACTTGGACCTTGTTTACCATCCGATTTTTTGTTTACAGCGCGATTTTTATACTTCTCTATAGTTATCATTTCTTTTATCTTCCGTTTGAAACTATTTTCCTCTCGGTGTATTATTTTTTGTTTATCGAATTTAAATGTACGTTTTGTTTATCTGAATTGTGTAGTGAGCCCTGTTTGATCTGGTTTATTAGGGTTTTTTATTATCGAATGACAACTATTCTTATGTTGGCACACTCTACGATTTAAGTATTGTTCCGATGTTCCGAAATAGGATTTAACGCATTTATCTTAACACTGGATTTCGTACACGATTTTTGATTTTACCACGCAATTATTCGAATCTTTGATTTTTGTAAATAGTCTTGACACTGTGGCAGTGTTTTGAAAGCAACGGCGGAGTCATTATTACTTTTGTTACCGGTGAGTGTTTTTTCTAGTATTTTCGGAAGTGTTGGTACATAGGGTATTGTATAGTATTTATTTTTATAATTTGGGTTTTTTGTTTAGACAGTGTTTGTGTTGTTTTGATTAAATTACTTAAGAGGCTGTGTGGATAACCATACATTATATATATATTGGAAGAATCATAATTCTGTATGTCTATAACATTTTCCAATTTTTTTTCAATGTTCTGCCTAAAAAAAAAATACATATTGGCATGCAATATACAATTGTAAATTTAATTCTAATATTAAAAAAATGTTTAAACTGAATGAGTGATGGCTGTAACCGTGGAGAAACTACAAAATTCGTTCTATTTTGAAAATGATCCGATCGGTCATTTGTTTTTTAAATTTATTTGTTGGAATTGATCACATTGAACTTACAACATTATACAGTCAATTGTTACTAAAAAAATATGTTAACTTGTGAAGGAATCACTCATTGCCAACACTTTAATGTCTATTTCAAGAGCTTTGGCAATCTTTTTCAAGACGCCTCTAAGAGTTAAGATCAGTTCGACAGTGATGAGTGAAGCGTTATTGATTGGAGGATACACTGTTGGACAGGATGTAATTCGTTTACTACGAAGATGTTAAGTAATTAAATTGAATAAAATGTTACCAAAATTTTTTTTATCATATATAGTATTGTCTTGAATTGAAGTAAAAATATTAAATTAGGAATATATTAACGTTGGCGCCAAAATGATAAATGAGATGTTATTTTTGAAAGTGGTATAAGTAATTTTTTTTTAACGTATATAATAATTTTCTAAAAAAGGGCAATTAGCAAAGTTTGATGTTTTTAACCATATAATATACCTTTTAAATATGACTATAAAATAATACTATTTAAATATCAATTAAAATAATAAATGATTTTTTGTTAGTTAAAAATGAACTTATAAACTTTAAAAAATAACAGCTCAAATCAAAAAAAATATTTATATTGAAAATATTCCATCGCTAATGATTAATTTGAGAATAGAGAAAAAAAAAGGTTGGTTTTTCTACTAGTAAGGAGATTGTAAAATTTTTAAGGAATTATTGAAGAAACTTTAATGGGAAAGAAGAAATACATATCGCTCCTTCAAAAGAACAACGCCATGACTCAAAAATTGGCATCTTTGAATGGAGCCTTCAGTACCAATTGTATTGATTGAAGCTTTTTGATTCAGATTTTTAGTAACATTTTTTTTAATGAAGTCATATTTGGAGTTGTATCACATTTGAACTTGAAGTTTTGTGGGAATAATGACATAAGTTAAAATAAAAAAATATTTACAAATTTTCTAATGGTCCATAAAAGAATTGCAGTACCATCATTACAATAGGAATGCTTTGCTTCACCAATACCCTAATTCTTATTTGTATATCTCACATGGGTATGTGATTTTGCCTATCCAGGTTTGAATAGGATAGGGATTATTTCGAGTACTTGACATCGTGCAGGCTCGGGACCCCCGTTTAACGCCCCTTTCGAAGGACGACATAGCCACGGATTTATTACTCCCTTTAAAAAATCTATGGCCACCTGTCGGACTACGAACCCGCGATCTGGAGCTTAATAGGTTGTTATGCTAACCACTAGACCACAGGTCGCCCAATGAAATTTGTTCTTAGTTGAAAAATTTTAGACCTTTCGCCTGACACAGCGAATAATAAACTAGATTTTACAGCTGTCTCAGGATAAAACTAGATACCCATGTGGGTTTTCAAGAAAAGCCCAAGCTGAGGACGGGCAAGAGATGGGGAGCAGCACCGGCGACGGATGAGGGATTACTGGGCGAATAACAAAAAGTAAAAAGAAAAAAATTCAGTTGAAATGACGTGGTCCTGAGTAGGCCAATACGAAAAAAAACTAGATTTTTGTGCCCCCTGGTATTAAAAGGTTACAGTTGGTTTTAAATGGATTTTAGATATACTTTTTTCTATCCATATATATTTTTTTATTAGTTTCGCAAAGTTTAAAAGTAAGTTTTATTCATGCAGAAGTAGGCCTTTAGGAAAAAAGGTTTTTTAATGGAATAACTCTGAGAACATATAATTCTGTATCTAAGTTTAACATGGAGCCCTAATTCAATATATTTGGCGTTGGTAGGGCCTTTAAAAGGTCAAACCCAGTTAATGTTAGAAGTGGTAGGAAATGAGATTACTACCTAAAGGGCCCTAAATGAAGAGAGAAGCCGTACTTACCCAGAGGCAGCGGATGAGGCTGGACGAACCTGAGGAAGCTCTTGATGTGGAGGTAAGGGTTGAACTCTGGGCTACCCTGGAGGTGGAAGCTGGGGGTGGCTGGCGGCACTGGAGAAAACACGATCTGCCTGGGGGCGGCGCCGGAGAGCAGCCTTCTCTCTGCATCTGTGCATGAACCTGCTGAGTATTCGTCATCGGTTAGGGTTCAAATATACCTTAACATTCTGAAGTTTTAGTACTTGAATCTGGTAAACATAGTTTTTTTCTACAAGCCCTTAAAAAAATACTAAGTAATCCTTTAAACAGTAATTTATTTTCACGGTAAAATACAAACTGTTCAATGTACAGCCTTTTAACATCAGGCTTCTCTTGGAATCTTATATTGCAAATGTTCAATGTACTCCTGGCTCTGCTCTATCCCCTTGCCACTGAGGTATAATCTATAATCTAACTAAATTATGTATAATATAACTAAGCCTGCTAATAGGAAAAACGGACTACCAAAGAACAACTACAGGCACCAATCACATGTGCTCTGTATACTGCCTCAAGTATTACCATAGAGTAGGAACTCTAAGTAGAAAGCCAGCAAGCCAAGAATCAAGAAGCTCAATTCAGCTCATAATTGACATTTGCCATTCACAGGTGTCTCATTCATAATCATTAATAATCACTATTAGTAAAAGTTCCTTTTTGTTGTTACCATAATATGAGTTACATAGAATATATTTATATCATCTCATTTGCATCTAAGCCAATGTTTAAGAGGAAGAAAATGGTAAAAGAGGAAGTTGAGTTCAGTAAAAATTCTCTTAAATATGAATAATTATTTATTTGAAAGCCAACGTTATGGCCCACATAGCAGGTCTTCTTCAGGACTTATAATGGGATAAAGGATCGAAAGTGAAATGAATGAACATCTTGCATATTAAGCCTTTAACACCCCATCGAACATTATAAGCCCTGAAGATGACACCCAATGTATATATACACATATATATGTATATGAGGTCAACTAATATTATTCAGAATAAATCAATGTTTAGTATAATGGTATGCTAATAATGGTAAATTTCCAATTTGAACACAAATCTTTAAACTATAAAAAAAATTCAGTATACGTTTTACATTTTTATTTTCACTTACCTGTCTATATATGAACTTTATCAAGAATATAGAAATATTATGGTAGTGAAAAATTTCAATTTCGAAGTTAAAACGGAAACAAACGTTCCCCCGACAAGAAAGGAGCTAGAGGAAATTTAAATTTAATTGGGTAGTTTGGGTCTGTCAAAGAGTTACTGAATTATTCTTGGATTATAGAATCGTTTAAAAACTGATGAAGGGTCTAGGCGAGGTTTTTTTTTTTTTTTTTTTTGGAAAAATCTATTTGATTTAATTTTATAAACTAGAATTATAAAGTAATTCAGTTTCAGTATAGTTCGGTTTGGTCAATATTAGCAATTAAATTTTTTATGAAACGCGTATTCTAGTCCTTCAGTCTTGTTTTCTATAAATCCTTCAACCGATCGTATACATGTACAGTTCATCACCGCGATAGAGAAAACTAAATAAATGATAGGAAAACTATAATAGCAATAATCGAGAAAATTACACTGCTCACAAAGTATTTTTTTAATAGTAAATCATAAATGATCATCTAAGCTAGAAAATAATCTACAATAATATAACCAGACCAATACTAACAAGGACACAACGAATTACAAACATTTTAATTTTATTTGTACTTTTAGAGAATAAAATCTGCTAAGAATATTCCAAGTAAATTATGAGAAAGCTTTAAGAAATTAATTATAACAAAAAAAAGTAGTGGAAATTGAGTGTTGGGTATTGAACACGTCGTCCAAGACTTTTAGAAAACATTACAAGGTAATATCAATTAGATAAAAAGCTAGTGATGAGTAAAGTAGATTTTCAAACAGAAAAATACAATTTCACCAGTATACATTTTTTTTTCAAACTCATTTAATTTCATTCTTTCTATATAAACAAAGTTGTGTGTTGAATTTACCCGTGGTAATAATTTCTGCCAATGACCTTCTCACGAAACTAATTATGTTCCAAACTTTACGGTTCCTCCATCATTAACATGCATTTACCAGCAGTATCCTGAATAATTACCTTTTGATTAAAATGTTCCAAATTTAAATGGAAATTTCATCAGTAGGAACAAAACTTCAGTTAAATAATATGTTTTGGAGACCTTTGTCAAAAACCTTGTTTCGTCATTTGTCGTTATTAAATTCCAAAACTTTACAAAAACAAATATTTCCTATACAATAGGTTACACGATTGAAATAAAATATTAATTATTTGTTTAATGTATTAAAAACGTTCTATCATAAATTATTGAAATCATTTATTTTAACTACTAATGGGAGAAGGGTACACTCTTTCCGCGTATTGGCGGACCAACCCCATTTTAATTTTATTAAGTTCATTTAATTCTATTACTCATTGCTCTAATTGTATAATCGTAATTTACTGGTATTCTGTAGTTAAGTGTGTATTTTTTTTTTCAATGTAGAGTTAGCAGGAACTAAAGTTTCAAGTCGATATCGTAGCATTTTAAATTTGACTTTCAATTCCAATGCTCAATGTACAGAAAATATAATATGGGTTCTTGAAATATACATAGATAATACATGATCTGGTATCTATCAAAAGTCGATTGATCTAAAAGGAACTATTTAAGACAGATTATTGCTTCATTTCTACTTCCAAGATGAAGCTATCTCAATTTATTCGATTGTCAAATATCCTTACTTATTTAGTACCACTACAACCCAAAAAGGGCGTGGGTTCAGTTTAGGACTTCGTTTATAAGTGCAGTAGTATCCGAGATCACGCTCAACCAGAGTTGGGCAGTAGTTAACTACATTTGTAATTAACAACACAGACAATTACTTAAGTAAAAGATGAATAATTATAATTTACAGGGCTCTGTGAACCTAAAAAACTTAAAATCTACAATTTAAAACAAGTAAATAACTTTAAGTAGTTGCAACTACAACTACTCTCAGTAGTTGGTAGTTGGCAGCGCGCAAATACTATTTGTCAACTATCAGTTGTGTAGTTGCAGTTTTGAAGTACAACTACAGTAGTTGGAAAAAGTAGTTATGACCGCGAATACCAACTAGTAGTTGTAGTTGTAGTTACGGAGCTACAACTACAGTTACACTTCAACGAATAATTCACACTACACGTTTTTGCAAACTTTTAGCTTTTGTAAATAGTTACATAATATAATTTAAATAATCAATTTAATATATATTAGTTTTATCGCACCCGTTATTTCGCCAAAGAAGCCAAAAAATATTATTTGGAAAAATAAATATAAGTTCATTGAAAAATTATTTTATTCAATAATTATTATTATTATTTGTTTCAGTGTATATATATACATATATACACACATATTTAATACAAAATAGATAGAAAAAGTAAAATCAGTAAATTAAAAGAACGTACTCGTGTAAAATTAAAATTGATAAACAAAAACTAAACCATTTTTATTGATTTTCTAACATCAACACTTCAAAATTTGTCGAAACGGAAAGCGTTCACTTTCAGAATGACACGTATCTCAAAGTTTTTATCAGACAGTCTGTTGGCTTTGGGAGCGTTAGTCATTGAGGCAAACGAGAAGAGCCTCTGCGCTGGAGCTGACGATGGAATAATTGTGTTTGTTTTGAAAAAAATTCGTTTGATGTAGGGGTAGTTGTCCAGCATATTCATTTTTATTGAGCGGTCATTGAGGTAATTGCACATTTGCACTTATGCTCGAGGTTTGTTTTGGTCCTTCATTGCTTCCAAAATAAAAAAATAAAATTCGAGGGTAATATTTCTTCTTCGAGCTCGTTTTCATTTGTAATGTCTTCTTGTTCTTCTTAAATAACTTTTGTAACGTCAGCCGCGAAAGGTTTTCAAGGCCCTATCATGATAGACGCTATCAAGGGAAGTGAGCCACCGCTTTTTGAACAATGGATTCGAGAAAGCAGCAGTAGCAGCGATTTCTCCATTCGAAAAACCATTTATCGTCTACCACTCGAAACAGCACATTAGAATTTACCACACATCGGGAAATTAAATCTTCAAATTCATGTTGTTTTAAATTAATTTTAGGTTTACGCTGTACGTGTACTGTTTTTCTTTGCTCATCTTGCTGTTGCAATTTATTTTTTTTATATTCCTTGTACTCTTGTACTGCCTCTTCCCCATGTTTTCTTTTCAAATGGGTTAAAAAGTTTGAGTTTGAGTTATTTCCCCGTATTTCAATACGCGCAGGCTCACATTTTTTACATATTGTGACTAAAGTTTCAGAAAAACATTTATTTGGCAATAATTTAAAAACCTTACCATCTACGATGGTCAGTAAACGTTCATAGTTGTTGACATTTCCCTCTTTCTGTTTGTCAGTGCCTATGACCATGGACTGCGTAGAAGAGGAAGCGCGGTGATCATCTCTATCTACACTATTAATGCTCAGTGCCCGAGTGAGAAAATTCAATGAGTCATTACTATTGCTAGCACTGTACTCATTATTATAAATGAGTATACATTTTTAGCAATTTATTAAAACAATAAGATAATTTGAATGAAATTTCTCCCTAATTCTGACACTTGCCTATCAAAATGACCTAAGTTCAATAATCAACATGAATAAAGGAACAATGTATGTTTATGTTAAATGTTGTTGATATTATTATGTTCCATTGCCCTGCGTGTCAATGAGTAAACAACTATTTGTCAATAGTAACAACTCTATGTTATACGAAAACTAAATAAATGTAAATTTCATATCGCCAATTATTTTTTTAATCGATGATTTTCAAAGATTCTTTATGTTTTATATATTGGTTAAGTTGGTATTTATTTTGAAAAGTAGATACATTTTTTAAAAATTTACTAATACAAAAGTCGAATAAAAGATTGGAATAAAAATTGTTATTTATTTATTATTATTTTTTTACAATCAGTTTGTTTATTTCAGCCTACCCATTTATAAAATAAAATCCCCCTTTATGCTGATTCCAACTTTTCATCATCAATAACTGTAGTTGTAATTCTATAACTACAGTTACTACTATTAGTTAGTAGTTGGCAATGCAACTACCTTTTCTAACTACAGTAGTTGTAGTTGTGAACTCCAACTACTTCCACTGTAGTTGGCTAACAGTAGTTGTGTAAAGCCAACTACTAGCTACACGAGTAGTTATAGTTCCAACTACTTTCGAACTAATGAAGTTGAAGTTTTGTAATTTGTAGTTAACTTCTTTTTGCCCAACTCTGCGCTGAACCACTAACACAATACAATAATTTAATATTAGAATGAATAAAATCGCTATATAATGAATAACTATAAAATTATTTCGACTTAAATCGGTTCATAGCTCGGTCAACAGTGAGAACTAAGAACTGCGAACAAACCTGTAGCGTATAATATACAAAGAAAAGAAAATAAAGTTGCTTCTTAGAATATATTTTAATTAAAAAACTTCACCTAATTCAATCACTTAATTTTACCTTAACTAGTAATATTAATGCTAAGAACTATTATATATGATCTGTTGTTGAATTACAAAGAACATATGAGAGAAGTGAATTATTATCTTATTTCATTTTCCAAAATGGTATTGCCAAGATTTCTTCGACTTTTAACTATATTTTTTACTACGGTGAAACAGAGAGGAGTTAACAGATACAAATTGAACACAAAACTATCCTTTGTTGAAATAATTGCGGGAAAATGAAGTGAGGTGTCTTTGCTACGGTCCATCTCACTTTACAGAGGTAAAATAAAAAATTACAGCCATGTTTATCTAATAGAAGACAGTAATAATATTTGAAAAATATAAATATTCATACTTTTTAAAAAAAAATTAATCGTTCGTTCAGAGAGTTTTTGTTTCTTTACCTCAATGAATATTTAATTGAATTTAATAATTTTTTATACTTTACCAAGAATAAAAGAGAAATACATTTAGAAATAATTTTATAATAACGCAGGACCTTGCATTATTAAATTGTTTTGGAAATTTATAATACAGATACAAATTATAAAAACCTTAAAATTAGTTACTAGTAAAATTACAACTAAATACTAGTGGTGGTACATCATTTGTAAATTAACATTAACTTCTATAATTTCATTTTAATGATAAAACAACAGTAGTGTTTATATAAAATTTGATATTTCAATTGCTGATATGAATTTTGAACTAAAAAATTAGAGTATGTAGAATTAATTGAACCAGCTATTAAAATAAATCTTATTCAATTCAAGTTCGAAAAAATGGCTTATATTCAAATTGGATATCTTAATCAAATTGGACGAATTCATTTTCCGTGTATGTAAGCTAATGATATAGGTGGCTCAAGTGGTTGGTCATATTTATAGAGCTACTTGTTTTTAATAAATTTTAAGTTTATGAAACATTTTATAGTATAAATTAATGCTTTATCAAAAATATAAAGTTCACACTTATTTAAGTATTTTTTAATGTTTGTAACATTGCAACATTGAACATCAGTCAGCAACATTGCATTGTTTAGATGTCATTGCCGGTTTTCTTTACATAACATATACCGAGTGGATATTCCATATGTTACTTGTAAGTTAGAGTTTATTTCCCAAATCATGTCATTTACACTGATGTATATTGTTATCTTTTAAATAGATTGTTAAATTTATTCAGATTTTTTAAAAATTGGAGTGGCTCAGTGGTAGAGCACTGAGCTGCCATGCCGAAGGTCCTGGGTTCAAATCCCACTCGCTGGGAGACTTATTTAATCCGTCAGGGGCCTAGAATGGATCCCGTGGGATCTAGGATCCTGGGGTTCACCAAGCCAGCATAAAGTAGGTACTAAATATAAAGGGGAAAAATCAACCAAAAACTCTGATGGTCGTGCGTGATCTAGGACAAATCACCTCCCTACTGCACAACCATTGTCCAAGAAACATTACATTCTCTACTATGTACTGAACTCAAGACTCTCCACAATTTTACTCTAATAGACAAGTTGCGTTATTTACACAAGTTTCAAGAGCGTCTCTAAACAGCTGTTTACACTGTATATGATCACCCTAAGGTGTTTAAAGTTATAAATGTGGGCGGTAAATGTGTTAATCTGTTGTCCCCATTATTTATATATTATGATATCTTATATTGTAATATTTTTCTGAAGGGCAAGGTTTAATGCCGGCACATTATGTCACCCAACAGCGGGAGGGAACTATCTATTATAACTTGGGAGCCCCAAGTGCCAAACTGAATTAACTACCCCACAACCTGACGTTCAACTTCTTGTCCTCCCGAGGCACGGAGGACCCCGACAATATCTACGAATATTTAGAAAAGCTCAGCTACAAGAACATCCTCGGATATTAGTATTGAGTAAAAAATAGATGGAGCAAAAAATTATGTCGATAACGTATACTCTTGTTAATTTTCTTGTGACTTCTATACCCGACTAATAAAAGCATTCGGTTTTGCGAAACCTGACTACTGCGCTGAGAAGCCCATCCAAGAAGCCTCTAGCCTGAGCCGTGGTATTATTTTCATTAGTCAGGCCTAGCTCAAATTACCTGCTGGATTATGTGACTGATATGATACCAAAGGAATGAATATTATATTGATGTTCACTAAGTAAATATGAAATAGAGGAATTTTGTAAATTTTTTGCAATTCAATTGTATCTAGATCCTATTTATTTATATTTAATTATATGATATATAATTATTATAGTATAACGATTTGTCTTCGATGCCCAGAGGAGGTTTCGCGTGTTCCTCTTGTTCGATGGGTTAAAGTGGCTCTTACCATCCATCTGTAGACTCTCTTTCCTATGTTCATTTCAATACTCTATACCATTCCTACACTAAACCATCAACTCACAACACCCCTCTTACATCTATAGTCCCCTACAATTGAAATCCTCGATCCGATACCAGGGCTCAAGATTTCGCCTTTCTGACCTTAATTTTCTAAGCTCAAAACTATATTATTTTTGATAATGTTATGTGGTTTGATTTGTTTTTTCTGTTTCTCTCAGCTTAATTCTTGTTATTTTAGATAACTTATTACATCTATACCAGTAATTATTATATATACCACAACTGTTTGGTACAAGGAAATGATTTGGTAAATATTGTTTCTCCGAATTAATCTGTGTTTTGGTAGATATATGTTTAATGAAACTGAACATTCATCAAATTGAGTGTAACTGACGGTTAAAATAAATTGTCTGTGAGTGGAAATATTAACGTTGGATTTTCACGGCCATGTTCTACATTTATTACTATTATTTCCTGATGTTATAACAGCATGGCATTGGGAAGAGGTTGTTTCATTTGTATATATATGTGTATTTTTAAATGGTTTATGGCCACCAGGTTGAAAAAAAATAAATGATTTTTTTTAAATATCGAATAAAGTTGAAATATAACAGAGTTTTCAAGGAGAATCCAAGGGTTCCACAGGTATTCCAAGGGTTCCACATGTAATCCAAGGATTCACGGGGTGCCGACAGAAATGCGTAATAATATCGAGGATACTCGGATACTTATAAAATTGGTTAACTCTTCATATATACTATATAATAAATATATGCCTGAAAATGATTTTTAAATATTAAAGCAGCTATGTTGATAAGAGGAAATATTATAATTATAATAGAGTAAGTCATAAGGGATGTCGTTGTTCAAAAGTGGTACTTTTATTATTTGTATTAGCATTAAAATATGCAATGCCTTAAAATTTATAATTTTGTAAGATTTATAAACAAAAATTTAAATAAATATAAAAACTAAAGTATACAGTTTTATATACGTTTAGTTCATCCCCCCAATAGTAATTCCCAATTCTGGAGTTATGAGATTCTCCGCTAATCCCGACTTACATGCCGTAGGTTACAGATTGCGTCTGTCTGTATGTTAGCAAGTATTATTAGAAACAGACTAACTTATTCGTTCAGTTCAGTTTATTTATAATTTGTTCGGTATTGTAATATTAAATTAAAAAATCAAAAGAAAAAATTTCGGCAAAAATACAATATTCAAATTCACATTCACTAGTTTCTGTTTCTACGAATGTTTCTGTTAATAAAAAAAATATTTCCCTTAGGGTAGATCAAAGATGAGTGGTAAGAGATAATTAATAATGAGTCTGTAATTAATCCTACCACTTAAGCACTACGAAATCACATGTTGAGTTTATATAATTTAAAAAAGGAGCTATCAATTAAAAATAATATTTTGAAATGATCAAGAATGTTATATAAAATAATTTCCATATATTTTGAGATCTCTAATGAAGACTAAGTCCACTTATAAAAATAGAATCTAATATAATGGAGGAACTTTTTTATGTTTATTATTCGTGAAAGGTGAAACCTTTATCCTGATGAATGAGGATGGAAAATGTTCTTCTGGTCTCAAAAACTCTAATTACTTTCAGTTAGTAATATAATATTCCTTGGAGAGAAAGACTACACGTCTACTTCGGCTAAAATCTAATGAATCTTCTGCATTCAAATTTCTTAATGGCCTCAAGACAAAATGGTTTCTAGTTATTTAAAATAGTAAGAAAAAATTGAAAAATAAAGTTTTGTATCTTCATCTATACACTACTATAACTCTAACTTTTTTTATTTTATTCATTATATTAGATAATTACTTTTTTATAAATGTGCTTTGTGTAGAGCACTGAGTTGCCGTGCTAGTCAATCCTACAAAAGTCCTACGTCGAAATCCAGCTATAGCAGATGAATTATTTCATCTGTTAAACAGTTGGATCCTTGGATTTGTAGACCCTCCTTGGGCTTGGGGGAAAATCTGGTGGTTGAGTGAGATCTAGCCCAAATCACCTCTCCTAAGGAACAGTAAAATCTTCATGTACTGAATCTTTGACCCTCCTTGATGCGAAGTAGTGATACCGATTTTTTCATATAACAGAAAATGTTGAAAAATCCATAACATCAGAAAAGGCTGACCTACATATTTTCATTAGAGAAGATTCTGTAAGTATCTTTTAATCCTTATTTTATTTATAACTATTATCATTATTATTACTTTAATTTGATATAAATGTGTCAACACATCACAAGCATATGTATTTAGTAATCACTTCAAATCTTGTTAATTATGAGTATTAAATAAATATTTTATTTTTTTAAATATATATAATATGATCTGTTGTTTTTTCTGCTAAGGTTTTAAGTTTGTAAGATTATTCATTTCATGAAATTTATGCTCAAGTTATTTTTTTGTTTGTTTTACAAACAAGTTTTTATTTTAATTGAAGACATATGTTTTTTGGGGGGAAGTTACACTCAAAAATAGTAAATGCCTAGTAATAGTAATTTAAAGGAAATTAAATGTAATATCTAATTACAATAGCTGGTCTGAACAATGAAATGCCAATCAAAGCGTTCCTGATGCGATTTAAGAGCTTCATTTCTTCATACAAACCTGTTAGCATTGTAAACACTCATGGAATTTTCTAGCTAAAATTTCGATCTTGTGGTATGAAAGGCATTATACAGAATCATAATAATGTACTCATGAATTTCAGTACCCAGAACGAATAATAACAAAAATCATATTATAGGTATTTATCATGTTTTATTACAAATGAAGGTATGTAAATAACTGAGGGGAAAGATTTAAAAAGGGGCTAACGACAGTTAATGAATAAGTATCTTTAGTGGGGAGGAAAATTAAAAAATAATTAAATAATAAAACCGAATTTTCCTGATAATAGAGCATTTTTTTATAACTACATTGCTCATATGAAAGAAATAATAATAATAGTGTAATAATATTTTGGGTTTTGTTGAGAAAATTATCACCGATATTTCTGTTTGCCAGTTTAACAGACTTTGGGTTTCTAAGTTTCTTTCAATATCAAATTATACATTATTTAACCATTATAAATTGATTAATTAACCTTTATAAAAGCCTGATCTATACATATTATAAAACAAAGTCCTCGGCCGCGTTTGTTCGTGGTAAAGTCAATAACTACTGCACGGTATTTCATGCGGTTTTCACCAATAGATACAGAGATTCACCAGAAAGGTTTAGGTATATAATTTTTCACGGTTTTGTGTAAATGTGTTGGAATATAACGATTATTGTCGGAAATGTAAGAAAAAGTATAACCGCCTGGGAGTTTTCATCTTAGACGCAGCCTAATATCTCTTATCTATCTATCTATACATATTATAAAAGAAAGTCCTTGGCTGTGTATATCTGTCTGTTAGCGGTAATCTTTTTTGTTTATAATAGCTACATAATAAAATACATTAGGCAGACAAACATGTAGGCATAATATGTCATCCTACCCGTGCAAAGGATGAGCCAAATATTAAAATAATATTCATGTTGAATGTTAATGTTCATATGCCCGTAAGAAGCCCTAAATATATTAACTTTTTTCCTTTAAAAAAAGATATGCCACAAATATTGTCCTTATGTATGAAAAAATCAAATACGGTAACTTTTTCCAATTTTAAAAATATTTTGAGTTATTTATTTATTTTTCGGGTTTTTTCCGAATACAATAGTACATTTTTCCTTTCAAAATAAAATAAAACTCTATTTCTGGTTTTGAAAAAGTCTCCAGATTTGATTTATGATTAATAAATTGTGATTTTTATTTTTTTGACAAATAAGATTAAATGTTGTTATTTAGCAGTAGAAAGTTGGGTCTGTGGCAATAGAGAATTTGAAAACTTCAAACAAATTTATTTGTAAAATTTTGATTTGTAGTAATCTTCTTAGATGCTGACGCTATATGAACGTATTTCAAAAACCTTCTGTAAATGTATTAGAAGAGACTCACAACCGGTGTGGTCAAAACTTATTTATTTTTATTATTCAATCCACAGCCTTGAAAAGGAACGAAAATGCTGTTATATGCTAATATCATTTTCCTTTTAATCATAATAAGGGAACTAAGTATTAATTCTTATACAGTGAGTCGACAAAAGGTACCCAACGTATTACGAATCTTGAATTAAGATTGGTAGAATTTGCCGGTTCAAATCACCCTTGTTCTGAGACGGTGTTTTTTAAAATCTCTTTCTTCTTAATTAGGCACAAAATAACTCCCTGAAAATAAAATAAACAAGCTGAAGAAGGAACGAAAGAATAACGAAAATAAAAAGAGAGAGAGAGAGAGAGAGAGAGAGATGGAGGGATAGAGAGAGAGGGAGAGAGAGAGAGAGAGAGAGAGAGAGAGAGAGAGAGAGAGAGAGAGAGAGAGAGAGTGAGAGAGAGAGAGAAACCCTACCCTCATTTCACATAGTTCCCCAAAAAATATGGGGTGAATTAAATATTCCAGTAGCGTTTAAAAATAAAATATTTTTAACGATGTGTCCTGTGCTCCTGGAGAGATATGAAATTATGATCAGATTATATACAATTATTTTATTTTAATAATATTTCTCAGTCCTGCAATGTACTGTTAACTGATTGTACTTATTTCTCATTAACCAGTAAGTTCATTGATTGTTTGTTTGAAGTAACTAGAAGTAAATTTCAATTAAAGTCATTGAGAAATTAGAAAACTCCATATTCACTAGATTATAACAGAAGCAGAAGTGTATTACTTCTCTCTAGCGAAAGGTTTAAAGGCCCTTATTTTAAAAAAATTAAACTTGTTTCGATACTATACAATGAGAATATTCGATAGTACTATTCTTGCCAGCCACTGGAAACGACTTTACAACTTGACTTCCAGAGCTTGATTCGTTTAAGTTCTATTTTATAAAAAATTGTTCTGATTTAAGTTAATCACAGCCGACTAAGCTCAGCTGTTGTAGTTTAGCTGGCCATGTGTGAGATAATGTCCTTAAAGTCTATTGACTATTTTAGGGCACTATTTTACCTTTGGGATTTTTCGAAGGGCAATAGCAGTGTTTTTATACCTTGAGCCGAATGGTAATATTCAACATTATTAGCCAAGGTATTAGAAATTGACAATCGGGATAATAAATGGTACAATACAGTTTTAATTACATTCTGTTGCAGTATATTTTTGCCAAGGCAGATTATAGCATTTTGATGGTAAGAAAGTAATGGGCTGTTGACTAATTAATTAATTTAGCATTTATCTTTATTTTACTTTTTACTGATATTATTGAATCAATCTAGAATACTACTTTTCCCATTAAGTCCTATGCTGCAAATTTTTGGGTGAAGAATTCGGTCATTACTCATATAGTCACAATCACAAGTCTCAATAAGAGGGATAATTTTGTATTTTAATATTACATAAAATATGACAAATAATAACTATAAAAATTAATAGATTAATAATATTAAACAGAAGCAATTTAACAGATTATACTCAATCAGAAGCAACATGCTACCAAGGGCAGAAAAATTCCTGGTCAAGCGGAACGATGAAATAGCGGGTGATATTTTCTTAAAAGGAAGCTTTGTCAACTTTAATCAAACCTTAGACACCCCTCAAGTTTTCATTAGATTAATTTAGAGCTATTTTTGGAATGGTATATTTTATTAATTATTAAAATTAGTAAAAATTGATAAGCAATTTTAACAATTACAAATCTGTTTTTCACCACTGCTTCCTCCGACGGACTGGAAGTACATAAATATTTGTACTGGGTGAAGCAAATCTTTGGTAGGTATCTCATTTCATTATTTTTGGTTTTCTATATTTATCCCGTCACTGTAAGAAGTTTAAGCTGTAATTCTTTTATGGACAGTGGGGTACATAAATTAATAATTTAAATAATTTGGATAGTTACTAGCAGAACTGTATAATGGCTAATCTTGTTTTAGGGTTGGATAAGGAATGTGATTATACTAAGATAAACTTATGGGACACGTGAAGTTTTTTGCTTGGTGTGTCAAATAATCTAGAATCTGTCCTGATGAGTTAACTTTGACAAGCCGATCTAAACGTGTCCGATGGAAGACATTACACGATGGAATGTAGTTTTTTATTCATATTAACATAAATCATGTGAGTAATCCGATGGTCATTGAGGGCTGAGAATTAGAAAATTATTGTTGAATGATAAAATATTATTGTATTAGTATTTTTGGAGTTTACTCCTTAAGAAAGGATTGTCATATTTAGCCCGTGGTATGAAAATTTTATGAGGAGTAAAATCGAATTTTAGCTAAATGTGGTGCGTTACGTCCCTTTCTCGTTAATATTGTGTTATTAGTTGCACATAATAGATAGAAATTAAAAGTTAAATTCCGGCACTAATCCGGTAACAGTGTATTCTATTTCTTTATTCTCGAAGTGTTGAAATTAGATAATTTATTAAAACCTGAAATTAAGATTAGCTTTGTTTGAACTAGTTAAGAAGATAAATATATAATATCAATGTTACCTTTGAGCGTAGATGTTTTTTATGTTTTGTTATTATGAAAATAGATTTAGAAATGTTTTAAATGGTCAGGGAGGAGGTTTGGCCAATAAACTTTGCAGTAAAATATAAATATATTGAGAGACGTTACGTTACTTTGCGGACCTCTCATTTGGAGGTTATGTATGTGTATAACAGCAACCTAACCGTCAATTTGTGTTGTTGTCAAATTGAAAAATGCTTACAGCGAAACCAGTTTTAATATGAAATCATTTATCGTTGGGTCTTTCAAAGATAAAGACACAGTGCATATTTGTTTATTCACTTAAGGCCACTAAGTAAAATTTTAATAGTGAAAAGTAAATTTAATTTTCACTAAGTAAAGATGAAAGTTTACACTTAGTACAATTCTTGAAAAATGAACTTAATTTAGGGCTATATTTAGACTTTACTTCTGGCAGATTACTCGGGACGACTAGATATGGTACAACTATTGATGCAATGTAATTTAGTTACCACAAACCTATTGTCACAGTATTTAATAATGATAATACTATTCACGGACTAAATACTGTTCAAAATCATGTTAAATTTTCGTGGTAGAACAAACGAATCTTCCCAAGAATGAAATGAAATAAAATTATTACTATGTGAAGTAGTTAATGATATATATTTCATCGGAATGATGTAAATATTTTGAATAAAGTTGTATATATGCTTTGATTATTTTTTTAAGATGCTTTCATTTACCCTCTTTTTACATAAACTACACAATAAGGAGTAAACTCCAGTCGTGCGTCGGAGCTGACACACACACATTTTTTTTTACTATATTTTCAAGATTTTTAAGTGTAGAGTTTCTTGACACTCTAAAATGTTAACAACGAGCATATTTGCTTATAATTACAGTAATTTTAATTTATTATTACAGTGGATAAAATATATAATCAATATTATTTCTGAAGGTCTACAATCCTACGCATGACGGCGGAAAGTTAGCTTCAACGATAGTAAAATAAAAAACCTGAACCAGTGCAACTCATGAAGGCTTTTGGATTCAGTAGATGGTAGAGACTGAACAGTTTCTAGGACAACGGTTGTGCAGGGCGGTGATTTTCCTTGGTCAAGGTCAATTTGGTGATTGAGACCTGGTGGTTTTCCTCTAAATAAAGCTACTCACTTTATAGAGGCTGTGAGATCCCCGGGAGGGCCTCCAAATTAACACAGTAAATAAATTAGCTTCTACAGTCGGATTTGAACCCAAGACCTTCGGGACGGCAACCTCAGAGCCATAATAATAAAAAGACAATTATGCTTGGCGTTTTACGTTATTACATTATTACATTTCTTGTGACTATTATTAATACTAATAAAAATTTCCATTTATTAGTTTCAACTTTAATGTAAGGTTGTCTATTGTTTAATGATAAAATTTATTCTCAGGTTTTTCTTAACTATCCATTTCTGATATTCAACTTCTAACCCAAGATCCCAATGGTAACTATTGATGGATAACACTATAAACATATATAAAATAACATTCAGTGTTATTATATATGTTTATATATACCATAATAATCATTATATATAACATTCAGTGTTGGTATTTTTCGATATTGTTGGAAGTATAACTGAGACTAATTCTTAATTACCAAGCGTTTTTAACTTGAGTTATTTTAAAATAAATACTTTTATTTTGAATCTAAGCTAAAAAAAGTAATCCACTTTTGGTTTATTATTATCATTTTAATTGTTTTTTTATTTCAATATGTGCCAATATCATTTATATTACTTCTTAAATAAATATTTTATTATTATTTCAATGTTTTTATTTTGACTTTAAGCTAATTAATTATCCATCATTGGTTGTATTTTTCCGACATTGTTGGATGGATATCTGAGACTGATTTTTAATTACCTCGAATCATGAACATGATTTTTTTGCAATATATATTTTGCATAGTAAAAACGTAGGCCAATCATAGTGTCATGAAAGGGAAATAATAAGTAATATACTTTTAGTGTTATCCGTCACTTGTGGCATATTTCCGACATTGGTGTAAGCATATGTGAGACATTTGTTTTTACAAAGCAACTTCAACACGATATGTTTTAAAACATTTTTTTTAATTATGAATAAAAACTGAAAAAAATAATTTTTGATTCTTCCCGTTGGACCCTTCTAAAGAAGCCTACCTGCCAGTTGTCCGGCTTGGGCGGCGGTGCAGTTGCTCTGGGCGAGGACCCGATGCACGACGAGGATGAGGAGCAGGGGGAACCTCATGCTGGACTGGCCTCGCTCCTCTTCTGTGGCTTCCCTAATCCTATCAGTCGAGTCTCTCTTACGCAATCGTAAATCATATATCGGGGAATAGATTTACACGCATGTCTCCCTTTGAGTATCATGTTTACTTATAGTTAACAAACAGTTGACTTCACTGGTAAGAAAGAATTAAATTTATTATCAAATGGAATGATATACATGGATATACTAAGAGACTTTCTGATATGGACAAAATAGATTGACTATTAATCTTCACCCACGGTGAGTGGTCAAGTTTAATGTTTTCCAGAGAGAGTTAAGTGTACTTAGGGAACTACAATCGTGTCATTCTCATAGTTTTATAATATTATACAGCCGTGGTTATAGAAATTGCGTCACTTAAAAATAATGGAGGATCTCCTTAACCCAATGTTGTTCTTACCTTTTGACTGTTTTAAAATGTTTTGCAAAGGAAAAGAGTATGTTATTAGGCGTGAAAAATAGTTAAAACCCAAACAAAAAATAAATAATATTCATTAAATGATAAATAAAATGTTTAGTCTTAACAACGAGGAATTTAAGAAAATTTTTTTTTTCTCATTTTGTGCTTTGATCTCATTTAAATATATATATATATATATATATATATATATATATATATACATATATATATATATATATATATATATATATATATATATATATATATATATATATATATATAACTTAAAGGCTTCACCACTCCAAAGCATAAAAAAAAAGAAAGTTAAGGGACAAATAACACACTTGAAGGCTGGTTAAACACTGACTTTATTCCTCTTATAATTCTCTATATATAGTATTTACAATGTTTGTTTATAAGAATTTGGTATTAGTGGATATACAGCTCTTAGTCTCATCTTAACTCCCCCCTGCCAGTTTACGAACATCTTCGTAAACTCTAAAAAACAAAAAAAACAAAAAAAGAATACTGGTACACCAACATAGTATAAGCTAAACTCCATCGGCACAAATAAACAAATTCTACAACTTACAAAACCAACTTAATACTATCTTACTCTATAGCATCGCTGGATATATACAATATAAGGCTTATACCTAAACTTTATTTACAATGACAAGGAAACTCTACCAAAAACAAAACATACAAAACATAAAAAAAAATTATATACTTCTATATATCACTAAATTCCTAAAACTACATAGAAAAAGAGGAAAAAAAAAATATCCAATAATAAACTAAAATAAATACAATTTCATGATCGGCCCTCCCCTGCCGGAACCTTAAGTTGTTCAATATGAACGGTTCTCCGTTTCCTGGGCTCAACCAGACTCTGAATAGTGACAAGATTATGCTCCCTAATCGTAATCACTTTGAATGGACCCTCATACCTGAGGACCTCCTTCGCACGATTCGACAAGATCTTTCTATAAACAATAGTGCCTATTTTAATCGTACCCATGACATCTCTTACTCCCTCATTCTCACGCGCCACTCTCCTACTCTTCTCTGCGGCCATTCGCCCGTGTGCTTTGCCCCAATTTCTCTCGAGCTCTACTCTGTTTGCATTTAATTGCTCGGCCATGCCCTCGTCCACCACCGTCTCCTCCTCGTTTCTCCTTCGTGCGCGTAACCCGAAAAGAGCTTCGAAAGGGGAAAACCCGGTGCCCATATGGATAGAATGGTTATATGCCGCTATTGCTCGGGGCATCGCCTCGTTCGCTTCTAACCCTTTATCCGCATGAAATACTCGGAGATGTTCCCCCAACGTATTATGGAGACGTTCAACCCCTCCCCTACTTTTCGGATGTCCGGGCGTGTTCCAATGCCACTCGATTCCCAACCTTTTCATCTCCTGTCGCAAGAGCGCGTTATCAAACTCTCTGCCCCCATCCGAGGAGATCGTGTTTGGCACCCCATAACACTGGTACCACATCTGTAGAGCGTCATTCACCGCCGCCGCCGACTTTTCTTTTACTGGGTGGGCCATGGCCGCTTTGCTAAACGTATCTAATATTGTTACCCATTTAAAACCTCTCCACGTAAAGGTGTCTATTTGAAGCTCTGTCAGGGGTACCGTGGGTGTCCGCGTCTCAGTCTGTAATCCTACTGGAGGGTGGCGGTCATATTTGGCCGTATGGCAGATGTGACAATCCCTTATTATCTCTTCTACCGTCTTCCGCATCCCTACCCAGTAATACTTTCTCTTTAAAGCTGCCAACGTCTCATTGATACCCCTGTGGTTCGTCTTGCCTTGATGATAAGCCATGGTTACCTCCTTTTGTTGGTCTTGATCCCGAATGGTCTCCACCATCGACCGGCATCGGATGAACATCCTATCGATCCCTATTTTCTCGAGGCGCCATAAGTTGCGTATCTTATCCCACACTGTCGCATTTCCAACATACAGGTAATGGGTCGCTCCCGCCTTAGAGGCATCTTTCAGCACACGACACATCTGCTCTTCCCGAACTCCAGGTTGTGACCAGATAGTGATGACGGAATGTTTGTCATACTTGGAAAATTCCATTTTCACGAGCCCCGTAGTCCTTGTTTTCCAGATGACCTGCCGGGACTTGTTGTTGACAATGTCATCAATTTCCTCCATCTCAACCGGTCTCTCGTTTCCTGACTCGTCCTCTGAGGATTCCTCATTGCCTCGGGGGTCATCCACACGTCCTCCTTCTCCGTCTGGTGTCCATTCCCGTACAAACCTTTGTAACTCCTCCGACGCTTCTGCACCCTCCGTCTCCAACATATTGACCTGTAATGCACGAGAGAGCCAGTCCGCTACCACGTTGTCTTTCCCCGGCTTATACACCACCTCCATGTTGTACTGGCTGAGGATCTCCTTCCATCTTGTAACTCGAGCTGAAGACTCCTTCAGATTACCCACCCAGAGCAACGGACGGTGGTCTGTATGCACCTTAAATTTTCTACCAAATACGTATGGTCGAAAGTGTTGCACCGCCCATATGATTCCTAACAATTCCCGCTCGAGTGCGCTGTAACGAGATTCCGCATCTGTGAGTCTCCTACTCGCGTATGCTACGGGTCGTTCCCCCTTTTCACTTTCCTGGGATAAAACAGCCCCCAGTGCATACTCGCTGGCGTCTGTGGTGATCGCGAATGGTTTCCCGAAGTCTGGGAATGCCAGGATTGGTTCAGTTTGCAACTGTAACATGCACCTTCTGATCTTTGCTTCAATTTCTGGCGTCATCTTAACTGTGCGCCCCTTTCGCAGCAGCTCGTTCAAAGGAACCAAGTTCTCCGCCATCTCCGGTACAAAACGTCGGTAGTAGTTGAGGGTCCCTAATAATCTCCTGATCCCCTTCACATCGCTCGGCATCGCCATCTTCCCTATTGCTTCCACTTTTCTCCCATCTGGACGTACCCCCTCCCCCGAAATCACATGTCCCAGAAAATTAATCTCCGTTTGTCCCAGAGTCGATTTTTCTGGCGACAGCTTCAACCCGAACTGCCGGATTCGCGTAAACACCCGTCGCAAATCTTCCAGATGACCCTCCTCTGTCCTACTAAACACCAGTAGATCATCCATGTAGACCTGGCACATGTTCTCGTCCAGTCCCCGCAAGAATTCGTCCATCAGTCTTTGAAATGTGATGGGCGCATTTTTCAGTCCAAACGGCATACGGGTGAATTCATAATGCCCCCTTTCGAATGTAAACGCGGTTTTGGCCTGGTCCCTGGGGTGCATCCGGATCTGGTGATACCCTGATTTTAGATCGAGCGTACTAAAGATTGAGGCTCCCCCTAGCCGGTCTAAAATATCCTCTAACCTGGGAATGGGGTATTTCTCGTCGCGCGTATTTTCATTAAGCTGCCGAAAATCGACTACTACCCTATAGCGCTCCCTAGATTCCCCAGCAACCGGTTTCTTCTTAACGGCCCATAGTGGGCTATTAAACGGCGACTTGCTATCCACGATGATCCCCTGCCGCTTTAACTCCTCAATCTCCTCGCGGATATGTCCTCGTAACGCTTGTGGGTACCTCCGCTCCTTTACATAAGTGACCTTCTCCGACTTCAGATGGATCTCATGAAGCGTCTCCCCCGTCGCGCTCAGTGGGTCTCCCTCGCGAAAAAATATATCCCCGAATTCCTCCCTTACGGCCTGTCTCCAGTCTGCACCCTTGGCAATTACTCCAACGCACCTAACACCCCCTTTCACATCCTGCACCGTTTTATATTTCTTGTTCCCGATCCGGACTACCCACTGACCCCCTGTACTACGAGCTCTCAACCCTAATTTGCCAAACGCATCGCATCCCAAAATCCCCCCATACTCCCGCGGCATGATTTCCACAACATGCAGCGTCAACACCTCTCCCTTCTTTCCCCACCTATCTAGGGCTAAATCGATTTCCCCTTCTATCGTACAGGGCCCACTCAAAGTGACCACTTTACATTGACATGGCCTAATGTCTGGCTGACTCTTACCCTTAAACAACAACTTTAACTTGTCCTTACCCACCAGTGTACAAGAACTCCCTGTGTCTACTAAACACCTCCACCCCCTGTAAAACTCAATAACAGGCAACCTGTCACCCTTCTTTACCGCACTATTCACAAAAAAAAGGTTGCCCCTCCGCTTACACCATCCTCATTCCCTTCTTACCTGCTCGGCACGCCTCCCTGTGCTCCGTTGTTTGCTCCTTCCTCCGGGAGTTCCTCTGCCACTAGGTTCGCTGCCTTCCGTCTCCGACCCTGAGGTCTCCGAGGATCTCGCAGATTCCGAGATTATCCTGCTCCTCCGTCCCAGTCTGTGAGCATTGATCTCCATCGGCTCACCTCTGTCGTGCTCTCTGCGCCGTATATATGGGCATTGTCTGGCCATATGTCCCTCACCTTGGCATTCGAAGCACCGCGTACGTGGACACTGAGCTACCAAGTGCCCTGTTTTGCCGCATTCGTGGCATCTCCTTTCCTCTCTTCTCCCATTCTTCCTCTCAACCACTTGCTTTCTTTCTCTTGGTGGCTTCTCTCTTCTCACAAACTCTCCCTCTCTTCTTCTTCCCGGCTCCTGTCTGAATCTGCTTCTGCCTGTTTCGTTCCTCCGGTACGACACCCTATTCCACCCTGGTTCTATCACTTCCTTCTCTTCCTCATCTCGAGCACTCGCGTCTACCATCTCTTGTGCACACTCCATAAATGTTCTATCTCTGGGTAGACCGTCCTTCTTTCCAGTGTCCCTAGCCAGTTGCACCTTCAGGACCGTGGTCATAAATAGCATCCACGCTTCGACAGCACCGGTGTCCATGACTTCTCTCAACTTCTCATTTATCTTATTAAGCTTAGCGAGAAGTCCTGCAGCATACTGTCCATTCGACTGGTTTGCTCGTTTCATCTCCCGAAACATCTGCAACATGTCCTCTTCTGGGGCCCATCACCCCCCTCCGTAAGCCTTTTTTAATCTATCCTTGATTACCTGCCACGAGGTATCCTCGTCCGCTTGGATCAGATTTAACACACTCCTTCTGACCCTCCGTGCTAAAGCTACTCGTAGCCTTTTGGCGTCCGCTTCCTCCAAAAAGTCCGCTGCAACCTGAGACTGAATACTGCTCATGATGCCGTCGCCGCCCTTGAGAAAGTGATTTAATTCACCTATGTCTCCGTTGAATTTCTCAAGGTCCGATATCTCCCTTCTCAGATCTTGTGCATTTGCCTTCCTTAACTTCATTTTTTCCAATTCGTTAGTCTCCTGCGCTATTCTGTTTGCCTCCTGCGCCGCTAGGTCTGCCCTCGCCATTGCTAGAGTTGTTGACGGCAATGGCGGAAACTCGGGATTCACCTGTTCAGTCTGCGGAGGCTCCAACGTTAACGTTGCTGGCCTAAGGATTTCTCTTTGCTCATTCATTTTAGTAAAATTATCTTCAAACCAAAAGAACTAAATGAAAATAAACCTAGAGAAAGAGAAAAAAAAAATCGTAGAAAACAAACCTCACTAAACTGCAAAAACGTTCCCGGGTTTCGGCACCACTTAAAGGCTTCACCACTCCAAAGCATAAAAAAAAAGAAAGTTAAGGGACAAATAACACACTTGAAGGCTGGTTAAACACTGACTTTATTCCTCTTATAATTCTCTATATATAGTATTTACAATGTTTGTTTATAAGAATTTGGTATTAGTGGATATACAGCTCTTAGTCTCATCTTAACTTATATATATATATATATACATATATATTTAATGCAATTATAACGGCTATAATGTTATATGGGTGTGAAACATTGAAATTGGGAAAAGGAAGGCAAGAGAAACTGGTAGTTGCGGAAATGGATTTCTGGAGAAGGGCAGCCGGAATTTCTAGACGTGAAAGGATTTCCAATTCAATAGTGGGAGAGATAATGGGTGCTCAGAATACCATACTCGAAAAAATCACAATGGTGAGATTAGGATGGATAATAATAGAATTTTAAAAATCATTATGTACAATGTACAAGACCTCGATAAAAATTGTATCCATGTACCATTGATATACCATTGATGTAATCCATTTTTTTAATATCTTCTTTGTTTGCATCTTTTTTATAAAAAACATTGGCCAATTTTAACAAATTTTTAGTGTCTAATAATGAATTTACTATACTTTTCTTTATTTTTCCATTAAATCCAGATGAATCGCAACCAGAAAAACAATGGAGAAATGCAACGATATTTTTGAAGGATTCATATTTGAAACTATTAGACCTAAAAAATAGATCTTTTACATTTCCAGAATCTTAATTGAGAAAATCAATGTCATGTTTACTTGAATTTAATAGATTCAAAAGGACCAAAAGATCATTCATTATATTGACTCACAACAATGAGAGTTTTATTAGTATCTCTGGCAATTTCTATCGAGGTCTTGTACACTGTACATAATGATTAAAAAATGTAGTTATGCGGGAAATCGAGAAAATACTTTTTTTAACCTTAACCCCCTTCCACTTCCCGACCTCAGATCGCTCGTAAATTATTTTTCCTTTCATTTTTGTTATATTCTCTTCCTTTTCCAATCGGTTTCATCCTACAATTTTTTTTTGTTTCAAAATTATAGATCCTGGTCTTTAAAGGCCGCTACATACGGTCAGTTTGGGGTGTTCACGTCGAACTGACTCACCGAACTGACCGTGTGTAACCTAAATTGATGTGATCTTACATCGAAAAAGTGGTCTGATGGACTTATGAAAATTCATCATTTCGGCGTGACACACCAAAACTCTGTTACAACTGAACTGTGACGTTTACCTGACACAGTTCAGTTGGTCACATTAGTTATCTAAGCATGCATACAGGTGTCGTTTGGATAGACATCACCCTTTCAATCGCTTTTCCTGACCTCATTTTTATTACTTCGCTTTGTGTGTTTGTTATTACTGAGTGATAATATGTTTAGTTGGGGCCAAGATTTTGTTTTAGAATTTATGGAACTGTTCAGTGGGGAGGAATATTTGTGGAAAGTAACTTCAAAGGACTATCACAAACAACAAAAACGAGAGGAATCATATAAAATTCTTATTGATTGTATTTATTTTTCAATATTTTTATTTGAAAAGAAGAGATATGTCCAGGACCGGGACTCGAACCAGGGTCGCCCAAGTGACTAGCGTGGAGTTCTTGCCAACTGAGCTATCCCGGCTCGCTTCTCGTCTAGACATATCTTTTCTTTTCACTGATCCCACATCCCCGCGTTCTCGCAATTTGCGATGTATACGAGGGGAAAAATGTTCTTTGAACATTACTTTAATTTGGATCTTGTTGACTTACGTCATTATATATTATTAGAATTTATTATATTTTATTTGTTATTGATTGTATTAATTTTTAAATATTTTTATTTGAAAAGCGAGAAGCGAGCAGGAATAGCTCAGTTGGCAAGAGCTCCACGCTAGTGACGTCGGCGAACCGGGTTCGAGTCCCGGTCCTGGACATATCTTTTCTTTTCAAATAAAATTGTTTAAAAATCACATCACCAGCTTTTGTGACTTCCATTTCCAAACAAATTTCCGAAATGTCAATTTAACTCTGTCACAATCAGTTAAGCTATTGATTTTGCGATATGTGGTGTCTCCACCGGCATTGCCGATTGATACCGCTACCGATGACGCAGTTGCAATTTGTATGCGCTTAGCGGTATTACAATATGTTCTCAGATCAAAGCCAGGCACATTCACTGACATGGAAACGTCCATCCAAGTCTCGCTGATTGCCGATGGTGGAATCGGTAGAGATGTCTTCTGAGTGAACGACCAATCTTTGTGCATTAATAGTGGTGATATGTATAAAGCAACGCAGACCAGGAACACTATCACAAAATTTCTTTATTTTGGCATCTAGTGTCCGCAACGAATATTGGGCCAATCTCTGGTATTCATCTCATATTTCTCTAACCGTAGGAGACTCCTGACCGAATCCACGATAAAATTCGGGAAATAAAATCAATCGTTTCGGGGATTGATCATATAAAGGATATCTTACGATATCACGCGACTCAAAGCCACATAAACTAGTTGGTTTTGGCACTGCTGGACTCGGTCATAAGGTGTTTTATTGATACAATTCTATTGCTCTTGAGAAGGCCTCTCCAATCGTATACAATATATGTAGTCATATATAGCTTTTCGTCGCGTTTAGGCGGATATTATATATTTTGATAATATTTTTTTTATTCTAACACCTTGTTGTGTTCACTGTTACTATTTTAAACCAATTTTTTATATAAAATATATAGATTTTGAAGACATCTGACGATTGAACCTTAAACGAATGTCTTAGCTTCTCCAAGTCAAAAGTTATACTGATTGGAAATCTCGATATGCAGCAAAATTGCCTCAAAATGGTGACGCTTCCCCCTCCTCTGCACGCGATGTTTAACAGTTCTCACTTATCGTAATGAATTCTTTGTTCCTTTAGCTATCCTTTAGTATAATTGAATTTTGGATAAAGATGATAGATTATTAGCTGCGAGAACAAACCCTTCCTTTACTTCAGTTTTTCAAACTAAGTGTTGTATAACCGCATACATACCCACAAAAGGGGTTATACTTCGGTTGTAGGCTCTAGAGAGAAAACGAAATTCATTGGGTTGGGAGTTGAAATTGACCTCCATACATAGACAATCTTGCATCTCATCAACACGAATGACTTCTGGGAATGAAAGTTGTATGGACTTTTCAAACTGTAGTGACTGAACAACTCTTTGAATGAGGCTCTGTGATTTGTGACACATTTCACGCTAGCAGGAATTTTCCTTCGTTGATTAGAATGTTTTCCCCAACTTCTGGAAGCCAGGTTAGCTCGTTAGCCCCCAGAATCGCTCGGATAAATTCATTATTCCCCTCAATGGGCATTTTGACTAGTAATTCAACCGTTCTGAGTTAATTACTCGCATTCTGTTTTTTCTCTTTTTGTTTAACTGCACCATCGTGATATCCATCGAATAATCCATCAGAAACCGCTGTTATTCATTTTCGGGACAAAATCGAGTTACTTTGTTTTTCCCTTTTGGTCTTCTTTTACATTTGGGGGATAAACCCCTGTGTCCATGGAATCCATGTTGTGTATGAAACCTCATGGGAAGATGACTGTAACTATCTTTTCTTATATTAGTGAACATTAAATAATTAACATCAACACCATTGTATTTAAAAAAAATTGCAAGTTAGAACTATTTGAATTGTATTTTAAAATGTAAACATCATTCAACTTTATGATGGTGAACTAATTTATTTCCATTGTTGTTTTTTTCATTTTTATTTACACGTTACTAGTTAGACACGTGACTAGTTAATTAGTAATGTTTATGTATGTTCAATAGAAATTTAGCCTGAATCTGAACCTTAATTGTATAGTCGTATCACTGAGCTAACATTTTGTCGTGTTTTGTTTGATCTGACCAAACGAAAGATAAAATACTGACCCTGTTGTTCTGTATTTAGAGGTGCTTTTGTTTTGTTCTTTGTTGCATCTTAACCTGGTAGTACTATTTTTTGTTTATATTAGAATGGACAGTTATTATTGTACTTGTCTGTTTTGTTTAACCCATAAGATGTGTTTACCAAAAAAATATGACACATAAGACCCAATTAACTATTTAGATTGGTCGATTAAATGTAGACGGATGGGGCTATTTAGTAGTGGGGATGATTTTTACGTTCTCCACCTATATTTGCCGATGACCAAGTTATCATAGCACAAGACAAAGCAGTCGCAAAATATATCTATGCAAAACTCACGGAAGAATATGAACTTCGAAAAGACTGAATATTTGGATACTGAGAATCACGGGCCATTGGACGTGAACAGTCTAAAGATTAATAATGTTACCGATTTCAAATATCTACGAACTGTCCTTCAAAAAGATAGAACGTCTTAAGGGGTTGTGGCCCGAAGAACCAAAGAAGGAAGAAAAGTTATGGGCATGCTCAAATCCGTACTGTGGATTAATAACATCTTAAAAACACACACAAAAAATTATTTTCCATTCTATTATAATGGATATAATGATACATGGTTTTGGAACATGAAAATTGGGAAAAGAAAGCAAAAAAGATACTACTGGTCGCAAAGATGGACTTCTGGAGAATGATAGGATACCCAATTCAGTTGTCTGAGAGATAATGGGTGCTCACAGTACCGTTCTCGAAAAAATCAGCTTTAAGCGGTTAGAGTGTTTTGGACTCCTACTGAGAACGAAAAAAATAGAATTAAAAAAATGATCATGAACTGGTGCCCTGAAGGAAGAAGCAGAAGAGGGCGACCAAGAATTTTATGTATGAACCAAATTGATAGGATATGGTCTCAACGAAGGAGATGCTTTTGACAGGAAGATCTGGAAAAAAATGTTATACTAAAATTTGGTTTGAAAAAAAAACATCAAATATTGGGGAAAAAATGGCAATCTCTCTATATAAAAAAATCTGTTTTGTAAATAAATGTAAAGTAGAAGTAAAGTTTATGCGAAATTAAGAATAGTAGAAATATGCATCACAATATTTGTTGATAAAAATGTTACAATAATATCTTTGGAGACGAAACCGAGTTCAGAAGAACAGAAAAATCAAAAGGAAAATTAGTCTTTACTGTTAACAATTCAGTGTTAATTAAATCTTTACCTAGGGAAAACAAAGTTAGGTGAAACTCGGCGCCATGTTATTGTGAAGATAAGTCAATGCAAATTCAGAAGTTTCTGCACTTGCTACTTAAACTAAATTAGAAGAGAATACAAGAGGATAACTAGAACTTGACACATCAATTTATTTGTGAGGTGGAAGTCAGAAAATAATACTTATAAATGTTTTTGACCTGTTTTATCATAATAGTTTCGTTTGGCCAAATGTGACATTACAAAGTCATTATGTCTTTTTTAATTTTTGATTAAAATTAAACGATTTCTTAATTATAGGATTTTTAATGATTCTGTGAGTAAACTGCATATAAAACACCATTCTCAGTAGAAATTCATTAGAAATATTGAAGTAAAAAAGATTTTTTTCATAAATTTAGGATTTTTCAGCTCTATACCAACAAAAAATATTAAATTTAAAAAATAGTTTTTTTTACTGATTTTTCCTATTGATTTTTATGTTTTTTTGGAGTATTCTGTAATAAGTAATAAATGCTGATGCTGACAAAGATCTTAATTTCAACTTTATTCAGGATCAATTATTGAGCCATCGGTTTAAACGAGGTAAATATTTTCCTATCAACTTAACATTATTTTCAACATTGATATCACTATGTATTTATTTCCTTCCTATTTTAAAATAAAAATATTCTGCCTTTGAAGTGCTTAATATTAATAGATTTATTGATAAACTATAAATATATAATATTTACATATTAACTTTGATATTTATGTTATTATTAACGTTAATATTCATTGTTTGTTAACATTATTACTCATTAATAATATTTATAGAATTGTAAATATTATTAATATGTGTATTCATAAATTTATTACCGTCCCTTTAAAAACAAAATGGTATAAATGTATAATATAATTATATTTTTACTACTAGTTATTGCATATAAATTGATTGTTACAAACTGAGTTTGCACAAATATGAGAATATCAATAGGATATGATGATTGATTTTCGATCGAACAATGAGTATATTTTAATATAGTGAGAATATGCACTGTATGTTGATCACTGTTAATAAGTGCCGAAAATTGAATCGAGACCCAAACAGTCTTGATTAAATTAACTTCTAGATTATAGAAACGTTTAATTAACTGGGAAAATGTTCAGCTCACAGCTGACTATAGTACTATGGACCTAACCTTATATTAAATGGCTCTTAGACATGTATATTTTTAATATTTCATTATAACAAAATCAGAAACAGGGTGATTAACAACAATTAAAACTAATCTATTATATCTAAATACTTTTGATAAATAATGTTGACTTGAATCTTTGTAAAATGTATAGACATTACAATCTTAATTTGGATACTTGTAGGACACACATAACACGTCACACCGATGTACGATGCACTTGCAAAATCTTCAAAAAGACAGAGCCAAATATTCCCACTCATAACTTCTGACATTCAATCCACCTGGTTAACACTTCATACGAAACACAGACAGGAATCTTGGAGGTCTCAGTCTCCGAAAGTGATTAGTATATTTTTTCCAGTAAATTACCAACTCTAGTTATTGCTCTAATCGTTCTAAACTTACTTATTTTTGATGAACCTATCAACTTACAAAGAAGCTTGTAATTGTTTGAAATGTTAAACTACAATTCTCCTTACTAAGGTCTATCAAACTGACGGAAATACATGAGACATTTATTTAACCGACTAAAAAAAGGACAAATGAAACAATTCGACAGTAGAATCTATAATGCATACATAGCTAATCTATCTATTGACGAAATTGCCTTGTGAAGAAACATCAAGAAGATGGTAAAATATCGAGATGTTTTGAGGAACCGTATTGTATGAGGAATAATTCAAAAACTGGAATACGGCCGCCACCTTCTTTCTGCCACCTGACTGTAAATTATTCATTTACTTAACAAAAACAAAAGGTGAGACCCAATTACTTTATACATTATACATATTACTCCCGTCGAAACCCCCAACTACTTCATTCAATCCATCTCTGCCTAAAAGTTTATGGTTATGATTTAATAACTGCCCTAGCTCTCCAAGATTTTCCATGATAGCTGCGGTGTTCTTGACGACCATTTACAACTGTATGACATTTTATAACTAAGAACAACTAATCCTGTTACAGTGGAAATACCCGCGTACGAAAATCGTTAACGAACTTAGTGATTAATTAGCATCCTTCCACCGTGTTCCAAAATATTTTTTAAAATACTTTAAAAATTCTTTACGCATTTCCTTAACAAGAAATAATACCTCAACATCAACTTTATGTTTTTAAATTACGTTATTGTAAACATCAATTTCACAGTCACTCAAAACATTGCTTGTGATTGAGAGTAATAAAAAAATACTGGTGCATCGGGAATACAATGTATCTCTCACGATATACTCTTTGACATTGATAGATTGGCTACCGACTCGGGCTGATCAATCTCAACTCCGAGATTCTTTTAGTTTTATTATTTTAAATCTACAACACCACTTATATAAATTACACGTCCGGCACACAAATATGAACGTAATAAAAAATCTACTCAATTATCAAAAATACTCTCCTCGTATCGAAAACAATCTTGATCCGTCAGACGAACATCGAATAGGAAGATTTGTTAGGCCTTTAGACTAAACGTCATATCCACCTACTTAAAGCCACATGGGAAAAGATTTGACTGCAGCCGATATGCCACTAGCTGTGAGAAAAAAACACTAAAAAGGTGCTGGATGTAAGATTTTCTTTATTCGCCGAATGTACAAGAATAAATTTCAACAGAGATGCGCTGCCTGCGTACTGATTTGTATTCTTCCTCATGCTTCTTAATCGATCCATGTTTGAACATTTGCTGGTTTTAGATTATTTCTCCCAAGCACCATTTGATACTTGAACTGTTGTTTAAGACCCACAATACACTAGTGCTATGCGGGCGTATGGGTGCTTAGCGCCGTATCACAAAGTAATCGCCATTATCTGCTTCTATAACATTAATGGAAGGTCGAAGATGTTCCAATAAGTGATTCGATCATGGCGTTATTCGAAAGCATGTAAGTAATTTTTTTTAAGAATTGAAATTTAAGTAATTTTAAATTAGTTTACGTGAATGTACTTAACCTGAGAGTTATATCTGTATGACCAGACAGATTTGTATAGTATTAGGTATTGTCGCGTCTTTAGCCAGTCAGCTTAGGAAGAAATGACATTTTAGGAATAAAGACTATTGATAGACCTCTATTCTCATCATACCTGGTTGTTTATAGAATTGGGTGTCTAATATATGTACGTCGTCTTCAGTGCAAATACCAGGATTCGAACAGACAAGCGAAAGATTCTTCATAATTGCCAGTGGCTCCTTGAAAAATAAATTTTACAACAATCATAAGAATAATAATAACAGCTTTTATTGGTACATCCTTTACAGAACATAAAATCCTCACCCCTGGGAGGTATGAGTCTGTTTAACAAAAATTTACAAAATTTCCTTTTCTTCAATGAATACAGTATTTATATAAGGTTATAAAAAAGTAAGAGAATTTTTGCCAATATTAAATAAAATGTTATGCCCATTTGTTAATTGCAAGTTCTTTATAACTTTGGTCCATATGCCCCTGTTCCTTGCCACAGTAGCCCTACAGTCTCCTACTCGTTGCACGATCTCATCTCGCCATCTTGTAAATGGTCTTCCTTTCCTTCTGTTGTGGTCTCTTGGTATCCATTCTGTTGCAATTTTCGACCATCTTTTCTCATCGAGCCTGGTAACATATCCGGCCCACCTCCATTTCAGTTGCTGTGCTTCTTGTATTAGGCTTTTAACTTTAATCCTAGCCTGTACGTTTCGGTTGCTGATGTGGTATTTTCTTCTGATTCCCATCATACTTCTTGAAAATTGTATTTGTGTCCTCTCTAATTTTTTGTAATAGCTTTCTGTTGCTGACCATGTCTGCGAACCATACAATATTACCGGGTAAACACATGATTCTAATACCTTTGCCTTTAATCCTGTAGGTAGTTGACTTTTAAAAATGTTTGTATTAAAGATAGAAAGGATGAAATTAACAAAAGGATTAACCTGGTATGGAAAAAATACTGGTGCTTGCAACACAATAGTCATGGAAATAGTAAATAAGATTGATAATAATATTAATTAAAAAATTAATGTTTTCACTATTTAAATTCCAAAGAGGGAGTAAACTTCATAATATACCCGCCAACCAAGGTGTCAACGTCTTAGAGAATGGATTGTCTCAAGGGAGAGAGTTTGTGAAGCTGAAGTTAACACAGTAGACTTGCAAATCCGGCTACAACGTCACTACTTTGAAGAGATAAGCGCAATAATTTACTCAAATTTGCATAATTTCTTTTCTCACTCCTTAACTTTATTTGTACCTGCCAGAGATAATAGTTAAAGCTAACAAATTAGATGGCGATATGAAAGTTATTGATTCAGAATTCCAGCAGCGTGTTTTCCCCGGTCTTCGTTGATTCACATCCATCCATCTCCTTACGAGTCGTCTCTGGGCCAAAAAAATCAGGTGTTCTGTCCTTGAAATTTAGTGTGAAACGGCGATAAAGAGTAAAAGTATATACGTCGATGTTCGAAAGGTGTAAGTCAAAATTTCTACAATTAAATTATGAAGCTTTTATTTTATTAATGTTTAAAAGAATTCAGAGCGAATCGGAATAAAGTTACTAATTGTTCGGAAGAGCAAGGGGTTGTGGGTTTATTTGTTCCTCTTGTATGCTAGAATAATATGTGATATTTTCTTAATATTTCTTCAATAGAGTATGGCATTAACATGAGAATATTTTAATGAAAGCAAGAATTGCATAGTGCATTGAATTGAGTAGAAAATTTTCGAGAGGAACATACGGCCATAGAATGGTAACAAATGTTCAATTGACAAGATTTTACTGATGTTGAAAAATATTTGATTGATTCATGCTTTAACGCACTATTTTTCTGTCCATCATTTAAATTTAAATCATGTTTTTTTTTAATGTGCCCTTATTAAAAAAAAAACATGATTTAAATTTTTGAATTCCAGAATTTAAGACGTGACTTGATTTTTATATTAAAAAACAAATGCTAAATATAGCGAAATGTTATTTCATTACACCATGACCTCTGAACGATTAGACAAATTACAATTATAGTAATGAGTTTCGTATACAAAAAGTAACACAGTCCACTAATGCTAAATGATAAAAGATGCACTACCGCGATCATAAACGAACTGTTCTAAATTTTAATGTGACTCAAGAACTAAATATAATTTAAACTATGGAAAATTGGTGAAGTGAGCACAGAATGTAAAATTGTTCATGAATTTTTAATTTGATTTATAACAAGATGGAATGTTTAGCGAAGTATTATCGAAAATCTGTATTGCTACTTTGAATCTCATGATCCATTTAAAACTTTTTTTGGGGTTTTACTACAAAAGTAAAAATGGTTATGGTTAATATTTACAAATTTGATTCTTGGTTTAAAATGGCATCGTTGGGAATAACAACAATATTCCAATATACTTATAATGATGATTTCAATTTTTAAGAAACGAATCTATTTCAGTGTAAAATTTACCAACAAACAATGTCCGATGAGGACTCCAAATTGATTTATTTCAGCAATAATCGGGGAGAGAAAAAATACAATCTTAATATTTGACAATAAAATCACATTAAAGAGTCTTAATAAAAAACAACAAATCAAGCAGACTTTGGAATATATCAATAATCGATAAAAGTAATGAAAAATTGTTTAAATTAACAGACAACAAAATGAAAGTGCTCGAAACTCCAAGAACACTTAAGAAAGCCTAATAAATGAAGTCACAATTGTAATGTTCACGCATAGTAATTACTTTGAATGGTTGAAAATAGATATCAAATATATTATTTGACCGAATAACATCTTCACCGAATGAACCAACAGACATAAATGCAATTACAATGTATAAACTCATGTTGACTATAGGATAGTAACAATGAAGCCAATTATACAATGTAAAGAAAGTGTGAATATTTAGTGACGTATAAGGAAGAAACTGTTGAAATTCAGGATTGGATCTGAACATAGGTAGTGACTTGAATATATGAATGTTCAAGTTACCGTGGAATAGGTTACATTAAATTTTATACTATTTCTTTAATAGATCAACTAGTTTACATTGTAATGACAAATAATTACAATGTGGATATTTATGAAATTAGGTGTTTATGATTCATAACACCACAAGTAAGTTGTAAAAAATAAAACAATATTTACAAGGACAATATAATAATAACCCCAGGAATCACTTATCGTCTATGTTCCAAAAAAAAACAATTTTTCGACCGACAATGATTGATGAGAGACTCTCCCTTTGTGAGTTTTTATTGTAGGAAAGCAATTGACTCAATAAACTGCCGAAAGTCTTCTGAATTATTGACTCCCCCCAGACCGTGATCCGATCCATTAAACATATAGAGATATATAGGATCGTCTTATGGTCCAGTGAAGACGATTCTTTGAGTAGGTGAGGTTCAACTTTATCTTGGTTCCTATGCCTAAACCTTTTACACACTTATTATCTCCTTTTTCTTTCATAAAATATCTCTAAGCTGTAGTAGGAACCTTCTAACAACCCCATACTTGTGAAATTAATACATAATAAGAATATTTCTACTTATTAAACACATATTATAGAAAGATAAATACTTATATAAGCGTATTTATATTCTATTAAAATGTTATATATCCATACATAGAATAGAATAGAATAGAAAACAAACTTTATTCTCGGACCAAATCCTTTTAGAATAACAATAATGAACAAATTAAAAAAACATAATATTCATCTGGCTAGAAGGCTACATAATAATACAAATCGTGAAGTAATCAAGAGGGACAAAACATAATAAAATTAGAAACAGAAAAAAAAAAATTAAAAAGTACGAAACTTGACAGGATTTTAACTAATTGTCGAAAATAAATACAGGTATTGATATTAACAAAATGATAATAAATAACATTAATACAACAGTCAACAACCAAATAGATTAAATGCTTGATAAAGTGTTTACAAAGTCTGTATCTTCTTTGTTGTTGGAAAAATAAACAGAACATGTATGCAACGAGATCGAGTATTCAATACTTATTTATTCAAGCGGAAGATTGACCTGCCTGAAGAGCGTCTTTTTGGGATGCCAAGAGATGATCGAAAAGCAGGGATTTAAATGAAGCCAGTGAAGAAGAATGGTGGATGAAACATACTTACATTTGAACATAGTTATTATATACATATTAATTTATATACTTCTTATACATGAATATAGCTTATACATACATATATACATACTTGTGAAATCACTAAATAATAAAATTATTGTTACATAGTAAAATATTAAACACACATATACTAGAAAGATAAATACTTATATAGACTTATTTATATTATATATACAGCCATACATAGTTATATTAAAACATAGCTGTTATATTCATATATACATATTTATATGCATATTGTAAACTGGTTAAAATATATAGACATATAGTTCATTGATAATCCTAGATAGATGATTACTATGTCGGATATCAATACGACAAATCAACTGGGATATCTCGATATTTTTAATAATTTGTAAACTCTTATTGATACATTTTTTTTCTTTCAAAGTAACCCTTTGGAAGGACCGTTTATTTATTGGCACATTCCATACTATAGTATACTATGTGCCTTTTAATTACATTTATACAATAAGGATTAAGAACAATTGTGATTTTTATAATATATACACAAACATTATTACTTATATACTGCTACGATTAACAAAATCCATGATTTGATGGATTTTTACACGGAAGGTTTACTACAGAAATAGGTTTTCAAAGATAAATCTAAAAAAAATACGATTTTAATTTTTTTTTTAACTCATTACTAGTATTAGCTAGAAAAATGTTCAGTACAGTTACAATGAGTAATATTCTGAAACCTATTTCTTCATATTATTTGGCTAAACCAGTAAATTAATAAATAATCAGCAATTACATACATTGTCGGGAGCACATTTGTAGAGAACTTAGTCGCCGTTCCGAGGTTCTCGGGTTCAAATCCCGATGTGGCAGTTGTGTATTAACAACCGGGGATGGATCTTTTAGGATGTAGAGACCATGATCTGGTGGCGATTGAGCGTGGATATAGGACAAATCCTATTCCTCCATAACTGTTGTCAAAAAACCTTGGTTAGGTAGTAGTACAGTTGTTTTATATAAGTTACCAATGCTATGGAATAAAAAATACATAAAAAAATATAATTAATATAAACATGTATAAATAAAAATAAAATCATTTGTGGAAACTACTGAAATTAATACATATGTTAAAAAAAATCTAATGTGTTCTCAATCATCGCACATTATAATTTTTTCTTCTAGGCTTCCTTTTAATTTTGTTTTTTGTTTCGATAAAAATAAATTTTACTATTCGTTATTCTCCGTATCAGACTATATTTACTGGACAAACGCTCTAAGCTCCCATTTAATTACAAAAGACTCATATAGATGACAATCATTGGACCCGTCTGGACTTACGGAATAGAACTTTGAGGCTCCACAAAGCCATCGAATTCCTTTCGTATTCAATCCTTACAATCCAAAATCCTTCGTAAAATCCTCAATGCTCCTTACTTTGTTACGAACCAAATAATCCATAATGACCTTAATATCCCGTTTGTTGCTGATTTGGCCCGATATCAATCTTTTCATGACAAACTTAATTTCCACTCAAACCCAGTAGTTTCAAACCTAGCAACCTCTTCAATTCCTGACAATCCTCCGAGGCGTCTGAAAAGAAGATGACCTCGTGACCTTCTAAGCTGAACTTTTTATTTGAGTACTACCACTGGGCAGTTTCTCTATTTGCCTGTATCTCTGGACAATTAATCTTTCATTATATTTATTTGATGTATTCTGAATACAGTTGTAAATTTCAATAAATACATTTAACAAAACTGTACGTTATAATTTAGAATCAAATACTTTTCCTCATCCGGTAAAATCAATGTATTATACATTGTAATTAATCTTTGACGGCTAAATGTTTCAACAATTTCTCCACAATACTTCGCTTAAGGCTATATCATCAGTTATAAACATTTTAATTGAAGGGATGGTTTATTATTACAATATTTTATGGTTTATTAGGTACATATTTAAGTTAAATATAACTATGCAGCATGAAAAAAGATGATAGGACACCCAGTTGCTGAGTAATATCTCCATTACCCATGTGATAGAACCTTACCCAAAATTAATTCATTTATCTGTCTTAGTCCTGTGGCGCGTTACTATATATATATATACCTAAATACTAAATCACCCATGATCTCCATACTGCCATTAAACAACAAAAATCAACAACTCTGATCCTTCTAGATTTTTCCAAAGCCTTTGACACAGTAGCCATAATATCCTCCTCGCCAAGCTACGTAACTTACCTCTATCCAACAGTGCTCTGGGGTGGTCAAGCCTTTCCTCCAAATATGTTCTGGTCCTTGGTCAACCTTCCATAACCCTTCCATCGTACATTTCGGATCTCTTTCAATTCAAAACCTCAGTCCACTCCCGTAACACCGGTTCTCGGTTCTCAGATCTACCGATACAGCAGTTTTTGACAGAACTTTCCTAATCCGATCCTCGTCCCTTTGAACTCTATACCTCCTTCCATTCGTCGTTCCAATAATCTTCCAACCTTCAAATCCCGTTATTCAATCACCTAATATCCCTACGATTCCAAAAAAATCCGAAATAGTAGGATCAGTTTTGAGCTAAAATTTTCTCATTTGATGAATGATGATGTGTTTTAATGTATACATGTGTGTGTATGAGTGTGTGGGATATAAGTGTTTGGTACAAAACTCCTCCGAAACGACTTGACCAGTTCTTATGAAATTTGAGTGTATATTCAGTAGGTCTGAGAATAGGGTGTAAACTAGTTTTCATACCCTTAAGTGATATGTGTCGGCCATTATTATTGATTATTCGTCGATCGTAGCAGTGACGCTTGATGATGCTGCATTTTTGATATGTTGTAAGGGCATGTCTAAATAGTGTAAATCCAAGTTTACAACTTTTGGTGACAGTTATTTTAGTTTTTGGCCTAGCTTTTCACTCATCTAGTTAGATATATTTTTTAAATAAGTGTAAAATAATTCACTGATGGTATTGCTTGAATTTTTCTTCATTATTTTTTTTGTTTGCTTGGCATACAATTTGATACATATGTAACTATCAATTGTTACTCTTATATGATAATTGTTATCTTATTTCTATTTTTTTTCTTTCTCTTCTTCTAATCTGTTTTTGTTTAAATATTGTTATTGGAGGTAATTCGGAATTTTTTTTTCAATAATTTGCTTAAGTTATTTTTAAGTTTTTGATTTAATTGAATTCATGTATTTTTAATGTGTATTACAGTTAAGAATGGTTTCTTGAAGTGATTTGTAGTATAATTTAGTGAAAAAGGGACTTTTCTGATGAAAGACAGTAAAATTGCCGGAACGAGTAGGAAAGACGATGAAGTCGTTATTTTTACTCTTTTGAAAAGAAAGGTAAGGAGTGACTCCAGTATTTCTTTAACTGATGGCCAAAGTGACAAAAAAAGTATGAATCACAAAGATTCAAAAGTGAAAACATTATTTAAAAAACCTAACCTACCCAAACCATGTGGTAATTTAAACAATAATACTAATTCTGAAATTGTTTAAATATCAGCTGACGATCTAAATCTATACAACAACCAGTGACTCAACCTACTACTCATAATTCTATGAACATTTCTACACTAAATAATGTTCCTAATGTTCCTGTTAGTAATATGTTTGCACCACTATCTGTCGAAATGGAAGAACAACGCGTCGCACCACCAGTAGTCCATTTACCACCGCCAATTAAAATAAAGGGAATCAACAACTTTCGAATCTTATGCACAGACTTATTAGCTCTTTTATGATAGAAAAATATTGAATGTTTTTTCAATAATGAAGTGATAACATTAAAAATTGAAACCAGTGATGTATATAGATCCTGGATAAAATATTTAGCACCGCAAAACTTTTCTTTTCACACATTTCAACCTAAAGAATAAAAATCCGACCAGTTCGTCATCAGAAATCTTCATTATTCCACACCTCATGATATGATTAAATATGATCTTGAGAGAAAAGGATTCACGGTTCGCCTTATCAATAATCTAATACACCCAAGGTCGAAAGAATCCCTCCCATTCTTTTCTGTGGATATTGAGCCAGCTCCAAACAATGCTGAAGTCTTCAATATAACAAAATTAGTTTACACTAAAGTTAAATTGAGGAACCTCATAAAAGAAGGGGCATTGTTCAGTGTATGAGGTGCAAGAAATATCGACATACCAGAGCAGCCAAGATGCAATGTAGCCACGGTAGTGACAGATGCCAGCAAACATGTGAAGAGCCGCCTACCTGTGCGCCGTGCGGCAAAGATCATCCAGTGAATTATAGAGGATGCATTGTTCATCTCGAACTTCAAAGAAGAAGACTGCACGTCCGAATTCAGGTAACTTTACGTCGTGATTTAACAGATCCCCTGCCACTAGAGACGGACCGTGACCAACTTACTACGCCGCCATAACCGCAGGCTACATTTACTAACACAATATTTGAGTACAAAACACCACAACACATAACATCTCAATACACATCACCGCAACACACATCGCCCCAATACACAACACCTCAGTATACAGCGTCCCAATGTAGAATTCATCAAAGTACAACACATCAAGTTATGAGTTTGACACCTCATCCTTCAATACCACATTACCCACAGTATCATTACACTCCACATTCAAACGCTGTTCCTAAATATCCAATGCCACATCCACAATCTAATACTCCAGACACCTCATTATACATCAATTCATTCTTAAATGATTTTAAATCGATGATAAATCCCCTCATCACATTACTTACCACGCTTGTAACTAAATTCATTCCTAATGCCAGTCCGTAATTCCACTTCAAACCAATCTCTAAAACTCCTTCTTTGGAATTAAAATGGAGCTCTACATCGAAGAAATGAACTTGACATATACTTACATGAACATGACATAAACATAGCGTAACAAATCTTCAGACCTGGTTACGTCCTAAAGGCCTATTAGTCTTTTACCACTACTTTCCAAAATCTTAAAAAAATTATTGTTAAAGCGGCTCTATCCATTATTATAAATAAATAATTTAATTCCTAACCACCAATTCATTATACAACACAACAATGTCATAGAGTGGTTTATAGCATTGCCGTTGCACTAGAAAAGAAGGCATATTGCACTGCTGGATTCTTGGACGTTTCACAAGCATTCGATAATGATATGATTTCTCAAATAAATATTTTTATTATTATTAAATTATTTGTAATAACTAATTGAATGTAATTATATTATACTCTAAGATATAATAGCTCGTAAATTAATAACTGTACTGTTATTCTAAATGAACTTATCTAAGAATAAGTAAAGACATTATTATTATAAATATTTAAGACTTGGTACTACTAAGCTTTCCTAAATAGTAATTTTTTTTTGGTCCTGGTTTATTTCTTGCATCGGCTGATGTTTCTAAAACAAGCGAATTTTCATTGTTGCTTTTTTAACCCTTGACCGTCCTCTGCCCTCGAGGTGTTTCGTTAGTGAAAAAATAAAATATTTCCCTGGAAATCCTATTCTCTTGAGAATTAATCTCCAATTGGATTTTATAAAATAAAAAAAAACGTTTATTTAAGGAAATATTAATTTAAGTGAAGCAAAACTTTCCTTCTTAAAACTTCCGTTTTTCTTACTGTTAGCCAAGATAAAAAAATAGTTTGCTCTAGATGCCTCTTGGCCCCACTTCCTCGGAAAATTATGTAGTTGAGAATGATTTTGAACAGATGGGCAGCTAAATCTGGATTACTTTGAACTTCTATTTGGCTGATATAATTTATCCAAATAACCAACTACCATTTTGATGGATGATCTCAAGGAAAAGTCAGATCTTTTGATTTGAATAATATTGAAATAATAAAGGGGGATGCCATCCTGAGATCGTTATATTTGAGGTATAGTAATTCTATATCATAAATGAATAAAGGACATATCCCTCTCTTCTCCAAAGGTTGACGTGGTTGACTGATTAGGAGTTGTTTATTAAATAATAATAATTATTGAATAAAAATATATTTATTTTTGCTGATCATGGTTACAAGATAACTTATATATCTACTTACAAAGTCTTTTTAGCTCGATGTGGGCGCTATATGTGACTGCTATTTCTTGACAATGATTCGTCCTGTTCACTGCCTCTTGTTTTGCTCGCACCTTAGCGACACTAAATGCCAAGGGAGGAAACTACCTGCTTAATGGCCCTTATCCTATTTATCTAGGTACTCCTAATGTTCCAGATAGTGTCACAGTCATGTGATGAATATTGGCCAGATTAAGCTCATGGAATGTAGGCTTATTTTAATTTGTTGTGATAGTGGTTAATAGTGTGTGTATTAGTTATGTATTTATAAAGACATTGTTGTATAAATTCTGCAGGAACAATTACTATTAGCCACAAAGTAATACAGTAATGGTTATTGTCGACCTTACTCCAAGAAGCACCCCTTGATGTTTATTGAAGGAGGAAATAGAGACAGGCTCATATCGGACTTAAAGAGATGAGCGTATAGGTAGAAGATGGTAGTAATTGTTACGGCCGACCTGAATAGCATTGGCTCCTAGAACAGCCTTGAGGTACACTTATAGTTAGTTACACTTACTGGCGACTAAAGGAATAAAAACGACATTTGGCAATAGCACTTGAGTAAAGATGAGCACATCCCATTAGACCAAATAGAAATTAAAAATTGATAATCTACTGCTGTGTTTGAAGGTGTTTAGATATGTTATTAAATATTATATTAATTTTGGGGTGGTAGATTAATCATTTATGAATTATTATTATTTCTAATTATTCGAATTATTATTTCTAAAAGTTAGGGAATTTAACTTTATTCTGATATAGATTCGTTTCCAGTGGTTGGTCGTGTGTATCCAAATTTACCAATTAATTAAACCATCAATATAGTATTCATAAATATATAGTGCGTCTGGCACCAACATAATTATAATTAATTTAATGTATTAATACATTTTGAAATACGATTAATGATTCAGCTGTAATAGAGGATTGCAATAAAATACATACAGAACTTAAAACTTATCTAGTAAAACAGATGTACATCTAGATTACGTCTATGGGTAGGGTCTCGGCCTGAATACTCCTGCCCCAGCATTTTTTTTTCTAATAACACCCTGTAGGACTCGATATATTGATTGGAATTTATCGGTATATATTCGGAATAAAATAAACTGTAAAATGGGCTATGATCACTCATAGGCCGATTACTTTACCATAAAAATAAACTATCATTAATTAACACAATAAACTCTACAATTATTATATACAACATGCTACTTAAACCGATATGGACTTATGCAACGCGTGTGGGAGGTTTCTCCATTCACACTTCTACGTAAATCCCTTAGTGGAGCTTTTCAAAAGAAGATCGCATATACAATAGGGGCCAAATGGCATTTGTATAATTTCTGTCAATAAATATTTATTATTATCATAAAAAGAAATCGCTTGAAAAAGAAATCGTATTTTTTTTAAGGGTAATTTTTCTATTATATCGCTAATTTTCAAAGTAGAGATTCAACATCATCATGTTCGGAATATTTTTATTTAAAATGATGCTAGATTAATACGAACAATAAAACCGCGCCGTTAAGGTTTTAAGGCTCCGTATATTGTCTTAAAAACTTTTAAAAATATTAACAAATTGTAGTTATAACAATTGTAGTCACCTAGCGAACATTATAATCCAAGAGTTATAATTAAAAAAAACCTTTATGGAAGATAGAATAACATTTAACAATGTAGGGAGGAATTGCAAAACGTTTGAGTTTTGTGAATGAAAAAAAAAAAAATTATCGAGCAGCAAAACAAATTTTTGTAAACCATAAAAAAATCTCTAAAACCTTTATAGTAACTACGTGATAGGTGAAAATGACTATACCGAATCTGTTTTATTGAGATTAAAAAGCAATTGGTAACCTCCCCTATTATTTATTTATAAAGTTAATTGCAAACTTGCTTTGCTGATTTCTATCAAAGTCGTCTACCTTACCACGGAAGTTAAAAATGATTCTACCTCTTATTTTGCTTTATACAGTACCTCTACGAACTGACATATGATCCTTAGAGCTAATCCTAACTCTTGAGTCATTAGGCAGTAGTAATCTCAATCTGCCAGTTGGCCTCTGACTTTGATAGAGTGCGGTTATACTGTGACGTGAAGAACTAAGTACATTTTACTAACTCTTCATAACTATATTTTGTTTGTTTTATTTATTTTTTTTCAATTATGTGTAATGGAACATAATTAATGATGAGGGACGATGAGGTAGGTGTTTCGCCATCCTTTTCTGAGACCGATGCTCCTAAACCAGATGACGAGTTTATGGACGATTCTACCTCCAAGAAACGTAATTTCGAAGGCTCTCCACTAAATCTATCCCCAGCTAAAAAAATTGGTAAATATTATCTAGAAATGCCGCCTACAACTGTAAGTAACAAATTTCAATTATTAAAAGAAATCAATCTTGAAGATCGAAATAATCCTACTTCAAACACAAACACGGTTACTGATACCCGTAACAATACAGTTAAGCCTGTTACAGCGATAATTCCGCCAATTTATTTACATAATGCAAATAACTATCAAGCATTGTTAAAGGACCTAAATGCACTATGTTTAAACCCTTTCACTACAAAATTAGTCGGTAAAGACACTAAAATTATGCTTTCATCTATCGAAGATTTCCGGAGAGTAACTAAATATTATGATAGTGAAAAAATTGAATATCATACTTATTCAGTGGAAAAAAATAAAGCTCTTAATGTAGTTATTAGAAAAGTCCCATATTCTATAACAGAAGAAGAACTAAAAGCAGAATTAAAATCTAAACATTTAGATGTTCTACATGTTGCGCGAATTCTTAATAAGGAAAAAAAACCCACACCTCTCTGCTCCGTCTCGCTAGTTAATAATGAAAAGGCCAAAGATATTTTTAATATGACTAATCTTTTTTCAGCTATAATATCTGTAGAACCAAAACATAAAAATCAAGATATACCCATGTGTACTAACTGTCAAAGATATGGTCACACAAAAAATTACTGTCATTTAGAACCTAGGTGTATTAAATGTAAGGAAAACCACCATTTTTCTAAATGCCCGTTAAAATTCACAGACAAACCTTACTGTGTTAATTGTAACCAAGGGCATGCTGCCAATTATAAAGGTTGCTCCTATTATCAAAATATTAAAAAAAAAATAATTAACTCACCTCCAGTCGAAAATATGAATAACACTGAAACTGTTGATAACCGCAAGCCAGCCAGGAGAACTACACCAAATTTGAAATATTCTTCCGTCCTAACGCCTGATCAAAAAAATGTTCAAGAAACTAACATAGAAAGTAACAGCACCGAAAACGTTTTATCAAAAATCATGAACATTATTATAGAGGCGATAAAACCTTACTTTTCACAAATAATTAGCCAGTTAAGTTCCCTTGTTACCACGTTATTTACAAATGGGCCGTAAAGTAAACAACAATCTATCTAATGTTACTAATTCCTACAAGACCAGCTATTATCATTATTTTTATTTGCTTTTTTGTCATCGTTTATCAAGACTACGCTCTCTACGCATTTATGGCTACTGAATTAAGAAAATTAATAATTTTAAACTGGAATGCTTATGGTATTTCCTCTCAAAAAACTGAATTCAAAATATTTCTAGAAACAAACTCTGTCGATATAGCATGCATTTCCGAAACTCATCTTTGCCGAACTGACAAATTTAACATACCTGGCTACAAAACTCTTCGGAACGACCGAGACAGTGTAACCGCCTCCGGCGGTGTGGCTCTCATAGTAAAAAACAACATCAGATTTTCAGAAAATGTTATTTGTGATGTGTCTAATATTGAAGCCATTTCAATTTGTTTAGATACATCTCCTGGTACCATTGTCACAGCTGTTTACAAGCCACCTAACAAAAACATCAGAGAAGAAGAAATTCTCGAGTTATTTAAACCAAATATACAAACAATAGTAATTGGTGATATGAATAGCAAACATATTTACTGGGGGTGCCGGAAAACGAATTCGAGCGGAAACAAATTGCTAGACATCTGCTCCAGGCAAAATATCCATATTATCGCTCCGAGTGAACCAACATTTTACAGAAGAGGTTGTTCACCCGATATCCTAGACTTAGTGTTAACTAAAAATATCAATCTACCGATAACAGTTCAAACATTATCCGCTCTTAACTCTGACCATATCCCCGTCTTAATTCATTTCAGCACCGAAATTCAACAAACTCCTACTCGAAACTCTCTTATTAAAGGAGTAATCGACTGGGATACCTATAAACACCTGATTTACCATAATGTTTGTCCCAAAAATCATTTCGCAAGCCCACAAGAAATCGATGAAAGCATAAACAAACTGCAGCAAACCATAGCTGAATGCTTAAAGCAGTCAACCACAAGAATATTTCGTACAAAAAGGATAACTCTCACAAGCAGTGTGCCTAGTTCCATTCTTCTTAAAATAAAGGAAAAAAATAAAACAAGGAGGAGATGGATGCAAACCAGGAATCCTCAAGACAAAAGTAAATGGAACTTTCTAAAACGCGCCGTAAAAAAGGAGTTAGAGGAATTCACGATATCCAAGTACAAAAACTATGTTTCCAACCTGGACCCAAGAGACCAATCATTATGGAAAGCTACAAAACGCCTTTTAAATAAAAAAGTAAATATCCCTAGTCTAGTAATTAACGGAGGGTATATCACCAGCGACTTGGATAAAGCCGAAGCCTTTGCCGATTATTTCCAGCTAACATTTTCAAATTCACAAGCCGATAGAGTGCGGTCAGACGTTGAAATCGAAGAGTTTTTACGGTCACCTCTACCAACAGTACAACTGCCGGTGGAATTCACCACTCCTAAAGAAATCCAGTCACTAATTAGGAAGCTCAAAATTAGGAAAAGTCCCGGACACGACTTGATACCAGCAATTGCAATAAAAAAGTTACCCAGGAAAGCAGTTGCTCTGATAACAGCAATTTTCAACAGCTGTTTAAGGATAGGATATTTTCCTGATACTTGGAAGAGAGCAGAAATGGTGGTTATAAACAAACCTGGCAAAAATGCCAAAGAATTAAGCAGCTACCGCCCCATTAGTCTACTGCCAATCGTAGGAAAACTGTTCGAATCAGTTATTAAAATGCGCCTCTCTACTTATCTTCAATCTATAGACATTATCCCAAACTTTCAGTTTGGTTTTCAACTCAACCATTCTACATCACACCAATTATCAAGATTATCAGAGTTCATAGTCAACGGATTTGAAATGAAAAAACACACGCTAGTTGCATTCCTAGACTTTAAACAAGCATTTGATAAAGTTTGGCACACCGGTCTCCTCTACAAACTCAAAAAATCAAATACTCCAAAATTCCTTCACGACATCATATGCTCGTTTCTGAACAATCGATCATATACAGTTAAAATTAACAACACTAACTCAACCATTAGACCGATCAGTGGCGGTACCCCACAGGGCTCAGTTCTCTCTCCGATCCTCTTCAACTTTTATGTTCATGACATCACACAGTCTCCACTTACCTCCATAGCTATGTTCGCTGACGACACAGCAGTATTCTCGCAGAGTGATGACATAATAATAGCCAGGAACACACTTCAAAGTCATCTAAATGAGTTGCAACAATACTTTTTAAAATGGAAATTTGACCTTAACGTTCAAAAATGCTGCGCAAAAATTTTCACCCTTAGACGCCCTTCAGACCCACCTGAGCTAGTGCTCAATGGCAGCAACCTCCCGTGGAATAAGGAAGCTGTAAAATATCTCGGAATTTATTTAGATCGTCGCCTTACCTGGAACCAGCATATCAACACTAAATTAACACAGGCCTACGCAAGACTAGCTCTACTTTATCCCATAATTAATAGAAAATCCAGATTAAAACCAGAAACAGCCTTATTAATTTATAAAACCATAATTAGACCTCTACTAATGTACGGTTGTGAAGTGTGGGGTGCAGTGTCTACAACAAAGAAAAAAAAATTGCAAACTTTTCAAAATAAAATCCTACGGATCGCAGTAGACGCGCCTTGGTTTGTACGAAACAGTCAACTTCACCGAGAGCTAAACCTAGAGTCGATTGATGAATTTATTAAAAAACGTTACAGCAGATTTAAGACCGGATTACCAGCAGTCCAAGGAGCTGTAGCATTCAACATAGGCGAACCTATTTCATCCCCAAGACTAAAACCAAGACTCTTGAAAGATATTCTGATGTGATCTCAATAGATAACGTTTCTCACCAATCGCTTTAACAAAATGTAATATAATCCTGTTTTCTTTCAGTTTTCCGTTTTATAGTACTATAGTTCTGTTTATTATTACATTAATGTTATTTTTGTTTACTTATTTACATGCTTTATTTTCAAACTACTATTATTCTTTTATATGAAAAAACGCTATTATATATTTACATCTTCTCTGTAAATAATCTGATAATGTGCAGTTAGGGGTGTCTCTTGCATGAGACGAAACCCACACTTTCACTAAGTGTTAAATCTTAAAATTTCATTATTAAAAAAACCATGTAAGGCTAGGAATAGCCGATCTGGAAATAAAGAGAATAAAAAAAATCTCAATCTGCCGATTCATTAAATTTAATGGCATCTGAGTATAATTGGTAAACTGTTGTGAATCCTTCGAAACTTGGAACTAATTTAGGAGCCAGAAGTAGAACGAGCTCCCTATTCATTTTGTTTATCCAATCATCTCCTAACCAAACATTCCGTTTTTAAACACGAGAGAAATTACAGTAGCTTAAGCCAATTAATTTTCCAAAATTAAAAATCAATAAACTTGCAATCGAATAACTCAGATAGCGTGCAGACCCCCAAATGTCTCTACGGATTTGTCTGGGCCTCAGGACACGCATACGGTCGACTGTCCAACTACCTTGAAGCCGCATTATAATCATCTGTGATTAATCTATAGAAACCTTCACAATATTATATTCCAGGATCCATGATCCATTTTTTCACTTGATAAGTATCAAGCTGAATCTTCGTGAATAGTTTCGTTTCGATGAGGCTCCCAACAACTTCCTGTCCGAAAATTCTCGATTGTGGTAGCTAACAGAGGTAGCAAGGATAAAATATGTCGATTTGATGATTCTCAAAAATTTATTACTAACTGTTTTTATTTGAAAAAATATTTGTCCTACAAAATGTATGGTTTGATCAAAGAGTCTCCTCCTTCCAATATGTATCGATAAGGAAGTCAAAAAAGAAGAAGTAAAAAAAAAAACAGCTGGTTAGTAATCATTTTTGATGACCTCGTTATCGATATACGTTGGAAGGAGGGGACTCTTTGATCAAACCATACATTTTGTAAGACAAAATACATAGACAAATATTTTTTCACATAATTATCTAAATTATCTTGAGATTTAACAAAAAAAAACCCAGTTAGTAATAAATTTTTGAGAATCATCATATCGACATATTTTATCCTTGCTACCTCTGTTAGCTACAACAATCGAGAATTTTCGCACAGGAAATTGTTGGGCGTCTCATCGAAACGAAGCTATTCACGAGAATTCTAATCAAGTGAAAAAATGGACCATGGATCCTGTAATATTAATATGAATGAAATAAAATGATATTTAAAAAAACTTCTGATAAAAATATATATTGCATATTCGAAAATGATTAATTTGAATTGAACTATTTTAAATTAAAAAGTCTTATGAAATAGGCTAACTATTATTTGTGTTTATCCATGTTTTTTTAGAAGAAACATTCGGTAAGCTATTTTATCTTTACTATATTGGGACATCACAGAGTAATCCATCATATATTTTCGGGTTAGTTGTGGACTATATCTTGAAATTTGTACAGCTTTCAACCGAAAAATTTGATTTACGCGCGAATAACGAGAACTTGATTTTACTATCGATCTAACAATTTTATTAAAATATTAGATAAATATATAATTTGACTAAAATTATGTAACCGTTAATATTTCATGGGAGAGCAGGGGTGAAATCTCTGGATTCATATCCAGATGAGACGGATAAATTATTTAATCTTCATTTAAACAGCTCTAAATGGACCTTGTGGATTCTTTAGACCCTCCTGGGGCTCACCCAGTCTCTATAAAGTAGTAATGTAATATTGGGGGGGACTGGGATTTGTTTATGATCTCGGCCAAATCACCCCCCCCCCCCGCACAACCATTACTTAGATATTACAGTTTCGACCATGTACTGAACCTTTATTGTTTACAACGGTACAAGTATTTAAAAAAATATTTCTAGTTGTACTTTTTAGTATTTACGAAAAAGACGATAATTAATTAAAGAGCACACCTTCAATATTAATTTCAGTATTATTCCAATAGATACGTAATAATGCAACACGTAATAAGAGAGACATGCAGTGTCATAAAAGAAAATCATTTTTCCATATATGAAGATATTGATCATGCTTATAAAAAGAAAATTTGTTACCCTTAACTGTTAAAAAATATTTATCAGCTAGAATTCGTTCACAAAAATACAAAGTATATGAATTTATTGATTAATATTCAAGGAAGAATAGTGTCAGTCTACGAATTGTTATCTTCTTGAAGATGGGAGCTCAGTTTGAAGGGGCTTTAGGAGATAAAAAAAATCGACGAAATAATGTAATTAAAGTAAGGCTCAACTGTATCAGACTTTATCTTTGAATTGAGAATATAAATAAACTTAATATAAATAAAATTAGAATTTGTCTACTGTAGTTATAGTAGATAAAAGAAAATAGTAGAATCATAAATTACTTTCCTCATAATTATCATCACATCATTATGCATAAACAATATCAAGTTTATAATATGATTCAAGGTGAGTGAGTAAATAACAATCTAATGTCCAAATACCGAAACCATATCGATAAAATAATACAAGATAATTTTACGTTGATTAAAACCGTCCTATTTTGACCAACAAAATATTCCCATATTAAATTAAACATAAACGTAGTGTACATACAAACATCAGTCTACTATTCACACGATTGACATATACATTATGAAAATATTCATACATTATCAAAGTTGCTTTGTTGTGGTTGCTATTTTTTATCTATCTCGACTATATGTTTGATGAGGAGTTGATGCTCAAAATCGTTTATAATATATTTATATATTTTTAAGTCATTCACATTAACGTAAATTTTAGAAGGGCAGATAGTTTCCATAATGTCCTCAGTTCAATCGACAGAAATCTTGAAACTTAGTTTCACTCTTATTTGATAAAAATTCATAGCAAAGGATTATTTAATAAGAAAGACAACCAGTTCTCATAAAGGAAAATTCATGTACAAGTTTTTCAGACCTATAAATATAATTTTGAGCCAGTTCTAGAACCAATTTATCATTAAATAAATTATGTTTTCAATATTAGGTATTTACTAATTAATCGGGAAGATTTTATTGTTTACCCCTGCAACAAACCTTGTAACTTGTATAGGGGTGTAATAATGTTTGATTTATAAGACAATGTATCTGAGTTATTCTTATTATCGTCACCCAACATTTATCATTATTTTTAATCAACAATGCATAGACAAAATACACTGCGTAACAAAAAACAACCATGTCACTTTTTAGCAACATTCTGCTCTATAATTTCGCTCATGGGTTCTAAATTAATTATGATTAGTATATTAACAAACAGTTCTTACGATTTGCCCCCCCCCCTCCCCAAAAAAAAAAAAAAACCTGTACCACTGCAACACACGAGGGGTCTGGGGTTCAGTACATGGAGAGACAGTCTGTTTCTTGGACTACGGTTGTGCAGGGAGGTGATTTGTCCTAGATCAGATTTTCCCCCTTATTTTGGGTACTCACTTCATAAAGGCTCACCGACCCCAGGAAGGACTTAGATCCCATTGGGTCCATCTCCGGCTGCTAACAGGTTAAATAAAAGCCTTGCCAGCAGCAGGATTTGAACCCAGGACCTTCGGCAATATAATTTGGCCCAAAGGATTAGGGCAATTGGTGGCTGATATATAATTGAAATCTATATATAAAAATGTACTTAAGTTAGGCGATTCAAAACTACATTATAGGCGATTTGAGTACTACCAGTGGGTAGTTTCTCTACTTGTAATTTTCACATGTCATTTTGTATCGCTTAGCCCATTTACTAGATGTATTTTTTTTATACAGTTGTAAATATCAATAAATAAATTAAAAAATAATAAAAATATATAAAAAGGTGATAGTCTCCAAATTTATTATACAATACGCACATAAATAGATTAAATTTTATATGAAGGGAACTATTAGCCTGTTTTGTTTTCGTGGCCAAGAACTATTTTCTATTTTTTAATGCAGCCTTCAACTGGATTACAAACTAAGTAGGATTTTACTTTTTTAAAACGGCTTTAAATTCATGCTAACCAAGTCGAATTTCTCATCTTCGTGTTTACATAATGTTTATTCTGAGAAAAAGAAATCATCATATCCAGATTTTGGTGATTGTATTTAAATAGAAATAAACTATACCAATTCTCAACCATTTCTCGAAATCACATCTGACATTAATTTAGTCTACTGTATTTTAGTTACTAATTTTAGTATTTGTTCTCAAATTAGATGTAAATCTAAAAGAATTTTGAAACTTTTTTTTTTTAAGGTACACCTTTATTCGAATTTCATTATAAATAATTTGAAATAAAGACTATTCAATATATAAATTTATAATTCATTCATCAAGTATTTCTTGGGATTTCGTCTGTGTCGTCAATTTCTTTGCCGACGTTTCGCTGGCCATACTGCAAGCTTCCTCAGGGCTAATTCTGAGACTGAAAATGTTTCTCCGATACTTCGGTATTTATAGCTTCTTGGTCCGTAGGTGGAGCCAATCTAACCCAATGAAGTACGTGATGAATGGATTAAAATATTGGCCGTGGCAATTTAATAAAGTGAATTACATTTATAGTTTAGGGATTGATATAAATTTAAAGTTTCAGAGACTATGTGAAAGTAGCTCTACGACTGACTTCAATAATGTGTCGGACTGTAGAAATCTTGAACTTCTCACTCAGGACAGAGTAGGTTAGTAACTTGAAGGATGATCCGCCTTCCCACTCTAGTTGGAGTAGTCGAGTTTAAGCTCTAAGGTAAATCCTATTTTTCATTAACACCTTAAATTTATTAGCTTATATAAATATTAAATAATAATATATATTTAAATACATTCTTAATAAATTTAAAATCCAATAGATATGTTCATTAAAGATACTATTTATTATTATTATTATTTATATATATATATACCAATATATGTATCACTATATATGGGTCAGATCTGTTCTGATACTTAGAACATTAGTTAGAAAATAATAGAGATTAACAATATGATCGTTGTTTTATAAGTGTAAAAAATGATTCATTTGCTTGGAGAAACTTTAATTTGGCTTAAAGTATATTCACTTTTCTCTCTATGGGTAAATTTGATGGCAAGTACGGATGAATTTATATAGATTAAATTTTTGTATAAAACGTTGTACTGAGAACAAAGCGCTTCTATTTATATCTTGTTCGTATAATATTTTTTAATATTTATTTTTTATTTTTCTACATTAAGTGGCGATTTAAGACCGAATTATATTGCAACGTGACTACAAACTGAAAATTCCAAACTCTCGTTTTTTTCTGATTGTTAAAACATTTAACTAGTTAAATAAAGAATATATTTATAAATAATAATTAGATATATATATATATATACATATATATATATATATATATATATATATATATATATATATATATATATATATATATACATATTGCTATGTATCGTATCGGGCGGTATTATAAAAATAATCATGGTTTTGCACAAAGAGCAATGTAATTCTGTCTTGCCAGAAGTAGGTCGCTCAGAAGGGTTGCCCACATGGTCAAGTTGGGTGAAGAGATAAAATAAAGAGGGGGTTGAAGACTGCATTTGCAGAAGGACTCTCTGAGAATATCCTGAGGAGCGAGGACGCGGAAGACGGAGGGCCGGCAAACGATGCTGGGCGCAGAAGATCCGGTGGGGGTTAGGCCGAAGAACTATCTATGGACGTAATCTACCCCTGTTTCACAGATAAGTCGTAATTTTAGTTCTGTAATGTATTTTATGTCAATCCTCTGTTGTATCTGAATCATTAAGTGTACTCCTCAATGTATATATCTAATCATTAATCGTATTTCAACTTGTTTGAATAAAATATGTTTATTTTAATGCTTTTGGTGCTTACTTACTCCAGATGGACTATATACTTATGAATAATATATTGATGGTTTAAATTATTAGTAAATTGGTAAACACACAATAGACCTCTAGGAAAGAATCCAATTAAGACCAAAGTTAGAAATAATAATTTGGCTAATTAAGATAATGATTACTCTGGCGTCCCAAAATCAATTAGAATGTTTAAAATATATTAAAGCTATAGCAGTTGTGGGTATATATATGTATATATTACAAGCACTATGGATACACAATTCACAGATTTCCGGTTCAGAAAGACATAACAATTTTTTCAATACAAAAAGCTTCAATATTGGCATTGATATTGGACTATAAGTGTAGGAAAGCATAAATGCTATTTGTTATTTAACGTTTTTGTATTGTTGGCACAACCGGTAGGCCTATTTAAAAACTTCTATTAGAATCATATAGTCTGTTAAAATAATTTATAACTCTGCAATTTATAATCGTATAATTTGAAAAACGTATTAAACATTGCATAACAATATTCTCTCTGCGCGCTGCTGTTACAACATCCAATTTACCAAATAAACCCTTTGATCATTAGTGTATTAATGGACGTATTATATTCAAAGTTGTAATGTCGACCTGTATCACTAGATTCGGTTTTAATTTCGTTCTTTCAATTATTACGTGATTGGGTTTGTCTCTAAAATAAAAGTGTCATTCCTAAAATAAAAATGTAAAATCCTGCCTCCTAATTTAAGAAATATTAGACACTAATTTTTAAATTTCTTGTTAAAAATTTGGGCTCGCGGTATAAATGTGTAACCAACTATCGTCCAAACTCCTTTTTTTTCTAAACACGACATATTATTGTTATTATTTTTTTCAGATTAAGAGGAAGGTATGGGTAGTAATAAATATATTGGAAATTATTTAAAGCATATTTACCAACATAATATTAACGTTTAAGCAATTGACAATTTATAATCGCTTTACATTTTATTATTAACTTTAGTACTATAACTAATGTTAATGGTTGACAAAAATAGAAACAAATAAGCATATAAATAATATGGATAACACCGAAATGTACTTTGAAACAACATAAACAATTATTAAATATGAATTAAGGCATTTAAACTATTAATTGTTAAATACGAAATTAATAAGGAAATTATAAGTTTTTAAATTTGGTTTAAAGAATATTTTCAAATTGACGAGACATTTTTTTAGTGACACAGTGAGAGAGGTTCATATAAATGTGATGTTGTTTTAGTCTACATCTATTTTATATTCAGTTTTAAACTAGATTTGATGATAGTGACGGCAAAAACACAACCGTGGATAACAATCTCAACTTGAATAACAAAATGACTATATATTTAGTTATGTCGAGTATCTTTAAAAAAAATAAACATATAAAAATATCCAGGTTTTCCAGCAAATCTTTTAATCGAAGACGCAAATATTGGCATGATTTCTTATTACTCATTTAGACGAGTCATGTAATTTCATCTATTTTAGCTATTTTAGCCAGGTATTAGCTTCAGTACTGTATATATTTTTTTCATAGAACTTGAATTGTTTAATTGGATAGCAATAAATACAATCTGCCACATAAAGGTCAATTAGTATTAGTGATCTATGATATAATATATTTAACAGAAGGTGGTCGCTAATAAAATCAGATAACGAAATCAATAATACGCAATACATTAGATTATTGTTTCAACCAAAATCTTTAAACTGGTGTGAAAACTATAATAATTAGAGTAATATAATTTAAAAAACTGAGGTTTACTCTTATACGTAATGATTAAATTACAATAATTTCTCTAGAATCATATTTATTAATTTGTTATTTTTTAATAAAACCTGTAAACCTTACCAAAATGAGAAATTCTTTAATGGAAGAAGTAGGTATGGTACAAATTTCGGTTAAACGCGGAAGTTTTGGCCTAAAAACATTGTGAACCTTCGATTTAGCCTTTAAGTTATATTATATGGGCCACATGAAAGTTTGTTTGTTTGATGAATATTAATCAAACTTTGTTGATGAAATTTATCATTTTCGCACTATTTATTGTCAATCATGACTAAAAGTATGTATGAAAATATAAGTTATACTATTTGATGAATTTAATACATTTCAAGTGTAGTATTAGCTTCGTTATAAATAAACGAATATACAACCCTTGAAGGGTGCTGTGCTGTGTACATGGTAGAGACTATGCTGTTTATCTAATATCAAACGATAGGTTTTCCCCCAATTAAGTGCACGCACTGAATATAAGCTGGGTTAGTTTCAGGAGGTTCTGCAAATCCCACAGTATCCAGCCGTGGATATTAACAGATTAAATAATTTTTCTGCCACAGCCGGATTCGAACCCGGGGCCTTCAGCATATAACTCAGCACTCTACTTACTGAAGTACACCGGTATCTCGTTATAATTATAGTGTTTCTAATCGTAAGTCATGTTTTTTTTGCAATCCTTACTAATGTAATTATTTTAAAAAAATAATGATAACATTTGATTCTGTGAGAATAAACCTATCTTTATTATTTATCCAAATATTTATTCTCAAAATGTATTCTTAAAGGGTTGAAAAACTGGAGGGTGGTGGGTATTGGAGGTTGCGCGGGAAGATGGGATTTGGACCAGTGCTCACCCAGCAGTCGAAGGGGAATCTACACGGTCTATCTGACAATTCTATCTACGTGAGTAAAGCTAAAGTCACAATTTTTTTTTTGCGCTAAATTTTCTGTGCTGTAGGATTGCCTACAATTATTTATTTAAATATTAAAACAAATTTGTAAATCTTCAAACTAGTCTCTAAAAAAAACTGAGTCCCAAAGTAATCAGGATATTTTTTTTCTTTTTCCAAAGGTTAAATCCGATCCTAAAATATTTATAGAAAATCAAAAAATAATAACTGACACAATTTTAACATAATTAAAAATTTTATATATAGATTATTTTAAGTTTAAAAATATTTTAAATTTAATCTAAATTCTGGCATAAAATTAAAATAGACATTTAATGATATGCACAATGAATGTTTTTAGAGTGCAAAAAGTATCATTAAAAACATAAATGTAATTATTTAAAAAAATACAGTCATTCATAAAACAAAGTTAAATTAGAAAACTTAATTTTTTGTAGGGTAAGTTATATATTCATCAAAACCTTCATGAAGTTATCGTGGACTTTAGGAAATATTTTTGGAAATGAAACTGTTATTTATATGAGAAATAAAGAAAAGAAGAGATCATTTTTTCAAGCATTTTCTACCTATTCTTATAATAACATGGCTTTAAAAAAAACACTATTAAATTACTATAATACATATATATATATATATATATATATATATATATATATATATATATATATATATATATAATGTATATTACATGACAGTCTGTTTATTTTAGGTTAATTAAACAAGATCAAAGATAATTAATTATTAATAATTACTATTTCCAGTAAATTAGGGCTTACCAAATCCTTAAGTTAAGTCTGTTAACTTAATTTTGCTATCTTAATTACTTTTTATAAAATATTAAACATTCTTGTGGTCTTATTAACATTTATATTGCTAACAAGTTGATGACTATTCTATTTCGTTTGTTAAGAAGATTGCATGACGTCGATTCCTACGGGTGTTATATTGGTGAAATTATATCTGAGGGGATATTTTTGAAAGTGGTATAAGTCCATTTTTTCATATTCGCGATATCTAAAGATTTCCATTTGAATTAGTTTAAAAATATGGGCAAACGAACATATGTTTTTATCACTTAGCTCATGGCAAAGAGTGTTCTTTCAAACCCTATACACCTTTTAAATATTATTATGAAATAATAGTCATTAAAATCATTTAAGGATAAATGATTTTTTTCCAGATCCAAAGATACTTCAGTTATTGGTTTCTTGGACTAACGGTCATTCTTAAATAAATTTTTATTAACCCTATTTATTGTTATGCTAATCTCAAATAGAGCAATATTTTACTTGGTTTTTCGAAATTTTGATATCTACAAGTACTCACAAAAAGTCATAAGTCTGAAGAATTTTTAATACTTTATTGTTCACATTAAAATATTTATATTTTACATCCTTGGTATGTTAATCATACATTATTGAGTTTTCCGAAGTTTTTTCTTCTATCAGATTATAGGCCGTTGTTATAAAGAAACACCCGCTATTTAAAATATATTTTTTGTTTTAAAATATTCAGTGAACAATTTTGAATCGCACTTTGAAGCAGACATATCTAAATCAAATGATAATTTTAAACATTAAATATCGAAAAACACACTTTGCTTTGATACAGTTTGAGGATTAGTGGAGGTGTTGAAAAAAAAATGATGCCAACCAATATACACATATATATATATACACATACTATACAATTACAATACTATACATATACAATATACACATACTAGCTTGTAGAAATCACAGGACACCCAATGTGACAGTTCATATGAACATGATTAGCACATAGCATCTAAGGATTGCAATATTAGTACAATAGTGTTATAATTCTCAGATTTGTTTTAATTTATCGTATATTATGATTGAATATAATTTAAAGAAATCATTGAATAATTTTTGGAATATTATACCTTTTATTTCATCACTAAAATTTTAAACCTTTCATTGTAAAACTGATATATTACGAATATTGTCCTAACTATTGTTATTATTGTTTCTGCATCGAAAAACATGAGGTTACATTGATGAGTGACAATGAATATTGATTGATGAGTATAATTTTATTGTCCAAAGAAGAAAATATTATGATCCAGTTGGTTGATTGAGATAGAAATGAAGATGAATCGATGTTGAGCCAAATGCCACAGGGAGATACTTAATTTAGAAGTTCAGACAATAGCGTGTTCACTTCCGAATCAGTTTCGTTGGAGATTGGATTTCTCTGATGTAAAATATTCCATTATATTCAAATAAATTGATTGAACTTTTATTTGAACTTACTCTGTTTGTGAACTTGACATATTAAATTGGAATTGGTCTGTATCTTATTTATTTATTGCATTATTTTATTTAACACTTTGAACATATCTATGAATTCATTTTATTGTTTATATTTATCACGTTTATTTATTAATTATTTCGAAATCGGTGCAACAACTTATGAAATAATTGAATATTTCATATCCAATATAATATGAGAATTACCAATATTTCAACTTAATTATTATTAGCCTGTGGTCTAATGGTTAGCATTACAACCTACTAAGCCCATGATTGCGGGTTCTTAGCCCGGCTGATAGCCCTAGGATTTTTTAAAAGGATTAAATAATCCTTAGTTGTGCCATCCTCAGAAGTGACCTCAAGCACCTTCTCTCCTGTCAACTCTCTTCCCCTTTTCCATTCCAGTCCCCTGGCTATGAATGCTTCCCTATTGCCTTCCAAGTTTTTCATGGCCGTCCTCTTGATCTACGACCATCTATCGGTGCCTCATAGGATGATCTGGCCTTCCTACTCCCGTAATGACATGTCCATTCTATCGCAGTTGGGTATCCTAGAAACAAAATTAGAAGAAAAAAACGTTTACATTGAAGGGACTCAGAATTCTGTCCCACGTTGCTTTACCATTTAATTTCCAAAGGAATCGCATCTAGAAACACTTTTTGGATTAGTCATGGTACAAGATTTGCATTTTACATCAGATCGGATAAGTTTTTCAGTAGATTTCTGTTAATAGCTACCTTAGACACCCCGTTAATTAAGGGGCAAACGTATAATAATGGCAGACTTACTTCTTAGTGAAGTGCTCTCTTAGTATTTAAATCAATTCACCCGCTCATCTTTTATCCACTAACCCAGACCATACGCAAGTGAAAACTTTAGAGATTTCCGATTCTCTTTACTTTGGATTTTTATTTATTAATAACTAAGGGACATCGGCAATTGATATTGAACATAATAATACACAGTGGGCTCCAGCTACTCTGAGTTACGAAGGCACTCAAATTCCTTGTTGTGGTGAGTGCCTGTAACTACCCACTGTTAAGAGACATTGTACTAACACCCAAGCCTGGTCCCCGCAGTCTGAATCCGTTCCATCTGTAAATCCCTGTGTAAATGTCTATAAGACGGCAATACCCTAACTTGTAGATACGACACGGATTGTGTAATTATGTATAAAACGTTTAAATACCCCAAGGTTATATTTAAATGCACAGTTAATAATGTATTATACATTGTGATTATTCACGAATAAAATGGTGGATGATAAGAACAGAAATTGATATCGAGCGTGTGATAAACGAAATATATCCCGGAAGGTTATCTGATGGGTTCACGACCTTAGAAATTATTACCGAGGAAATTATCAAATTACTTCTCAATAGTCAGCACTGTAAACTTCCTTAACCTCCTTTCTTCTTTTAAATGTAAATATACCGCGAGAAGAGAAGTGAACTTAGTTTGGATAGTTACGAGTGGTATGCATAATGTTAATATGTAGTTAAGTATTTGTCGAGTTCTTTTTTGTATATCCATGTAATATCAATCCATTCGACAGTAAATAGATTTTCTTCTTGAAACCCAAGTCTTCTGTTTGCTATTCAGAATATAATGAATACTGAAATATTCTATACATAATGTAATAAATATAAAAATCCAAAACAAAATCACTGCAACCCATGAACACTTAAGAATTCAGTACACGTAGAGACAGTAATGTTTCTATCACAACGGTGTATAGGAAAGTGATTTGTCCTAGATCACGCTTAACCGCCAGGTTTTCCCCCAATTAAGGGTACTCACTTTTAGAGACTGGGAGAGTCCCAGGAGGGTCTCCTGATCCATCCCCGGGTATAAACAGATTCAATAAATTATCTGTCAGAATTGAAACCGGGACAGCAACTCAGCCCTCAACCAATAAGCAACCCCGCTTTATTAAATGTACTGAAATATATTATATATTTTTATTATTATATTATATATTATTATGTATTTGTTTCCTCGAATAATCCATTATAACTACGTTTCTTCATCTCTCTGCTTCTTTCAAGGGGGAAGGGTGCAGTGTAATAGCTTGCCCTAGATACTTATTATCAATATTATCGAAAATAATTATAATATCGTATAGTACATTAAGTATTCAGATTTATATGTCAATAATAGATATAAATAAAATAGAATCGTTCGTCATCATTTGACTTCAGTTTCGTTTAGGTTGGAAATGAAATGGAAAAAAAAAGTTACAATAGACGTCAAGATGCCATAACAGAATCGTTTATTGTGCAAATGAAAAAAGTCTCGACTCATTTTTTACTCATTTTTCTATTATATTGTATAAAACTATTCATATATGTATTCATATATCAACTATATATGTAAATAATATGTAAGTAGATATATAAGTGGTTCAGCTTGAAACATACTAGGTGATGAAAAAATATTGGTTTTTATACCACTCATTCATTTATTTGAGAGAGTTTCTCCCGCTACCATTAACCAGTCGCTTCTTACTTTAGACGAGTGATCTCCAACCTGGGGGCGTAAGTTAAAGTCGGGGTGGGAGCGCGAGACTAGTAGAAAATAAGAAATACTGACTTAATTTTAGTTATTTCTCTCTTAACGGTACTTCTTTACCTTAAACTGAAACTTATAATCTTGTGACGGTGAAACTAAATGTTTTGTTTTTAATGCAATATTAATTGTTTTGTTTTTAATATGCCCATACACTTTATTGTGCAATAGGGGGCGTAGTAGGAATTTTATTTAAACAGGGGGGACGTGGAAAGTTTTCATTTCAACTGTGGGGACTTAGTACAAAAAAGGTTGAGAACCACTGCCTAATACGGACCATGGATAGATCAAGTTTGCCGTGTATGATGGCTAAAAGTGTTTTTCGTGTCATCGAACGATTAGAGGACAGTAATCGATAATGCATTACTCGTGAAAAACTAAAGAAGACATTACGCTAATGTTAATATATTTTTACCACACTTAAGGAGTATATTGAGAATTCATCACTAAATATAAAATCTGTTCAAAACCCTTATAGGAAATTATAAAATAGCTTTCTCGAGTTTATCGACAACTTTTCACTCCTTAAAGGATTTTTCCGGAGTTAGCTACTACGCTACTACCTCAAATCAATCTTAATTTATACAGCATAAACCTAATTTAAGGTATAAATAAATGCTTTGCTCGAGGTTTCCTTAGTGTATATATATATTTGTATATATAATGTCTTATTAATAAATGCAACATCATACTAATTAAAGTTTTTTCGAAACCGTTTATTCCGATCATACTCCGCTTAGTATGAATAGTTATTATTATTTATAGATGTAGTTAACCTTACATCAAATACTTATATAAATGTCTAATTTATCTATAATAAAACAAATGAAAATATAAATATTGAACAAATTGCCATCAACAATATAGGTGATGGGCATTTAAAAACAAATTATTTTTAATATTAAATCTGATTATAATGTATATACATTTGCAGTGTATTGATGGTTATTGGATGTATTTGCTCTCATTAAATCCATTCAATAACCCTCTAAAACAATTCGGATGTTTGTCCAATTTATATATTCTAGTCGTTTTGTTTGATTACATACAACTGATCATTATACCAACTGAACTGAAAATCGCATAGTTGCATTACCATAACAAGAGCAATACCATAGATGCTGGACAAAATAGCTGTTACATTTTATAATGAACGCTTTACATTTTTTTTCGAGTACTCTGTTTCTTTAACCTTCTATTTTCAACAGGCATCTTTAGAGGTCGTTGCTTATACTGGTTCCGTAACAATACAATCGGTTAACAGTTACCCCGTTGATTCTAATTCTTGATTTGAATATTCAAAATTGGAGTATGAACCCTCTCCTCATTAATGAGTGGATACAATTATATTTACGATAGAAAAAAATGAGGATGGAAATATTTATCATTTTTATTTTTCTATGATCAAGATCGCATATTCACAGCCCAGCTGCTGACCTTAGGATTTTTCAAAAAGAGTCCTTGATTTTGCCTTCCTTCAGAGGGAACGTATAACGGCGACTCAGAGGCTATGTGGTGGCAGGTCGCTTAAGATCCCTATTCTAGTTACTTTGGGACATGTGAAATTTTAGGACTCCCTCTGTAGCATAGTCCGACTAGCACTAGCAGCATAAACTGACGTTAAATAAATATAGACACTTTTTTATCTGATATCATTTATGATGTCAACCTGGCTCCAGAAAAAGTTGACCTAGTTTCTGATAAAGATGTTTTTGACTTACGAGATCTCATTAGATGTTCCTCGCGCAGCCTATGAGCTAATTAAAGCCTTAGGTGACAACGTAAATATGCTGTATGAATTTTACGCTGCACCATACCCGAAAACTACATCTTTAAAAAAGGATAACGAGATGAAAAAAAGTTTCGAGGCAAGTGCAATGAAAGTAAACATATGTTTGTAGTACTTAAACACTGCAAGCAGGGTGCCCAATTCGGTGGTTTAAATTCCAAATCTTAAAAAAAAATCGGCCTATCTCTTCATTGGAAACACTGATAACTCCCAGACCCTCAGTAACACTGTTTTAAGAGTTGTGTCTCGTTTAGGAGACTAAGCATAATTCTGACTTTCCTACTGAAAACATGGTTTAAAAATATTTGTTTTTTTCCAATTTTCTTCATGTATACAAATTGATAAAATAATTCAAACGTATATTAAAATATAATTAAACCCGCTTGGCTTCGCACGGGTTGTAGATCATAACATGCCTACATGCTTTGTCTATAGTAGGATCGCATCAATTTGATATGTGGATTATATTTAAATCCACGCAGTAGTTACTGAGTAACGTAATGTCTACAGTACATGAAGTATTTTAATGTATTTTACTATGTAGATATTATAAACATAAAAAGAAAATATATTTCTTTATATACGAACTTATTTTCCCGTGCGTTAATTTTTTGGGATAACTCCTGAGATGCATATTTAAATTATAAGCTATAAATTATTATAATAATTTGCATGAAATCCTTAAGGTAACTTAAGCATTTAAGTTGCTAAGGATTAATACTGTATGCGTCTAAAAAGCTCTTCTATGTAGCATTGTACGTTACCAATTTTTTAGAAGATATAATTTAAATGACTTGAATGAATATGAACATGAATGAACAATTTAAATGAACGAAGGTACAGTAAGCTATCCTTAAAAGATAGATATGTCCTACCTCGGAATTGTTTGTTCATTTAACATAATTTATGCTGCTATGTTTAATCGGACGATGATACGTTGGGGGCTCTGAATTTTGCCTATCCAGGTTTATTTAGGATAGGGATTTTTAACGAGTATCTGACATCGTACAGGCTCGGGACCCTCGTTTAACGTCCCTTCCGAAGACCGGCGTAACTAAGGATTTTGTACTCCCTTTAAAGAATCATAGGGCCACCTGCCAGGCTACGAACCTGCGATCTTGGGCTTTTAGCTGTTAGCTGACCACTAGACCACATGTGACCGTACATCCGACTTGTCTGCAGATCTAAAAAAGAGGAATATACCGCCATGCATTGTTTCGTTATATGACAAAAGGATTAGGCAGTATTAACCATGAAATCCGCGCAGTAGTTACTGAGTTTATCACGAACTGACAGACAGACTCGGCGGAGGACATAGTTTTATAAGATGTATAGTTGTTCGTAACGATAAGTTGATAGCGAACAATTAATATATAGATTCATAATCATTTCAGGAAAAACTAATTTTCTGTATTCCTATGTTTTTGCTCTTCAATATTCATGTATTACATACTTACATACATCGATGGCTCTACATCCCACTTGGGGACAAGGCCTCCCCAACATCAACCGCCAGTCATCTCGTATTATTCGTGTATTGGGATATATAAATAAAATGAGAATTTCAACGGTATTATTGTATATTTTCATATACAATAGAATAGATATAGATATATAATAGACATCGATAGTGAATTTACTTGTGAATCACTAAAAACGTTTGAGTAAAGAATCCACCAAAAATAAGCTATCCGATTGAAAATTCTAAAGTTATGTCATCTGAAATATTGGACAAAGTTTGGTGAGGGGCTGAGAAAGCGAAGTTTCACTGGAGACTTCAGGTGACATTGTTTTACCCTTCCTAGTTTTGATCCCTGAATTCCGAAAACTTGTTTTTGTTCGCGTTTGTGTTTTATTGTTTGTGTGAAGAAGTGTTTCGTCTGAACTCAATTATCTTTTGTTGTAATAAATGGCTCATTGGCAAATCCAAAATATATTTTTTCCCCTGTAATAGGGTGAATTTTCGTGAGAAGTTTAAACAGGTATAATATATATATATATATTTTTTAAATGCAAGTACAAAGATGGTTCAGAATTAGGTTCTCTTCGGCCTCTTAATTATAGATCATCATATCCATAAGCATTTTAATTTTTAAAAATCACATAAAAATTAATGGAATTCGAAATAATCATATTAATTGAAAGTTTAATTTAACATAGTGAACTGATAATTTCACAGTATTTTAGTGGAATTAGTGTCTTCAATGAATGGAAATATGATTCTGGTACAAATCTTTTATCTTCAAAATAAAAATATTCAGTAGATAATATACCTTGTACAAACTAAGAAAAGTTCACGATTCTTTTTCAGAATGGAATGGAAATATGAGTATTTATTCCAGATTAACTTATTTGTTTTGTTTTTAAAAATTAGCATTGTTTATTTGGCTTTGTTATGCTGTGGACTGTGGCTTTCTCCCCTCTGGTGGAGAGCTGCTAAGGATAGAGATGTGTGGAAGAAAAAATGGTTGGCCCTTACAAATCCGGCATCCCAGTTGGGCTAGTCACCAAGGGAAGTGTTAATGACTATTACTCCAATAGGAAGGCCTATGCAAGAAAAATAAAAATGTGTATAAATATTTATATAGTAAAGATTTTTTTTTTTATATAGCAAAGAATTGTTTTTATGTTGTTTGTAAGTTTATGTTATAGTAATTGTATATTTCACGCATTGATAAAGGCTTTTTTCATTCATTCATTCATTCATTTCGATATTTTCTTTATGTCATACAATATTATTTTAATATAGATTTTGTTTTGTAATAACCTAAAATTGAAAGTCCCTATATATCTTTATCGAAATAGACTATTTGAAATTATGTAGAAGACGTTGGTTCGTAGAATTAAATTTCCCTAAAATACATAAATCTGATTATAAATTAATTAGAGGAACAGTCTGCTTTTGGAAAGTGGGAGCCATGTTTTGCTCACCATCAATGATGATGTTAATATTAGGAAATTGGGCATTACGTTCAGAAAATTAATAATTTATGAACATTTTAAAATTAATTTCTCATTTTATTTTAAAATAAAATATATAATAAGTGTTCATTGTTTTTTTAAGGAGAAGTTAACGAAATTTGCTTAATGCATTAGCAAGCTTTTCCCAAGAAAACAAATAATTCATTACTGTATAAGAAAAAAAAATAACCAATACAGCTCGTGAAGGGTCTGGGATTGAGTATAAGGAAGAGTACAGAGACTGCATTGCTACTTGGACAACGGTTGTGCAGGGAGGTTATTTGTCCCAGATCACACTCAACCGCCAGATTATCCCCCTAATTTTGGGTACCCACTTTAAGAGGTTGGGTGAGAACCAGGAAGGTGATAGATCTCATAGGGTTCATCTCCGGCCACTGACAGATTAAATAAAAGTCTGCCTGCCGGTGGGATTTGAAGCCAGGACCTTCGGCATGGCAACTCAGCGCTCTACCGCTGAGCTAGTCCGCTCCCCATAAAAACTATTACTTGATGAAATATGTTAGAAACCTGGATTTAAATAAAAAAAGAGCATGTTAAATATATTAGGTAGGTCCCACACGTTCGACACTTAACTCCTACTTTATGGCCTAAAAGCGGCTTTGTACTTGTTTACCCCTTCCGTTTCGCGCCCATGTCAAGCTCGAGAGGAAAATGTTTCGCCCAGAATAAATCTGCATAAGCGTTTAACACCCTCTCTTTTTTTTTTAATGCATTGACGTAGATTCGTTAACAAATCTACTTTCGGATAAAAAATGTACAAAAATTTTGAGGAAAAACTGCGCAAAACTTGCTCAAATATGCTCAAACCTTCACTTCTTCCCCTTTCACTTATTCCCCTGCCATATAAATCATAACAGGTTGCATTTTTCAGCTCCATCTGTTTCATCTCACGTGAGTGATGAAAACTTAAATCGTATCCAACCCCTATGAATAAACACTGATGAAGCAGCAATGATTGATTACAAAAAAAAAAATCTTTTCGATACAGATTCCACCTGTGGAATGAGGGGGAATACTTCATTAACTAATACCCACAAAACTCTATTAGGTAAGTATTGATGATTACAGAACTAGCACTCTTAAAATTTAATGTTGGATGAGAAACTAGTCATCCTCAATGTAAAAAGCCCAGACTTTTCTTACCAAATGGATTCCCATCCTCCACTATTTATTAATTCCAAGATTCCATTTAACCCTTGAATAGTAACCTAATAGAGAGAAACATTATTATCTCTCTAGCTAGCCCATGAATTTTGGCCGCAATCAAACTATCAGTAAAATAAACCTGCTACGTCTAAATGATTGTTAATTTAGCTTTTTTATGCAGGTGGAATTCCATAATACGAGGAGCATAAGCACTATTGTTTGATTGATGAATAAAGAAAGAATACATATCGTCTATTTAAGATTTTTTTTTTATTAAACCAATTATTCATTATCAACCAGAAATAGTTTCTGTTTCTTATTGTTTTATCTTAAAACAATTTAAAAAATCATGTGCGCATTTTAGAAAACTTTGAATTACCCCGCTGATTAAATAACTTTCAAAATTCAAATCAACCAAATTCCAAGCTTTGAAAGCTCAAAAGTGAACTCTTATTACACAGTAGGTATACATAATGTAGATGGAACCAATCCAATAATATTACAGTATTATTCATTTAAAATCATCATCATCATAATCTTTTATCCTCACCTAAGTATTGTGAGGAGATCCTTAATAGAGCTTGTCCCAGTTGTATCTGTTCTGTACCAGAACATTTCTTCTATTCCAATCCATTCCCCTTTTCTTGAAAGCCTCCTTCTTCCCACTTTAGTCTTGGTCTTCCTGTCCCTCTCTTGAATTGTATGCACATTTTGCTGTGAGGCTTGGCTACATACGTAACTCTCTATTAGTTCAGTGACAGGAACTGTCTCGTGATGTATTCTTATTGTTTTATCACGCACTCGATCTCTTCTGGTCTTTCCTTCCACCTTCCTAAGAAACCTCATTTCGGTAGCCTGAAGTCTTGACTTATGGTTGGTTGTTAGAGGACTATGTAGAGATCGGAATAAAGGTAGATTGAAGACAGCCATCTTTGTCTTTTTTGTCACCTGGTGGCGGTTCAAGAAGCATCTTTTCATGGCATTGAACATTCTGCTTGCTGCCCAAATACGCTCTGTTATTTCACTATCGATGTAGCCACTCTTCTGCAGGCGCGCTCCTAGATATTTGAAATAAGTTACCTGTTCAATTATTTCGCCGTTAATTCTGATCACTTTCATAGCTTTGCTTGGCTTCCTTCCGATCCCCGTTACTTTTGTTTTTGCCTCATGTACTCATGTTGATAAACTTCAGCTCTTCTTGGAGTATCCTAATATTTAAATTTTACTCCCTTTAAAAATCCGTTAATTGCGCCGTCCTTCGGAAGGGGCGTTAAAAGGGGGTCCCGAGCCTTACGATGTCAGGTACTCGTTGAAAATCCCTATCCTAAATATACCTGGATAGGAAAAATTTAGAGCCCCCAATTTAGCATCGTCGGATTAGCCATAGCACCAAAAAAGGGGCGTTAAATGAAAAAACAACAACAGCAGTGGGCTAAAATTGCAACCTTGTCTAATCCCAATTGATGTCCCAAATTCTTTTGAGATGTTGTTAGATAATCTGACTACATTTCTGTTTTACCTATATAGACTCTCCACCGCCAACGTGTGTCCTGTTCCACATTATTTTCTCTTAAGGATTTGGAGACATCGCCTTTCTGGATTTTGTCGAATGCTGTTACTTGATCTACGAAGCAAACAGCTCCTTCCATTTCTCCAATATCTTTTCTTGGATTTGTCTCATGTTGAAAATGAGATCCTGATTGCTTCGATTAGGACGGAATCGATACTGTTCCTCCTCCAGATTATTTTCAACTTTCCTCCTGGTTCTCTGTTCATGGTTGTTGGAGTAAATTTTGCATCTTCCACTTAATGCCTCAATGATTACCGCAGTCCCTATTGTCTCCCTTTTTAAATATTTGAACTAAGACTGCTATCTCCCATTCTTTGGGCACCTTCTTCTGCTTCCATACCAAGTTAAATAGGTATTGCATAATTTGTTGCCCTTTGAACATCTTGAAAACAGATCCCAATAAAACTACGAGCAATATAAAAAAAAAAGAGTTGATGTAAAACGAATGATTACGGATGCTAAAAAGAAAGCTTGGAAAGATTTTGGCCACAAGATGGAGACTGATTTTAAGAAAAACCAGAAAATGTTTTATAAGGTCATGAAAGGGCTAAGGAAAGAAAGAGCTCCATTGCTGAAGCAAATTAAAGACAACGATGGAAATGTTACACGAAAGAATGATGAAATTATGGAAAGATGGCGAGAACATTTCGGAGAATTTGTTGAAAGAAGGCAGCCTCGGTTGTGAATCTGCCGGTGAGATTGTGGAAGAAGTGTAGGAAGAGGATGACTACTTAAACGAGGAGGAATTGGAGGATGCTCTGTCAGATATGAAACTGGGGAAATCAGTCGGAATTAATGAAATATCTCCTGAGATGTTGAGCTAATATTAATATTTATACTGTTTGAGCCAATTTAAAATTGAAAAAAAGCGATAATTATTATGTTGTAAAATAAAAAAAATTATATTTCGTTTATATTTAAGATTCCAAGCAATCTGTTGGGCTGGAAGAGGAACTCCGCGCTTCCCATGCCCCTTGGACGTTTTTGGTTTATACGCGCACCTGTTGTACATTGTAGTTTGAAATGTTGTCGAATGGTGACCGAGAATAATTATTTGGCTCTTAAGTTGTCGCAGTCCAAGTGTTCGGTTTCTTTTTATTGTGTTCGTAAAACGTGATATTTCGCAAATTGTGGAGTATAAATGGTCGTAGAAGATTTGATTAATTACCTGAAATCGAGAAGGGCAGCCAACGATCTTCCATTGCGGTCGGAGCGCCTGAAAGAAGCTGGTACTTATCAACGTACAGGTGAAAGGGGATTGATTCCTAGAATTTTTCTTCTATTCATTTTTCTACCTTATCCTGAAAACCACCCCCTTTTTCCTTGCAGAGAGACAGCACAGAGCCACCAGGGACTTCCTCGATTTTACCCTTTGTCGTTGCAAAATTAACACAGTCCACTGTTTTATTCTCTATCAGAGAAATCGTTGAAAATCTTAAAGGAAAACCAAAATTATTATAAGACATATTGAAAAAAATTAAAGCCAGCACCGTCTTCAACACTTAATCTCTTAGAATGTGGTAAGAATAGAATACAACAAATGTTATTCAGGGGAAACTTTCCACCCAAAAAAATTGAACTATATGCCTCGCTCGTGAGGGGTTGTTGGTACGTAGATTATGTCTTTCTCCGATTAGAGGACAGTCCCCACGCAAAAAAAAGTCATCGAGTGGTTCTGGTGAGTGGTTCACTGAGTGTTAATACTGAGAAGAAAGCCCATGTTTGTGCTTATCGTATGGGTCAACGAAGAATTAGAGATGTTTCTGAGGACAAAAATTTTCCAAAGGTCGGTTACCATTCCTTAATTAATCGACAGTCTCTGGCTAGAAACAGTTTAGTAAAAAAATCAATAGTTCTGTTCAAGTTTTAGGAATAGGAACAAAAGACGGTGGCTCTTGACATTTAAAGCAAACTCTGAGGAATGTTTGTGCAGATTACATCTGGCTGTAGTGGCGTCTAATAGGCCCTGAACAAAATAATAAGCTCATAAGTGGGCCAATCTGGTAAAACATTGATTTGTGATAAAGAAACTGAAAACGGCCGAGTCACTAAGAAGTACTTCAGGGGATCTCATGGAGGGGGGGGGGGGCTAAGCAACGAGACTTACTTAGTTGTGGTAGCAAAGACAAAAAGGTTTTAGCCGGATTTCGGAGTCTACCGGAGTCTACGTAATATTTTCTTGATAAATTGTAAAAATTATCAAGAAAATATTACTGGAATTTATCGTTGTAGGCATTAAGGAATTTTTCATTATCTTTAGAGGAATTTAGAGTTAATAATAACTGAGGAGGTAGAATGTGGAATTTAAAAAAAATGGATCGAGGTAAAGAAAAATATTTTAACGAAATTTTGCAAATTATTTGGTTTTATGACAATTTTTGAAAGAAATAAAGAAATTTGATTTTAAAATAAGGGCAGAATCGCATATCATTTCAATGTACTCTTCTGTAATCAAATTCAATTTATGAAAAGTCAATTTTCAAAAGACTTCTTGGAAAATAAAAATAAAATATATAGAATAGTTTGATGAGGATAGATGCTGATATTTTTTATTTGCCCTAGAAAAATATTGGAAAAAGATGAAAAAAAGAGGGTGTAAAATATCGTTGTCATAAAAAAATGTATATAAAATACCTATATATCATAGATACAATGATAAACAAGTTAAAAGACTTAGTAAAACAGAAATGACGGAAGTGATTTTTTCGTTTATGACTCGAATGGATTAAATCAAATGAAAATGAAAGTTACTGAAAGGATGTCCACTATGTGAAAATACAGCGAGTTGTGCGCATAAGATGAGTTATTATTAAAACATACATAACCGGAATAACATAATTGACATGCTATTATGTGAAAATCATTTATAAATATATCGATCAAACGTAAAATATAATATAACTGCTCTTGACACATATAAATAAAATAGATTTAGCTAACTAAATATGTTTTGTTTTTTTTGGTTCCTGAGATTTTGTATCGCTCCCATCTTGCCTACAACATGCCATTTCCCCTTTTAAGGAGACCTACTGAGGTCTTTTTTTGTTTCTGAACCTCCATCCATTTACAAATAATATAATATTACAGTACATTCATAATTACAATAATAAATATATTCAACAACAAGTCTGTGGTCTTTCTCTATTGGCTCAGTAACCCTTCATAGGTTTATTTTAATATTTCTAGTACTCTTAACAGAGTCACATATAACAATTCAATGCTTATGGTATTTATTGGATTTACCGCATTCATAATTATTTTTAACACAAAAAAACAGGTTAAAGAAAAAGTTCGTGGTATAGAATAATAAAATATTAAGGGAATATAAGAGGAAAAATCGAAATTTTATGAAACTGCTAACGTACCAATCGACCTTCTTTCACCTGCGACTTTTGTTTTCATTGGATATATATATATATATATATATATATATATATATATATATATATATATATATATATATATGTATAGTTTCATCCCTATTTTTTTCTTTTCTTTTTTTTAAATTTAGAACTATCTTGAAAATCACATAGAGCAAGCAGAGTAGGTAGCACTATCAGGTTGGAGGGACTGAGCAAGGACTAATAACGGAAGGCAGGCGAGGCGTAGACTAAGGCAATATTAGAAAGAACGTGAGAGAAGCGAAGGCCATCAAATGGTCTCCGTGTTCCTCTCCTCAACTAATCCTAAAGAAACTTCCCGTCTTCCGTTTTCTTCAAACAGACCCTTAGAAAGAAATTAAAGCCATCTTGGGCAAGATAATACTGTTGATTGTCTAATTATACATGTCCGCTAGTTCAAAAGCCGTTTCTGATATCAGGCAATTGATGTGCTTTGGAACAGCATAAGATCAACTAATATGTCATAACTAAATAACATAATTTGATGAGTAATACCAGCAAAATAAATAAATAGGTAAAGGGTCGCTGAGCAGGTAACTCAAGTGTTCCAAAGGATCGGTAGCAGAAGACAAAAGATACATGACAGAGGCAGTTGTTGACCGAATAGCAGACACTCAAGATGTAGGCTGCCATTTATACATCACTTATATAGCGAAAGGGTCCAACTTAACATTACTTACATAAGTTTGTAAGTTGATATGTAACTTAACTTAAGTAGCTATGATCAGCACACAATAAATATAATGTTATTCAATTAGACAAAAAGGATCGTTATTTACTAAATAATATCTAGTCAGCCTACCTTTGGAGAAGAGAAAGATATGTTTTTATAGCCATTAATGGTATTGTATTACTGGACCTCATTAGGTAATCTCAAGGTGACAACTCATTTTATTATTTAAATGTTATTCTGAGTAACACCACTAGGCAGTTTTTATACTTGTGTTTTCCATACCATTATGTAATATTCATCCTATTTACTTTTGTATTAGTATAATACAGTTGTAAATTTCATTGAATAATAATACAAATAAAAAAAATATTCAGATCAAAGGTTCTTAATTTTCCCTCGGATAATTGTTTAGACAGTGAAGTCAATATAGCACAGTCCAATGACTTTTCAAGTCGAAGCTTTCCAAGCACATGGATCCCAGCTGTACAGTTTGAGGGTGACTGATACGAAACTCAGTATCGTATCCATAACTGGATATCGTCTAGCTAGGCTGTTGAGGAACACCGTAATGAACGCCAGGTTTTTAAGGTTGAAGATGGTAACTGTCCGTCCTCTTGTACTATAGCGAAGGATAAGGAACGGAGGCTGGGCCGGACGACTGACTATCTGAAAATTCGCAGGATGACTTAATTGAAGCACTGAGTAGTATTGATAGGAAGAGGACCAAATTAGCTATTACAACCCCAAATCTGACAATGAGGTTGATAAAAGCACAAATCTTTGAGAAAAAATTTGCCTTGAATTTAACATATACGTTACTTCACAATAAAACCCAAAAATTAGTACTATTACCGCGTTTCGTAATATATACATTTTTCACCACTGTAACCTCATGTTTGTTTTGACAGTTCGATGAAAGGATGTTGTTTTTTGATTGAATATTAAAAAGAGGTTTATAGCCGATATTTGACGTTGAAACAGTTCCGGGGGACATAACCAACAGAGAGTACTTTGTAATAGGTGAGGGACCTAAGAGTTCCTCAATCCATAAACATAACTCAGGCCTGCATAACTTGGGAAAAGTAAGTTACTCGTCATGAGTAGCTCTCTCAGAGATAAACACAGCAGGCATTAAGTCTAGTAGAAATTTTCCAACAACTTCTGAAAGTTCTAATTTTTGTATTCTGCCATTGTTCCTCTGCCTCTCCAACGCTACTGATTATTTAAACTACAGCAGCTGTTTGTAAACTAAGAGTTATTGTAGCTGGGAAATTTATGGGGTAAATTTATTAATTATAAACGGGTATCCAATAATATTCTGGTAACGGGTATTGAACCTGAACGTTACAGAAATCTATTAGATTATGGATTTATATAATTGTAATTACAATGATCGCTTGATGTTGAGACTTAGCGTTATAAAGCAGAAATTAGGTTGGGCGCAATCAAACCCTAATCGTTAGATGGAGCAATACAATTTGATCTATTTGGTTATTTTTATTATTAATTATTTATGTTGTTTATATTTTAATTTAACGTCCTTCCCTCTTTCTGTTAAGACGAATAGCCCAGGCGGTTCATAGAGATCTATCAACCATTTTAATCAGACAGGGAAGACCAAAATTCAGCCCGTAGATTTGCGTTGAATTTAATTATAATCGATCTCTACTGGATTCGAACCACCGCCGCTGCAGTTATGAGGCTGCTAAGGTTACGTAAAGGTTAAAGACCTCGTCCACCGCGGCTTCCATGAACAGTGTGCTTTCCAACTATGATTTGTGGCGGGGAATCGTCCATTTTCTTCAAGGATAGCATTAAGTGTTCAGGAAGAAATTTGATATAGTTTTATAAAATGTATTATAATTAGTTACACCCAATTTTTGGGTACTTCAGAACAATCATTAGTGTGCGCTTGTCCCATGACTTTCTCTTCGCCCAGTTTCTTCCCATCCTCTCTGATCTCCTACTACTTTCCTCATCGGATATTTTGATTGCCAGCTTCGTTCTTGCCTCAAACCTGACTCCTTTGTCTCGGGTTCTGCTCTTGGCAGTTCCATCACAAAGCATACCCTCTGTAATCTTGAATACTCAAGTCGCACTCTGCTTCCTTAAACCAGATGGATTTAGTATTTTATTTCTAAGGGATTCAATTATTCTTTCCGATAGGCTACTTACCCTCATTCGTAGGATATGTTAATAGAAACGTTTCCTCGTTGTGCCGAAGATTCTCTTTCATTGTAATAATTTTTTATATTTTATTTACACGTATTAAAAAAATAATTTGTTTTTTAATCTGAGAGGAAAACGGTTATTTTTATGATCAATATAAAAAGACTTTAGTGAAGAGATAAAGGGTCTATGTGTCCTACGCTTGTTAAATCCAATAACACACTCTGTTATCGGACAATATCTCATGTTAGAACGGTGGTTATTGAGTTTCGGGATCAACAGAATCCCATTGGATGTATATCCTTGGGATTGAATAGTTGCGTCGGATACAGTTGCCTTACAAACCGTGGGTGAGAATCCCATGTTGAAGTGGGGTGACAAAAGATACCCTGGGAACTTCTCTTCAAATGGTAATTCCAGCTTCCAGGCTATTTCCCCGACATTAGGACCCTTATCTTTCCTCGAGTAAAATGGAGCATCAATCAAAATATGCCCCGCCAACTCGCCATTTCATGGCCCTGGCAAGAGTTCAAATTGACCATATAACCATAACTCTTGCGATCCTATGTCGGTTCAGGAAATATATAACAGAATTGTATGAACTAATTATGGGTGGTTATAATATTTTACTTCATTGAGCTAACTGCGTTCGGTAAATACAACTAATTCCAAAAAACGAAATGGTAAACTTTTGTAAAAATTATTAACAGACCGAGTAGAATACTCAGTTTAAGAAATTAGGTTGAAAAATCTCTAATCAATTTCCGTTTTATATCAATCCATCGTATTGTCTTTATAATTCATGGCAAAATAAGAACTTAAAATTTCTTCATTGCGTACCCACCATTCAGGTTACACAAGAGGGTCCCCGTGAGCATTTCCCTCTGATTGTGATTTCCATCATTATTTATTTTTAATTTCAACTCATAATTAATGAGGAAAAAAGGCCAAGGATATCATTAGGTCATGAATAACATTAGGAAAATAAAAACTAAAATATATAACAGTATTTTACAATTCATTAACAAATAAAGATCAGCCGCAGTGAATATAGGAACGTTAGGAGTGTCCCACAAGTGAAATTTAGCAGGGCCATATCTCTCAGCCCATTGTGTTAACATGCCAGTTTTGAGCTTGTCTGTCCACTGCTATCAAAGTACAGAACTGTTAGTAGAAGAACTAATTAAGGAAGATATTGTATTAGCCATCGGAAAATTGAAAGTGTTGAAAGCTATTGTTTGACATTGACAACATTGCAAGATTGGCAATAGTCATCTTGAAACAAACTTGGGGGTTGCAAGTTATATCTCTCAAGCTAAAGTATGAATATGACAGTTTTGATCATGTCTCTCCACTGTATGTCTATTCAGATCCAACTCGAAAAAAATCTCAATGGAATAGGATGATTTGTTCGATAGTAAAACTAAAATAATGATCCGTGTGGAAATGATCACGGGGACACCTCTCTTAGGATGTCTGTCATGACTGTATAGGACAATAATATGCTGTAGGCGTCTTTTTTTCAACCGATTGGGATTTGAATCTGAATATATTCTTTTAATTTGTTTTATGAAAAACAAATAATCTAATACTGCTAATAATAAATTGAAATAATCTGGTTTCTGTGTGTTGATAAATTAGACACTTATTTACGGCCTTCTGAAACTACATAATGGCTATTCGATTCCTCAATATTTGAGAGTCACAACGTAAGTTCCGTAGCTTTTCAAAATAGTATTCTCAATATTCTCAAGGTTTGTTAAACATCATTAGAAAACATGAACTCTGGTTTTCGCTTACCAATAAATGCATTGCTTTTAATGTTTATTTATGATAAACAATGTAGATGATAAACTCAGGTAATATTATAATTTCTGGACACTACAATAATGCAAGAATCGGCCAATAATCCCTTCCATCGTGTAATAATGAAGCAAACAATTAGTTGTATTTTTCGTTTGTTTAATTTCTAGATTACTTGAAACGAGCGAGTAAGAATTAAAGTTGAATATTTTATTTGTTGTATACTCCATCAAAATTACCTCACTTTATTATTCGGTGAATAATTGGTTAAGTCGAATTTTGTCCAAAAACAAGTTAATTGTTCTTGAATCGTGTCATTCTCTAGTTTATTAGTGACTAAGTCAAGCATTGGCATTGAATGGAGTTATTGCTAATCTTGTAACTAATAATTTCAAGCCAAATACTACTAGGATGACGCGATTTAGCTCCTCTCTGTACAATTTACTCATTATTGCCCAAATTATAATTCACAGGGGGTCAGATATTGCACTAGTATTTCGAAAGTGACATAAAAATAAATTTTGGATAAGCTATTAGTGAGCTTGTACACTAAGGCTACACCTACATTGGATCCGGTGTGATACAATGAGACGTCGCTAGCAAACCAAATGACTGAAATATATCGAGAGTTATAACATTTGGTTCTTCAAATTTATAAAATTAAGATTATTTATTAATTATTTTTAATACATTTATATTTTACTATAATGTATAGTAAAATATGTATAATGTATACACCCCAGCATCGTATGTGATAGATTCACGTTGCATCGAATCGGATCCAATGTAGGTGTAGCCTAAGAATGACAAGTGTGCCTTCTGGGAGGCAACTTTGAAAATACACCGATTTTTGAGTTATGTCACTTTAGTCGATGTCCTCCTATAGTGGATTATTTTTTATAATACTATTTGATGTTTTGCGAAAACAATCAAACTTAGAATGCTCATATTGACCGTAAATGAAAACGGTAGCTAATAAAGAGGAAAAATATAATAGCAGCGATGGATGGGAATTATTTATTACGTTTCTAAGCAACATGAACATATTAAATATTAGTTATTCATTTATTACATTAACTATCATATTGTTATATTCTTTTTTTTTATCGTGTGTTGATTGTCTTTTTTTGTTTGTTGTTTTTTTAGTAATTCGCATTGCATTTCGGTTAAACTATTTTAGTTCATTTTATTTACTCACCATTTTCTATCTTTCAGATGAACGATTTCCTGCTGACGATAAAAAAAATCAAATCGTTTTTGTACGTCAAAGGTTGACCGGGGAACGAAGATTAAATCAGAAAGAAAACTGAAAAAGAAAATGGGGAAATAAAAGTACGTATTCGCGAAATGAAAACGTCAGCACTGTCCTCTTCGTTTTTGTTTTTCTTTTTCAAAAATGACTATATATGGCTTTTCTGGTTTTAATGCCGAGATATCACCGATTTTTTATTTATTTTTTAATAGCTTATCACAAATCCCGCTTTCCCTTATAATCCTCTTAGCCAGCTGAAAAACAAATATTGATGGGCCCTCCTTCACAAGAGTCACCGTCGTGTTAATAATGCGGCTTTGGAAACTTCTTTCTTATATTTCCCTGGGAAAAAGATGTGATGACAATTATTTAAAAAATATACAGACTAAACTATAAAAATATTGATAATAATGAAGTAGGACATAGAAAAAACGATTTAAATAATAAAATAATAAATATTTTTATTGTTATTTAATTACAAATTAAAATAAAATGTTTGGAAAAACTATTCTGTTGATATTTTATAATAAGTAATTATAGCATATTAGAAATAATTTCTGTAATTATTACAAGTAATTATTATTTATTAAAAACAACGATACATCCACATACGTTAAAAATTATATCATAAAAACGATAATATAATAAATAAATAATTATTATTTTATATATTCACGTTGTTTGGAAACTTCATTAATAACTAATTCCCATCCTTCTCTGTTATTAACATTTCCCTCTTCATTTGCTACCATTCATTGTTATCATTTATCATTTCTGTTGAACCCTGGTGTAGAGGATAAATAATTAATCGCATTACATACTTTATTTTTCTTAGCTTTTTTTTTCAATAAAAGTTTCACTAATTGTTTTTTTAAACAACTATTTGCCTATGAGGTCTCTACGTTTGACTGAGAGTTTTTACAATTAATTTCGCTAAGACCCATCTGGACTTACGGAATAGAGCTTTGGGGCTCCACTAAGCCATCGAATTCCTCTCGTATTCAATCCTTACAATCCAAAACCCTTCGTAAAATCCTCAATGCTCCTTACTTTGTTACAAACGAAGTAATCCCTAATGACCATTATGTCCCGTTCGTTGCTGATTTGGCCCGAATCCGATATCAATCTTTTCACGACAAACTTCATTTCCACTGAAACCCACTAGTTTCAAACCTCGAAACCTCTTCAATTCCTGATAATCCTCCGAGGCGTCTGAAAAGAAGATGGCCTCGTGACCTTCTAAATTGAATTTTTTATTTTAGTACTACCACTGGGGAGTTTCTCTACTTGCCTTTTCTCTGGACATGATTTATCTTTCATTATTTATATCATTCACTTGATGTATTCTGTATACAGTTGTAAATTTCAAAAATACATTTTTTTTTTAAATTCGCTAAAATCTATTAGTATTAAAAACAAAATCAAAACCATAGGAGGACGTATTACGCATGTATTTCTGAAATGAGACAACTCAAAAATCAGTTTTTTCATTGTTGTCTTCCAAAAGGCACCTGTGTCAGTATTAATGTCCAAATGCTAGCCGGGGTGAGGATGGACGTTTTCATATTCGTTATTTTAGTATGTTTAAAAATGAAAAAAATTAGATTTATATCAGTTGTCGTAAAATATGTCCTAAAATAAATTTAAATGAAATATAAATTAAGGAATGCTTTTATACAGTTGAATAAATTAGTTTGAAACTAGTCCTGATCATTTCCGGGTATTCATTTGTCATGCTCATTTTCCTCTTTAACTTTAAATCTAACAAAATAAATAAATCTGGTTTGTGTATTATTAAAAAAAAAGTTGAAATGTATAAGCATCAAGAGTATTAATAGCAAAGTGACTGGAGGTTTTACAAAAAATAATAAAGAATTAAATAAGTAATACGAAGTAATAAAAAAGAAGATATTGAAAATTACAGAATAAGGTAACAAAGATTTTTAAAAAAATCAGCAATTTTTAATCATTTAGTAATTTTCATTTGTCTGTATTTTACATATTTAGCCCTGAAGAGGACCTGAAAAGTGGGCCAAAACGTTGGCTCTTGAATAAACATTTTTCCCTACTTTTGGGAAATTTATTGATCCACCCGCACTATTTTTCTTAATAATCTTCTAAATTTTCTAAATCTTGAAAAGTATTCAATGAGGAACACTGCGTGTTAGTTGAAGGGTAAATGAAGTAATATTATTCATTATCAATAATAATTGATATAACAATTCAAATAACTGTGTGTTTATGAACAAGAGTAGCCAATTTAAATTTCTATTACAGGCGGTAAGCTTTCGGAATTCGGAAAGGGTTATTATAAATTGTTTATTATCTTATTAATATTTTCTGTTTATTTATAGAGGATTGTTGTGCATTAATAATTTCTGATAAATCAGATTGTGTTTAGTATATACATAAATCATTGCAAATATGTGTCACTTATACTTTGTAATATAATTATTATACAAACATTTCTATTACTTATTGAGATTCGGTCGAATATCCGTCAACTTATCGTTTTTCAACTTTTCGGGACTACGTTATTCTAATAATCATTACCTAATAGTGAGGAATAGACTTTTAGTGAATTAAAGCAAATCCTACACTATTATAAATATAAATTTGACACTTGTACAATTTAAAGACATTGTTAATAAATAAAATGTATTACCAATCGATGATGAGATATTAACCACTACATTTCTCAGTATCTGTAGAATATATTAATATTTACGAGGAAAATATTGGAGGTAAAAAGAAACTCTCTTATTTAGGGAGAACTGTTTATTGGAAAGCCGACGTTGCAATTGCCACACATTCTCAAGCGCCTTCAGACAATAGTGTTAATTTCTTTTCTCTTCTTAAATCCAAATTTCCCATTTGAAAAGCTAATTTTAATTTCTTGTGAAATTGCCATCAGTTATTCCTTATAACTCTGTAAAATGTCTATATTGGTCTACAATTCCTAATCTAATTTATTTTATTTTATTTCTTTTGTTAGTTTATTGGTTTTAAACAGTACATTTTGTTAATATAAATAAACTCTTTGTTATTAAATAATTTAATCCCATCTGGTTTTTATTTCTACTACTTACTGTATATATTATTATTCTTTCAATGTACTACATATACGGTTATTCTTTGCCATTTATTATTTTAATTTATAAGTATCTTGTGTATTTAGTCCTGAAGAAAACCTGCAATGTGGGTCGAAACGTCGGCTTTCCAATAAAAAGTTCTCCCAATATATGAGAATTTTTTTTTTACTTAGACCCAGGCCATTTTCTTTCTCTTATATATAAGGTCAACTAATATTATTCAACATATTAATAGTTACAGTAAACATATTATTGAAGTCTTGGTGTTAAATAAATGTATTAAAATATATAATACATAATTATACTCCTCAAGGCTTGGTGAGTGCTGGAATGTTAGGATTTTTTCTATTTTAAGATTGGATTAGCCGATATTTTTACATATGTATTTTTCTTTTTACAGATGTTTTCTCCATCATCCACCAAAGGTATTTTAAATATTTTTGGATTCATATTTTCATGATATTTTATCTATAAAAACTCATCTATAGTTAAATTGTTTTTTTAATGGCTTTGTTTACCCATGATCCAAAAGAACCTTTTTAATATCATTCTGTTATCGTCGCCTTCTCTGTAGGGTCTCCTAAACTATTGAACTGTTTTCGATGAAAGTTTAGATGTTTTTAACTGTATAAAACTTTCCTTGTAAAGAAAATACAGCTTCCGGAAACTTATTTAAGACTGGTATAGGGTTAGAGATAAATTGAAAATACACTGTTTAACAACACGGAACTGAAAACGGCGGAACTAGTAGTTCTGTGCTCTGCTGCACAAACGAATTGCACTATTATTGAATGATATTTTCCACTGGGGTAGTTTAACCGCAAATATCAGGAACAGATAAAAGTATAAAAAACTTGATCAAAGATTTTTAATTTTTTTATTCTTGTCACATGGAGCTAAAATTGTCAAAGGAAAAGGCGGATTTGGTTCATTTGATTTTGGCTTGTAGGTGCGTTTTATAATTTTTTTTAAAATGTATATTTGATAATTTTTTTTCAGAACTACTATTAAAAAAGTTATGTGTGACTAAATGCATTGTAAGATATGGTTGACCTGTATGTAATGTTTTTATTTTATTTTCGACTACATTTAATGCAAATAAAGTTAATTATTTAAATTGTTCATTTAAACTATCATATGTAGAATAAGTTGTATGTATAGTATGTAATGTTTATTACTGAAGCTACTTTGGCACATGTTGGTCAACATAATATAGTCATGTCTTTTGTATACTTTTATGAGAATAAAATGTAGGTCAATTCACTGCTCATCTTGCTCTCATACTAATTTATATTATACCTATCATATTGTTCTTATAATTTAATAATCATCAAAAGACCGAAAATAAAATGATCTAATTGTTACAAAAGAGATTACTAAATTGTAGAATTATAAGATCAAATTTTTTTCTCCTATTAAGCTGATTAATTTCTTAGGCATAGTTGCCAGAACGACCACGTTGTTAACCATCCTCACCCCTGATGATTTAAAGAGCAATGGCGGAAAAAAAATTAGATCCTGAGAGGCATGTTGCTGTAAACCTCTATTAAACTCGTTTTAGGTTAAAATTAAACCCTATCTAACCTACCATCACAATTTCACAACATACTAATGAGCATTTTATGTGTCTAATTAAACACAGATAATTAACCTTTAACAAAGTAATCTATATGTCAAAAATATATTAATTTACTCTAAAGCCCAAAAAATCATTATTTTATTCAGAAAATGAGATTGAACTAGCTGTTAGTAGTTGTTTTGATATATCAAAAAGATAATAAAAATTTATATATAATACTAGCTGACCCACAATAATTTTAATGAATGAATGAAAAAAATGAATTAAATAGATTTTTGATTTTACATTTTATTCATCTTATATCTAAGTATAGTATATAATAAATAAATAATATACAAAATTCTTAACTGATAAAATATAAACATTAGCTTAATGAATGAGGTATATAATGGTTGATTTTTAATTATGACTAATATTATTATTCATTTTTATAAATTGTTTCTTATAAACTGGACTCATTTCTTTAGGAATTTATATTGGGAAAGAGAAAACCATTTTCCAGTCAACAATAATTTCTTGATCCTTATTGATCACTTGAGACGTTTCAACAATGTGTCATTTTTAATCTATCACGTTTTGTTTTCTGCATTTACACAACTTTATCACAGTTACAAGTCCAAAAACTCTGTGGGAAAACAATAGCAACTACACTAAATTATGCAATTTAACAAATATAATAAAGTGTCCAAATTAACTAGTAATAACTTAAGTATAGATACCTCCAAGTCTTATTCATTTTATCATTTATTTAAATAAAAACTCTAGAGGATCATTTATCCTCCATGGTCAAGATAATATTACATTAAAACCAAACTTTGATCCTTGAAAGACTATGTCTCTTTTAAGTACTTTTGAATATTTAAAAAACATTAAATATATCAAATAATGGTTAAGATTAAACATCTACAAAAACAACACAATAACTCTTTTTTTTTAATTTTATTTTAAAAAGTTCATTATATCCTTTAATTAAAATATGAAAATGGAAAATTTATTTTATGAGATCTATTAGTAGGTAATAGAGCCAGGTTATTTTACTCTATCTGATTTGTTTATAGAGCATGAGGCATCTTATGTTCTAATGCTTTTTTAAATTTAAAATAATGGAAGAATATAATTTACTAATTTCTCCTGCCTCTTTTCTATCATGTACTCTATTCTCTATTTTGTCATTTATAAACAAAGCTTCTAAAAATTTCCTTTTAATGGTGCTCTTCTTGATCGATAAGGATCAAGAAAATATAATTGACTGGAAAATGGTTTTCTCTTTCCCAATATAAATATTATTATTTTAAATTAATAATAATTTATTTTAGCACTAATCGATGCACAATATTTTTTGTTAATCTGTCCTTTGCTAATACAAATGGGTTAGATCGTTTACCAACACGTGACCATGAGACATATAATAGCCCATGGGAGAAACCTGGATTTTCTAAGTCTAAGCCCCAAATGGACATTGTCTGGCCTTGAGACTTGATGGTGGTCATAGCAAAAGCCATGCTTATAGGAAAGTGAACTCTTTTGAACGGGATTATGGATTCTGATGGTATCATTGGAATACGTGGCAACAGGACGATATCTCATTTAAACTTTCCAGGCAAAATGGCTGCTTCAATAACATTTCCGGTGATCTTTTTTTGATGGTGAACGTGTAACATTGCATAATTTAGGTGGATTCAAATTACGCAGAAGAATAATAGTTGAACCGATCAAGGGCATTAGATCACCTGGTAACAACTGTTGTATTTGAAAGTTAATTTCGTCAACATAAGCCTTTTTCGTGGCCAAAGTAGCACGATTAGTGAGCCAATTATGATTCAAGTGATTATTTCGTATATCCGGAAAGGCACTCCCAATTAGTTCATTTTTGTTCTGAACAACAGTGCTGTAATTTTCTGTATGCAATTTGATGGATTAAGTATTTGGATGCTGTTCCATTTCACCGTTTCCAATATCCGGCAATAGTTTTGAAAATATTTGTGCGTTTCGAGATTTCGCCATAAAAACGATTATTTTAAACATGCGTTAATCTCATCTGCAAAAGTAAAGCGAGGAATGACTTGCAATGTCTGTCGGAAATCAACAGATAGTAGTAGATTAGCACCACCGAATCTACACAACAGTTTGTCGTAAATGTTCAAATCTTTCATAGTTCTATTTTATTACTTAATTAATAATTAATTATTGCACAGCACCATTGCAATAAATAAATTAATATTATATTTAAAAAAAAAGTAAATAAACGCTTCCATAAAGAATATAAGTATAATATGTGTTAATAAACGTAAATAAATGAACACGTATAATAAATTGAAGCATCATGGTTAGAAAAAAATATAATTTTGCAATCAAAATATCGCGGTCATTAATCGAAATAAAATATAGCCTATATTTTAAGTTGGACAAAGTTACATATCTGTGCGAAATTTCATTAAAATCGGTCCATTAGTTTCGGACAAACATAGTGACATGAGATTTTTATATATTAAAATAAAATATGCTTAAGTATGACCCTTATCAGTACAGCGAAGATCCAAAAGTATAGTATTGACTAGTAAATCGTTTACTGCATGTATATATAGTAATGTTGAAAATATTGGAGGGGCCCATTCAATGAATCGTACAAAATTAACTGAAACATAGTTTATTTTTTGAAAACAAGTAAAATTCATTGACTCCCCCCCCTATAATTTTCAACATTACTTAAAATTATTATAACTTATGATAAAAAAGTTTAAAACGGGGAACACTTGTTTTCATTGAAGTATTGAAATTTATAAAATCTTATAATTTATAAAAATATATGTAATATATATAATTATATTAGCCAAACGGCGTAAATAAGTACTTTGAGAGAACCGTACTGCTTCCAAGCCAAAGGTTGTTAAAGGAAGAAAACAAGGATTAAGGTAAATTATGATTTAAAATAACGAGTATAAATACATTTTTCTCTTCGTCATTTCTTTAACGCACTAATGTTGAACGAATTGTTATACACATTTTTAAATTGAGCTCAGCAGGAAGGAGTTATTTAGATTAAAAAGTTGTTTGTCAAGAACAGGAAAATCGAAAAAAGGGGAGATATAAAACAAGTAATTTTAAAAAAGAGGGGCGATCTATGGAAAACATTTGAAAATCAACGTTATACGATTTCCTGGAAATTGATGGTTCCATGAAAAGGTTTTTCTTGCTTTTAAACTGTAAGGAATGCATTTGTAATAATGAAAATTTTTGATTTTCAAACTCTAAAAAATACTCTTTTTTTTTAAAACCGGTTAAATATCATCCCTAATTGTTTTTGATTAGTTTTTAATACTATTATTTTTTCTAGCATTTAGCAATAATCTACGATCCTTTAGTTATTAGAAAAATACTTTACAGAAACTTTTAATGCATTTAAATGAATATTAAATTTAAAAATATACTAATTTTAATAACTTTGAAAATACTTAACAATAAAATTATAAGTATTTTACTTCGTAATTTTATTGAAACTTACAGAAAAATCTTTGGAAAACCTCTAGGTAAATATTCTATAATAAGTAAATATTGTATATTGTAAGTAATTATAGTAGTTATTACTTTATAATAGTAATTATATTAGTACTAATGACAATCAATTTTAGTGTATCTATAGAATAACATAGAATATATATATTACAAACATATATATTATTTTATAATCTGCATGTAGGTTCTGCAGTCAAGGATATTTTTGTATTAATTTCAAAGTACATTAGTATGATATCGATGTTTTAAAAAGAACATTTCATGGCTCAAGAATAGTTTAATCGTTCAAAACAATTCTTAGCAATAGAAAATAATTAATCTATTTTCTGGTCGATTTCTGAAGTACTCGCTGATTTTAGTTTGATGAATGGTATATTTTCTTAAGAGGGAGCGGAGTGGCTCAGTGGTGGAGCGATGAGTTACCATGCAGAAGGACCTGGCTTCAAATCCTGTAGTTGGCAAGAATTTTATTTAATCTGTTAGAACCTGGAGATGGATCCTATGGGATCTAGGACCTTCCTGCGGCCCATCCTACCTCTTTAAAGAGGGTAACCAAAGTAAGGGGGGTAATCTGGCGGTTGAGCGTGACCTAGGACAAGTCACCTCCCTGCACAACCGTTGTCCAAGAAATAGTATAGTCTCTACCAGGTACTAAACCCCAGTACCGGGCTGTAGTGGTCCAGGTAATTTTGGAGTTTACTCCTTAAGAAACGATTTTCTTTTTTAGCCCGCCGTATGAAAATTTTATGAGGAGTAAAATCGAATTTTAACTAAATGTGGTCCGTTACATTCCTCTCCCATAATATTGTATTATTTGTTTTACATAATAGATAGAAATCAAAAGTTGAATTCCAGGACTAATCGAGAGAGATACGCGTGATATCTATGGTAACAGTGTATTCTATTGCTTTATTCTCGAATTGTTAAAATGCGATAATTTTTTGTATAGGAGCCTTTTTAAGGACACATTTTTTTTTTTTTTTTCTTAGCCCCTCGGCTTTTATTAATTTTTAACAATAACATATTAATATGATACATGACATCTCTTGTACTGCACCTGGTGCATTTTAAGAGAGGATTGTGCATTCAATTATCTTGTGATTAATTAGATGGTAGAAGTGGGGGGGGGGGGTCTAGTGATGGGGCTCACTAGTTCTTTCTGATTGAAGTTAGTCAGTAGTTTACTCAGTCCATGTTGAGGGTCTGTATATGTGTTTGTTAGCGCTGAGGTCGGCCTGTCGGGGTAAGTGTGTTGAATAGTGGGTTCGTGCAGTGTTGGATGCTATCAAAGAATTTGATATGCCTCCGTTTGATGAAGTCCGTTACCGTCGGGAGTACGAGGTTCTCGTGTATTATGTCTGATTTCGTCCTTTGTAGAGAGGTGTACCTTACTATAAGCCTCAGTATACGGTTTTGAAATTGTTGGAGCCTTTTTGAAGTTGTTGGTGAAATGTTATTCACCATAGGCGCCCCATAAAGGAGTGCTGGTCTAATAACTGCATTATAAATCATTACTTTGAGGCGGAGTGATAAGTTCGGTGAGGTTAAAAGGCGATTAAGCCAGTAAGATTTTGTTCTAACCGACCTGATCTTCTTATTACAATGTTGGGATAACGTTAAGTGCCGGTCAAGTGTGACACCGAGATGCGTTATCCTAGTCGCAGGTTTGTTTACTCTGCCTGCTACTCTATAAACCTTAGGTGGATGGCCTTTATTCTTTTGGAAGGAGAGGTAAAAGATATTTGCTAAAGATATTGTATGGTTTACTCATTAATAGCCAACAATTAACTATACTTTATTAATCTTTTGTTTACAATTAATAATTAAACACCTGGTAATAGGTGATTTATCACGCATCTAATAAGAGGATAATACAGTCGGTCTTCTTGGGATTAACTGTAATATTCAATCCGTCCAGTTTTTTAGTTATTTCCTCACAGGCCACATCCGCCTGCCGTAGAGCTCTCTCTGCATTCAATGAGCTACTGTAGATGGCGATTTCATCGGCATACGCCACCACAGTAGTTAAAGACACCTATCCAAACAAACACTATTAATACTCTTATCAAGGTTCCGCCTTAAGCTGTTGGGGTCCATTCATATCACTTGGATACAACTTCAACAGACAACAGGGCAGCGTTGCTCTGATAAGAGTACGAAATTGACTAGCTATCTAGCAAGGCTGTGCAGTGACTATTTAATTGTGTACAGTGTGTAGTGTTTAGTGCTACTAGGACAGGAGATTGGTGTATTAGAAAGTGGACAGGCAGTGATCAGGCTGAGCTTAAATACCAGTTTTTACCTGACTCTGAAGATAAGTAAAGACAGGGAAGAAATCGGTAGTGACATCGAACAGCTAATTACCACCAACTGAGGAACCTACGGCGGCCTCACCGAAGAAGATTCCTCTTGTTATAATGGACCGAGTAAACTTGTAAACGTTAAATGAGGAGAGTGATTTCATGAACAAAGTTAATATTAATCAATATTTTATCAGATAGACGAGGACTGAGATCCATATTTACTTCCAATAAGAGACATTAGAAAGACATCTTAAAACTCGCGAAATTGTGTACCATAGTTTTGCACCAAAAAACACGACAAAACTCTCAAACAAATTTGTGATAAAAAATCTTGATCTTTCCATTCGTATATCTGATGTCAGGAAGGCATTTGAGACTATTAAGGCTTCGGACACAAGGCGTATGCAAAAGACTGCAAAATATGAAAGAAAATGGAATTATCACTTATAGTGATAACTGTTCTAAAAGTACGCAACGTCAATACACGATTGTGAAATACATCCCAAGAAAGGATACCTTACCACGCCCAGTGCTATAAATGTCAGCATTTTGGGCACACAAAAAACTACTGCAACCACACCGTAAAATGTGTAAGATACAGCGGCTCACATAACATTTCTGAATGCCCGCGACTGGGCGAACCAAAATGCTCGAATAGCGAGGTAGCGCACGTCACTTCTTATAGAAAATGCCTCCATAGGAAGAAATGAAAAGAAATAGGATGGAAGAAAAGAGATCTAAGAAGATCAGTTCTTTTATTTACTTTATATATATATATAGTATATATAGTAAGTTATGATTAGACTGAAATATTCCTCGATATATGAAAATTTTGGAATTAATATCACACACTGTTTGCTATAAATTGCTTTTAATAATCTCTAACCAAAATAATAATTCAACACCTGTTATTAAAATCGAATACAAAAAACTTGACTTGGTACAAAGAGCTAATAGTATTTCTTATCATCTAAACTGTTTATACACTTAACTTCCCCCCTCCAGTTCCTTCGTAAGGAGGAACTATAACAAAATCAAAGTAAAGAAAAAAAAAAGGAATATGACTCTATACAATAGCTATATACACAACGAAACATAATTTGAATATCTTATCCTAAACAATAACACAAAAATAAGAAAGAGAAAAAAAAAGAAACTTACAATAAAAAAAATGAAAAAAAAAACATCCATTGATCAAAAAAAAAAAACTTAAACAAATTATAAAACTTACAGCTAAGAAATATACATCGATATTGAGTTTAACATTGAAGACAAAATTATAAGTAAAATATAGTGCAACTTATTATTATTTCTGAGCGTCGCGTCCTGACTGAGGTTCAGACACTCTGTGAGGTACCCTAAGTTCCTCGAGGTGAACCGTCCGTACTCTGAAGGGATAATTGACATCGCGAATTGTAAATAAATTGTGCTCCCGTATCGTAATAACCTTATAGGGTCCCTCATACCTCGCGGCCGTCTTATTTCGTGCCGTACGTAGGCGTCGATATACGATGGTCCCTAGAGTTAATGGATCCTTACGATATACTGTGTTCCGTACATTGGCTTTATCGATCCTTGCTTTTTTGTCGCGGATCAGTTTGTCGCGTACTGTACCCCACCTATCCCTTCGTTCCTTACGCACCTGACAGAGTTTCGACCGCAGCTCATTATTATTAACTGTTAGGATGTCCCCTCGGTCACGACGTGGTTGGCCAAAAACGATCTCTACGGGGGTCATTCCTGTTGCCGCATGTATCGTGTTGTTATACGCGATGATGGCTCTTGGCATGGCTTCATAAGGATCGAGATCACGACCTAGTTTGAGTAGACGCAAATGCTCCCCCAAAGTATTATGTAGACGTTCTACGATGCCCCTACCTTTGATGTGGTGGGGTGTATTAAGTCTCCACGTGACGCCTAGGGTCTCACTTTCTTCTCGAACCAGCGCATTTTTGAACTCCCTTCCGCAATCAGAAATTATCTCCTCAGGTACTCCGTACGATGCGCACCATTGTAAGACTCCCTCCCAAATCGTACCCGGTTTTTTATCCTCGATAGGGTATGCCATCGCTAGCTTGCTAAATGCATCAATGACCGTAACCCAGGACTGTCCCTCGCTGGAATATATGTCGATCTGAATAGATCGAAGGGGCTCGAATGACGTTGAGGTAACTTCTTGCGGTGCCACCGGAGGTTGACGATCGTACTTCGCACGTTGGCAAACCTCGCACTGCGCGATATAATTTTGTATGGTTCGACCCATTTTCTTCCAAAAATATAACGATTTTAATGCGCGTAGAGTTTCTTCCATTCCCCGGTGATTTGTTTTCCCAACATGATGATCTGCAACGATTTGTCGCTGTACCGCGGGATCGACGATTGTTTCAACTTCTCCTAAGCAGCGAATTAGTGAGTAACCCACCCCTATTCGTTCTTCACGCCAAAGCCGTTTCAGTTTTTCTGTTATTAACCGATTGCGTACATAGACGTGACAGGTGCGACCAGGTGTACTGAACTCAGCGAAAATCTTTTCCAATTCGTTATCATCCACTGTAGCCTGAACGCGGACTAACAAAGTCGTTAAGCCCTCGTACTCGCTCGCCCGTGTCTCGACCCCAGGGCCCTGTTTTGACCTAATAATTATTTGACGTTTCTTGTCATTAATAATATCGTCGGTCTCGGGTAATTCTCGGGGATGTTCAGTGGACGCCGCGCTCTCAGACGATATTTGTAACGGTTCCGTGGAGATATCGTCATCATCTATTGCATTAATAACGAGATCCCTAGATAACCAGTCGGCAACCGCATTCTCAACTCCCTTCTTATGCACGACTTGAAAATTGTAAACCGCGAGACGCTCTTTCCATCGTGATACCCGCGCTGAAGACTCCTTCAAAGTTCCGAGATATACTAGAGGCTTATGGTCCGTGAATAATTCGAACCGACGGCCGTACACATAAGGACGAAAATATTCAACGGCCCACACAACCGCTAGCAACTCCCTTTCGATAGCACTGTATCGACGTTCGGCCTCGTTGAGCTTACGACTGGCAAAAGCTATTGGTTTTTCACCTTGCTCGAAGTTTTGAGATATCACTGCCCCGATAGCAATGTCACTGGCGTCCGTCGCGATTTTAAAGACTTTACGGAAGTCGGGGAATACCAGTAAAGGGCTTGTAGTCAAAATTTCCTTGCATTTCGAAATACTTTCTACATGTTCCGGTCCCAAACGAAATCGCCTTCCCTTCTTTAGAATATCCGTTAATGGATGGGTCACTTCCGCTATCCTCGGGATAAATTTCCTATAGTAATTGATCATCCCCAAGAACCGTCGAACTCCCCGAACATTCGTAGGAAGTGGGGCTTCCTGAATCGCTCGTACTCTATCGGGATCCGGTTGTACACCCTGTCGAGAAACTACATGGCCCAAAAATTTAATATCGCTTAGGCCAAATTTCGACTTTTCTCTCGACAACTTAAGGCCAAATTCCCGTATCCTTTTCATTACCCGCTCTAAATGCCCCACATGATCTTTCTTAGTTCGACTAAAGACGATTAAGTCGTCCATGTATACTTGTGAGAAATTTTCCCCCAGCCCCCTCTGAAATTCATCCATGAGACGCTGGAAAGTTAATGGGGCTCCCTTCAACCCGAACGGCATCCGCACGAACTCGAAATGTCCCCTCTCCCATGAAAACGCGGTTTTCTCGATGTCCTCCTCAGCCATCTTAACTTGATGGTATCCGCTTTTCAGGTCTAGCGTGCTGAAAACGGTTGCACCTGACAGCCTGTCTAGTATGTCCTCCACACGGGGAAGAGGGTACCGCTCGTCTTTTGTGGCTTCGTTTAGTTTTCTATAATCCACTACTACTCGATATTTCTTTGTGGACTCGTCCGGTGCACCTTGCTTCTTTTCTACTACCCACAGAGGACTATTAAACGGGGAGTTACTATGGCGAATAATACCCTGCTTAAGAAGATCCCCAAGCTGTTCCTTAATTATATCCCTCATGGCCTGTGGATACCGCCTGTCCTTCACATATATTGGTGTTTCCTGTTTTAGCTCTATCCGGTGGACGGTTTTTCCTGTAGACGGTAAAAATTCTCCATCGCTATAAAATAGGTCTGAGTTACGATTAATAACCTGCTCTATTTCATCATTTTCGAATTTGGCTGTCCCGATTATGATACCGTAACGCTCGTTTGTAAGTGGTTCATACGCACGAATCCCTATCATATACCGCCAAGCGTTGCGATTGACACTCATCCGAAATCCGGTTTCCCTCAAAATGTCACACCCGATAATGAGATCGTACCCTGGCATCAGCTTGTCAATAATATGGATCTTAACCCGTAATTTCCTCCCTGCTAGCTCATCAAGATCGAAATCCGACTCACCCAAGGTTTTACACCTACCGCTAACTGTAGTTATCACACAGTGACATTCTCTCCGATTTCCCCAGATACCCATCTTTACAGCTCCTTCCCGACTAATTAATGAATTCGTGCTTCCGGTGTCTACTAGGAACTGCACCTCCGCCTCTCTCATTCTCGCCACGGGCAACCTGCTCCATCGTTTTTTTTCTACGTAATTATTGACTCGTAAAACTCTACGTAGGTTGCCCCCCCATATACCGCCCCCTCAGACTTCCCGCGCTTGCCTCGTCGGAACCTCTGCTCCTGACGGCCCCGCCTTCCTCGGATTCCCCCCACTTACCTCTTGTCCCCTCACAGTCAAAATGCTGCGTTCAGAGCGAATGCTTCCCTCTTCTGATGAATCTGCGCCGGAATCCTGTCTCTCGCTCCTTCTTTGGTTCCGCGGGCTGCTCCATCCCTGGTTATTTACCTCCATTAGTCCATCTCGTCTTCCTGTTCTTGGATTGCGCTTCGGGCATTCCCTTGCGAAATGCCCTCTCCTACCACAATCGAAGCACCTATATAGGCTACATTGGGCCGCTACATGGCCGGGCCGATTACACTCGTAGCAGAGTCGCTCCTGCTTCTTCACCCGGTCCTCCGGGCCTCTGCTTGGCCGCTTGTCGAAAGGTCTATTATTACCCGTCATTCGTTTCGGTGGGCTCCTCCTTAACGATGATTTCACTTCGATCCAATGATCTACTGGTTTATAGAACCGGGCCTCATTGCGTTCGTGGGCGTCTATGAGCTCATGCGCACAATCTACAAAGTCCTTGTCCCGCGGCAACGAGCCTGGCCGATCCACATAATGATTCAATTGAACCTTCAATATATCTCGAACGAACGCTGTTCGTTTGGCCCCCTCCGCCTGGCCGAAGGATTCCACCATCTTTTCCACTAGCCTATTATACAGAACGAGAAGCTTTTCTGCGAACTCACCCTCGGTCTGTCCTTGCTTTCTTTGCTCTTTTAGTAGATAGAAAACATCTTCTTCAGGAGTCCATCTTCCTCCGCCGTAGAGTTTTTTCAACCGATCTTTCAAGACTTCCCACGAATGAGTAGTGTCTCCTTGGATTGCATTGAGAACACGTCTCGAAATTCGACTTACCAGTGAAGCTTCCAAAAGTGCCATGTCTGACTCCGAGAGCGTGCCATTTTCCTTTCTTGATGAAATGAGAGCCTTAATTTGATCTGCACCCTTGATGAAGTGTTCTAGATCTCCTAACACACCCGTGAATGGTTCGAGCTGACTTATTACTTCATGAATGAAAGCCGAATTCTGAGTCCTTATCTTCACGAGCGCGAACTGATTCGTCTCTGATGCTTTCTTTAACTTGGCCTCTAACTTTGCCCTCTCTACTGCTGCCTGTGCCAATTGGTACTCCAGTTTAGCTACTTCGTCTTTTTCAGGCATTTTCGTTATAGATTAAAAAGTTTTTCTTCACTCACACAAAAAATATATACACCTTTTCGTAAGTTAACTTACGTAACTTTTGGAAATGTTTTTCGAACGGGTTTCGGCACCAGTTATGATTAGACTGAAATATTCCTCGATATATGAAAATTTTGGAATTAATATCACACACTGTTTGCTATAAATTGCTTTTAATAATCTCTAACCAAAATAATAATTCAACACCTGTTATTAAAATCGAATACAAAAAACTTGACTTGGTACAAAGAGCTAATAGTATTTCTTATCATCTAAACTGTTTATACACTTAACTTATATATATATATATATATATATATATATATATATATATATATATATATATATATATATATATATATATATATATATATATATGGGTGTGTGTGTGTGTCTTTTTCTAATTTTAATTGAAATAGTTCACATTAATTTAGTTTTTTTAAATAATTTAAATAAGTAACAGTAGAGAGCGATTAATTGGCAAGAACACATTTAAAATCCATTAGGAACGGAAAGGGGTAAACTCCAGTCGCTTGTCGGAGCTGACACACACACTTTTTTTTCTTTTATATTTTTGAAGACACCAATTAATAGTTTCATACGTGTACAAGCATATCGTTTCTATTCTTTACCAGGTGTGATTTATGAGTAAATGCGAAGGTGATGATTTATGAATAATTTTAATTGATATATCCTATGCTTATATTCCAGAGATATTGCGAAGACTGGTGCTAAAAATAATTCACCATCATTGACAACGAGATTATTTTCAAAAGACCCTACTCGTATAAAAATAGTCGATTCATCCTCTTATGCTTATCAGTGCTGGGAATGTATTGTTCCCGCCAGGATTAATAGGAGTCCGACCAGAGGGCAGCTGATAGCGGCTCAAAGCGATCTGCCAAAAAATAACAGATCTTTTTGTCTCACTGCGTCATCCATATCTTGGGAGAAAAAAAAAGATTTGACTTATCGCCATCGACCGTTCAGATCTGCTATTCCATGTCTTGTTTTTCTTGGAAGTAAATTGATAGAAAATTACAACTAGACTCTTGTTATGAAAGTTCTTTCCTTTCTATTTTTTTCTTTAACTCATTACACATCTTTCACATAGTTCTGAATCTATAAGAAAATGTAATTCACTACCACTAAGCAGTTTTTACAATCTTATTACCGACTACAAAGCATTTATTGTCAGTGTTCAATGTTCAGTTACCAATTCACCAATACAATAATTATTTCTTAATCTGTTCTATCACTTTGACATAAATATAGAGGCATCATTAACCTACCTATACCTGCTACTGTAACAAAATGTCTTATTTGTACAGGTACGAGGGAAATAGGTATATGTGCGCGTTATATTTCATAATTTATCATCACATTAGCATGGAGCGTTAAACTCTTTTAATTTTTTTCTTAGCTTCCTTTATTCAATAATCTAATACAATTACAAACATATCCATAGTACATAATATTGTAATTACAATACAAATATATACAGAATATGAAACATCCTTTCTTTACCTTAGGGTCAAACTCTTTCACTCAATATATATTAATGTTATTAAATATAGTCCTTACTACCAGATCGAGAATGTGCCAAATGTTACATTCGCGCTTTAAATAGTCAGGAAAATTCAATCGTAATTTATACTGCTTTTAATATTTCTCTTTAGTTTTAAAATGTCGTTACGAAAACTTCAAGCAGTTCAATCGAGAGAACAGATGCTATAAGCTTTGCTGCTTCCTGTCCATGCGATTCTTTAGGTATCTTCTACAAATTAATAATTTTTCCAAAGTTTTGTTGAGACTTCTTTACTTTACTTTAATAAAATCAGAAAAATAAGTATATTTATTAATTTATTATTTAATTTTCATTTGCACCTGCGCAATTGCGCATTCAGCAAATTTGATCCTAATGTTTTTTCACTTTGCTCTTCTATGATCATAAAAGTATATGATGATGGGGTAAAATCAATAGGTGAGTAGGTCTCTTGGCCAATGTCTTTTTAACCTTTTTCTATCAAGTCCAGGTAACAGGGAGTAGGAAAGCGGAAGAACGAGTGGGTTTGGGTGATATTGTGTCGATGAGTGGAATGTCATGTATTTGGTATGAATATATGATTTTATAGTGGGAATGTTCATGTCATTTTGTATGGTGTGATTCGAAATATACCATGGTGCATTAACAATTTTTCGGAGAATTTTGGACTGTGTTGTTTGTATCTTGTGTATGTGAACTTTTTTTGCTGAACCCCAAAGTTTAAAAAAAAAATACTTTATTGACATATACTGCGCAAAAATGAATGGGATATAGCTAATTTTGTAGTATATCTTTACCTAGCATCTATATTATTATATATCTAATAAATAAATTAATATTTAATGTGGTATAATTAATAATAAATATTAATGCTTTTTATAATTAAAATAATATTAAAATGCAAGACAAAATAAATACAACAAAATTAGTGGTATCCCTATTCATTTTTGGACAGTCTATATTCTGTGATACAAGACTATGGTAGGTCATAATGTACCACTGATGACGCCTTAGAGCTTGATGGATCCTTTGATTCATTATATCCAAAGGAAATTGTAATGAATAGAAAAAACAACAACTTCTAATATAAATAAATGTCTGTATTCTATAGTTTCATAATAAAAATAAATAAAATTGATTTGCTACTAAATGAATATTTATTTTGTTTCTTTAATAAGTTTTCTGCAGTATTCTGTTGTTTTCACATCAGTATTCGGTTGATAATAGTAATTTTTTTTCTCGAATTTTATTGCCATGTCAATCTCGTTTATATTTGAAACTTAGGTAAATCATATTGAATATAACATCAATTAACAGTGGTTAAGGTAGTTTTTAATTTACAGTGCAAACCTCAACCTGTAAAAAAATATGTTATGATCCGTGATTTGCCATGTATTTTTGGTACTGTCTTTTAATATAAATACTATCCATTCAATCGTAAGCATATATAACTTTCTTCTTATATTCAACTTCCGGGATGGACCATGTCTTGTTGATGTTATGAACCAAGCTTTCGCTCATCGTGCTGTGAGCTTCTTCAGGGTTAGTCAGTTAATTAACTGATCAGTCATTAACTGACTAACCCTGAAGAAGCTCACAGCACGATGAGCGAAAGCTTGGTTCATAACATCAACAAGACATGGTCCATCCCGGAAGTTGAATATAAGAAGAATAATAATGACCGTGGAAGCCTACGTGAACATATATAACTTTATCTATAAAACTCAACCGTACATGATAGCTACAATATATATATGTAAACTGCTACATTGATATTAAGAAAATGCCATTGACAATCTCTTGATATTACTTGATATCGATTTCCGACCAATGTAGAATTCAAACCAAATGAGTTTAAGGTCACATAGGGATATCAGGCAATGAGCCAGCCGAGGCTGCGGCAAACGATGCGACGACTCTGCCAATTTTATTTAATAAGGCTCCACTGGGTTCCTTCAACCGATCTTCAACACAATTGTAAGAAAAGGAATCTCAAGGATGTGATCCGCAGTTTAAACTGAATTCGTAAACTAACTTGAACTAACGTGAAAAATGAACTAACATACTTGTTTATTAACCTACTTATTTATTATAAAAATAATTAAAATTAACAACCTTACTCTTCACATTGTTTCTCCCTCCTTGTTGATTATGACTTCCATTTACTTTTGTGTAATGTTACAACATTGTACAACATACAGTTGTAAATTTCATTGAGTAAATTAATAAAATGAATTGCGGTCATAATAAAACCTCCCTGCGTCCGATTTAAAATAGCATTTAATATAGTAAACTTAATCACATTATCCAGAAAGAGATAGTAACAGGTGGGAAATAGATAGGATAGGAAATATTTGCTCTGATTTACTGCACTGAATAATATGCAGAATATGGAATGGAAAATTCGCCTTAGCTTGCATAAAACCAATCTCTAGGATCAGCATGAAATGTAATATCAGTGGTCTTTTAGTAATGGATAAAGGGTTCAGTAAGCTTAATTCTTTTCCTATTCTCGTTTATCGTATTTGCAGCTGCTTTGCATTCCATCCTGAAAATTTAATAAAGATGATTTATTTTTGTACTCATATGAATAATTAAGTACAGATGTGGCTGTATGGAATATACCAATGCCACCCCTATTGGGGAAAAAGGAAAAAAAAAAAATAAAATAATTAAGTAAACAATTCAGATATTAAATAAATATCCGACTAACAGATTTCTAGGCAATTTATAGTTTGTTTAATCTCCTCCTTTCAGGTTGACTGCTTAACAGATGGAAGGAGAGCCAGATAACTAAATGATCTTGGGGATTTTGTGTTGAAAAGTAAAAATGATGTTATTTTAAAAAGCAAATGAGATATATTAGTTGTGAAATAAAATTTTCAGTTGAGATGTTCATGGCTCTGAGTGCAGTGTTATTGTTATATAACAATAACAATTTAGATCTATTTCTTTCAAAAGAATTATGGATTATTGTGTTTGTATCTTGTGTGAACGATCGTGTTATGTAATCCATATGTCCGAATGTTTGTATCTTGTGTGAACGAACGTGTTATGTAATCCATATGTCCGAATAGATCTTTATATAGTAGTATAGTATTTGTTTTCTAATGGTTGTGATGAACTTTCACCCAGAAGATGATTGCACCGTCATGTCTTTTACACATATTGCATGTGGGTTTCGTGTGAAATTTGTGTATGATTATAGGCCGTGGTAACGTATTCAGATTTTTGAAGGTTTCCAATAATTTTCAACTTTGATTTCTGGACAAGGAAGGTTCCACAGGCAGAAGCTACCATGTTAGATTTTTTGTTGTTGGCTATAATTTTCCTTTTGTGGAACAACATTTCCAAGTCAAGTATATCGTTTCGAATGGATATAGAAGGTATGGTAGAATCTCCGTTGGAAGAAATATTCAGAAAACCTATATGCTATGTTTTAGGGGGGATAAGATATGCTTTAAATAATTCTACTGGTTTTGGGATGCTATGAGTTATTATTTAAGATAATTACTAGGATACGAGTTAATATCTTAAACTTCCTATTAGATTACGATAAAATACGTACTGACATTAAATTAATACTTATCTGGTGCAACAGGTATTAGTTTTCTATTTCTTCATCAGTTTTGTATGACATTACCGAACTCCTCCCAGGCCAGTTTCTCTCGCAAACCTCCTCTTCCGGACTCAAATGCGTGAGGTGTCTTACGACCTTCTTCTTCTACTCAAAAATTGAGATCTTCAACTCAAGTCCTTCGACCATTTGAGCACTCTCCCTCTTTCGTATCTTTTCAATCTCCTCAACAGGGGGTCTTGCTACCTGCATCAGTGACCTTATAACCAACTGTACGATATATTACATATAACATTAGATGATGGAGCAAGTGACCTTAGTGATATGAGTGGTGGTAAGGACATAGGAAGAATAAAAGAACCAGTCAAGGAAAGAGATTGAAATTAATAATAAATAAATAAGGTATGAGTGGTTAGCTTATATTATACAATACATATCCACTATCCAATTGAGTCAATGTATAGTTTTATATTATATGTTTTATTTTATATGTCTGGTTTCCAATCAAACAGATAAGATCTTGTGTTTTAATTAATTTTTTTTTGTTACAAAATAATTTGGTAATCCAGTATGGTAATTGATATCCCCATGGAAACTAAAACAACACTCTCCTTTTATCTATTTCTTAATTAATTCAGTCGTATCATTTCCTTGTCTGATTCTATTTTATTTCTTCCATGAAGTAAAATATTCTATGATATCCCGTTACACCACTGAGAACTCAGCACCACGATGCATTGCTACCCTGTAGATACAGTTATATTATATAGAGAATATGTAACTTCCCTATACCAAAACTAAGGATATGATTCACATTTTTATAAATGAATTAATTTTCTTATCAATCAATATTAATATATTGATTATTATACAAAGACTATTGCCCAGCTCCGACTTTAATATTAACTTCAGTTTTTATTTTACTCTTAATGAGGAATTGGGTACATTTTTTTTTTGGTGTTAGATTTAATATGATTCGTTTCAGCAAAAACATTATCAACCTTTTTATTATATATGGAGATGTTGGAAAAACTTGTTCACCGTGAAGGGTTGTATCTAATTAAATAAGAAACATAATCGGGAATAAAGGGCAGAAAGAGCAAAAAAGGTATGAAGTTTTAATAGAACTGCCCTGAGCCCTTGGGAAAAGCTACAAAAGAGAGTAATTGGAGAGCCTCTTGGCTCACATCTTTTTGAAATTATTATATAAAATTATACATTTACTTCTGTAATCAGTTCTATCCTCGAAATATAGGTTTTCAATATTAGTAATGACGCGAATTAATATTTATTTAGTTTTAAATATTAATGTGTATTAGTATTAATTGGTTTAATCTTTTAAAGTATGATATAAATTAATTTTTTGTATTGTATATCTTCAGTCAGTATTGGTCTTTTTTTAAAATTAGTCTTACCTAATTTATTTTTTCCGTTTTTTTTATTTCTTTTTTTTTTAACTCTAGCAGATTATTTTATTTACATATTAAGTAATAAAATAAGATTATGTTGTGCTTACCATCACTTCTTCTATTATTAGATATTAGATGTGGTTTTAATAATTGAGCCTTTCGGCAAAGTGTGATCTGTGTAGTTAATTTTTTAATGTAAAGAGATCTGGTTCCCGTTTCTCGCGTATAGTCCGTAGCACAAGATGCTTGTGCCTAAATATATATTGCGACATTATCAAAGTGATCACTTAATTATAAGAGTAGTTGATGTAATCGCTATTAATAATAATAGCTATTAATTCAACAGGTGACTGAAGCAGCCTTGGGTCTATTAAAATTCCTTTTCCTAATCGTTCTGATCAGCGTCTAGTCTGCGTTTGCTTCAACATTTCCGTTGGTATTCTTCAGGATCTGACTCCTATTCTCTCCCCATACTTAGTTACTTGGTTTCTCTATTATCGCTCATCCTTACTACATTTTCCAACTGTATTGGAGACAATTTTCATACATCCTATCATCCGAAACTGAGCCGAGGTACTCTGAACTAGAAACGTACCTGAGCGATTCAGCATATACTTTCAAATATACAATGCTTCGGCATATTAGAACGTATTTTCTTCCTAAAAAGTTTTCATTATACCTAAAAAAGTTGTAATTATCCATAGTTCTATTTTAAAGTGAAACTTTTTTTGGGTTCGCCCCAATATTTTAGGTTTCTCTATCGCATGTCGCACAGCTGGAGTATGGGTAAGGCCAGAGCTGCCGAAGCCAATATGGCGGCGCGCAGTCATCTGACCGTGTTTCATTTATATTCTCACTTATTCGTGCAAGTGTTCCGCGATATTAGTGTGTTTGATCTGTGTATGAAATGTTTTTACTTACTTTTTCGTGATGGATAACGATACAGCTAGTGCGTTGAATAAACCGGTAAACGAAGGAAAAACCAAGGAAAAAACAGTATATAGTTGTACATATATCGTAATTGTACGATTATTGTAAATTAAAATCAAAAAAAGTCCGGTTCATTGAATATATTTAACTTTATTTAGGCCTTCAGTCATCTTCACAAGCTGAACTACACTCTGAGCCGCCGGAAAAAATTAGTTGACTGCCGACAGATGTCATGCCGAGTACAAGTAGGGTTGTCGAGTTTTGTCCGATAATATTGTTACAGAAAAAAATCTGCATCGAAAGCGACTAAATGCGGAAATATGCCGCAGATATCGTCAGACATACAAGCGACTAAAATCGGGCGCCAGTTCTAAGCAAGGCACGAGCGGCAGTGATACGAGTACGATTCGAGATACAAACACGAGTCGAGATACAATCATTTACTTATTTTAGTTACCATAAAATGTTAATAACATTTATAAACTGTGAAGTTATTGATAGAATAATTGAAGTTGGCAACGTTTCAATGATTTAAATAAATATTGCTCTTACTTTTTAATATGTGTCTATCATCTTAATGATTATATTAATTATGTATTCCGTACTCGAATACGCAAATTTAAATTAAATTTTATAATTGAATATTTTGTCTACTATAAATTAAGTTACGATTAAAACGCAATTTCAATACCCTAAATCGAATAATTTTCCAAATGTTTTTAGTTAAATGCCTACAAATCGAAAAAATGTTTCGCCTGCATCGTGATTTCATAAAACCACACAACTTTTTATTTCTGTTTCTCTTTGTGATTTTTACAACTGCTATCTTTTTAAATCGGGAGAAATCTCAAACAGAGCAGCATCATCAGAATAAACGAGTGCTTACAAATTTTGATAAAGTTTGTACCTCACATATTTAAGATTGGCATTTTTTCAACATGACTTAGAAGTCAACAATAAATTGAAGGGGTGAGGGAAGGTTTCCATGTCTGATTCCTGGCTATTCTGTAGATGGTCAGCTCAGTTTTCCATTTACTGATATTGTATTTATTAATTAGTTACTCATGGTTATTTATGCTTTCTGTTAAAATGCATCTAGTCGGATTAACTTTGGAGGGATGCTTACTTCTTCCTGATAGAGCGACTTCCTGTCAATGGAAACATGCTAAGCCTATAAATATATGAAAAATAGAAATATCTTCTTGTTTTATTTATTTTTAAGAAAAAAAATTGAACTATGGTTAGCCTACGAACCTGTTAATTACCCGAATGAGGAACTATAAAATTCACTAAACTGTTATATAACATATCAGAAAATACTTTATATTTATCAGCCTTTATTAGCATGACCCCTCAGTAATTTTTGGATAAGTGTATGAGAACTGATTCTTTCATGCTATTCAGCATTTGCTTACCTACGCCAATAATGATCGACCAATTTTCATAAATTCTGCCGGTCACTTTAAATATATGTATATATAAAGCCTGTGTATATAAATATATTTTAACTTTAGAAATCAGAAAGTGATATACCTGTGTTCCAACTCCATTTGGGGAAATCCACGTAAGTTTGCATTGCTAGTAATGCTAATAGTGCTATTGGCATTCTAAAAAGTCAGATATTCTTAAACCGCTCAACCTATGATTTGATACCATTAGATTCATATTTAAGTCCCATTATTCGAATATACAATGAAGAAAATGGATAGTTAACACTTGGTTTTGGCTGAGGACGAGAGAGATAAAAATACATAGAAGGAATGTAAAACCACAATAAAAATTTATCCTTGCGAATTTCCCTGGAGCCCTTTAAAAATGTAGATTCTCGTTATTCCACGCAGAGGATTAATATATCCAAGGCTAATTGTTCTTCATTGCCACATATATTTGGGGCCTGCTCTCATCCCACCTCACTAAAACGAGTTTAAGACCCTAAATCCAGGGGGCCCTCCCGAATCTTTATAATATTCTCGTCGTATAAACGGAACAAAAAGTAGCGAACCTAACTGTGACCTCCTGCAACTCCCTGTCTTGCAAGCTGTTGCATTAATTCGAACGATTCGAACTAAAGTTTCAATTTAAATTTAATTTGAATTATGGCTATGGTTAAATTATCTAAAATAACATTTTTTTTGTTATTAATATTACAACTCTTATGCTTACAAGTAATATTGAAAATTTTGTAACCGATTCATTTTATTATTTTATAAAGAAATACCATAATATGTTGCAAACGCTGTTCTGTATATATTCATATCAGTCTAATAATGTGAAAGAAATATTTATTTTGATTATAACAAAAATTAATAATAAAAAGGAAATGATTATAATTAGTGAGCGGGGTAGCTCAGTGGGTAGAGCGCTCAGTTATTATACCATTTATTATATTAGATTTCGAGTTAAAATCCGGCTATGGCAGGTAAATTATTTAATCTGTTAACAGGCGTGGATGGCCACTGAACACTCTTCTGGGGCTCACCCAGATTCTATAAAGTGAGTAGTCTTAATTGGGGAAAAGCATGTTATTTTTGTGCGATCTTGGACAAATCAATAGCTTGAACAACGTAGACGTGGTGTTCTATGCATGGTACCATATTGGTGTTTATGAAATATTAGTTTGATTCATATCTTCCTGTGAACCACCTCAGAAGACCAGAAGGTGCGCTATTTACCCTCGTAGTGCAGATAAGAAAACGAAATTTTTTTTTACTACATGCAAAAAATCTATTTGTTCGAGTCATCTGGAAGCTGTTCACTATTGCATATCTTTCTATGATAATTGAGAATGTTTTATTCATTTTATTATTCATGAGACTGGTATTCGACTACATTTAGTTTAGAAAACTTAATGAAAGTTTTATTTTTAGTTTTTTTTATTGTGAAAGTTACCTGCTTTTACTGCCTATGTTTCATTGGACATTTTTCATTAACTTCAAGTTATATTGCGTTTTATAGAAAAGTATGATTTGAAAATGTATTTTTATAAAGAATAAAGTCATGTTACAGAATTAGAATTATGCTCTTATTGATGAGTAGAGATACTATAGCACCTCAAAGCTTAAAAAAATGTTGGGGTATGTGAGGACCCCACCATTTATGTCCTCCCAGCTCACCGTACCATTGGAGGGTTAATAGGGTTGGTAATTAATAACCTTATTTTTATCCCTGTAACGCCGTTTAATTTAACTAATTGTTAGTATTAATGTTCCAACAGATTCTAGGGCATTAATTTAATAATAATTTTTTGTATTATAATATTATAAAGATCGGTTTCATTTTGTTTTAACATCATTCCTTTTTCAAGTTTGTACTCGTTAATGTTTTAATGATCATTGCGGTAAGCCTTAACTATTTATGCTTTAAACCACTAATTTCACATTCTTTTGGTTTAAATTAGTACAATTCCGTTATTTATGTTTACTTTTAAACAATCTTAAATTGTTAAAAGATGTTACTGACTCCTGGATTTTGTAAATCCATCTTTAGCGTTTAACTGACATCAGCACAGCTCAGGAGCATATTACGCCCCCTTCGAAGGGCGGCATTACAGGATTTTAGTCTGTGTTGGGGTACTCAAAAGTCAACACCGCTTAGTTCAGAGTCTAGTGCAATAGGATTAGACCCTGTCCCGCTGGCAGCGTCTGATAGTGACTTAGATATACATTTTTTTCCTCTTCTTTTATTTATTATTTTATTAATATACTTATATTAGCGGACACGACAGACGTTGTCCTGCATGATATTTCAAGCGATTAGGATATTAAACATAGTATGAAATAAAAGAGAAATAATATAATAATTTCATTATTCTTTATTTTGAAATAACATCAATTTTTCTAAAAACAATTGGTTATAATCAATAATCTTTGTTTAATTTTATCTTAATGTGAGTTGATGAAAAATATTTGTAGTCAGTTCCTGAGGAGTATAAATGAATAAAGTTGACGGTTTTCCAACCCTAGAACACGCCACATATAATTGGCCAAGTGAAAAGACCAGATTTTCTAGATCCAACCCACAAATCGACATTGTTTGACCTTGTGACTCATTGATAGTCATGGCAAATGCCAAGCGAATTGGAAATTGCAGACGTCTGAATGGAATGGGTGAGTCTGAAGGAATAATTGGGATTCGTGGCAGGAGAACAACTTCACCTTCAAATTTGCTGTTCAAAATTGTAGCTTCAATAACCTTGCCCATAATTTTTTTTATGACTAATCTTGTACTGTTGCATAGCTTAGGTGCATTTAAATTCCGAAACAAAATGATAGGTGATCCAATTTTTAATCACAAGTTATGTGGTGGCATTCCTGGTAAATCCAGCGAATTCAAAAATTCAACAGGATAGTTGACTGCTTCGCCAGGATCGGTAACAGTGTCGATCGATTTGAACAATATCTCATTGCCGGGCAATGATTGTTGTATTTTGAAGTTAATATTGTCAACTTCGATATTTTTTGCGGCTAAAAAAGCTCTTTCACGAAGCAACGCATGATTAATATAATTAGCTTGTAAATTGGTGAGTCTGAAGGAATCATTGGGATTCGTGACAGGTGAACAACTTCACCTTCAAAATTGTAGTTTCAAGAACATTGCCCATAATTTTTTTTATGACTAATCTTGTACCGTTGCATAGCTTAGGTGCATTTAAATTCCGAAACAAAATGATAGGTGAGCCAAAATAGCTCGTTCACGAAGCCACGCATGATTAATATAATTAGCTTGTAAATCTGGAAATATACTTTCAATCAAAACATCTTTCGTATTTACCATGTTGCATAAATTGTCTGGCAATTTGATGCATTGTGTGTCTCCATGCAATGGTCTTGTTCCGTTTCCAATGTTGAGCAATTGATCGGAGAATGATAGTGCCAATGGATCCTTTTGCAGTTGAACACGTATATTTGTGTTGAGACGTAATGTACTGACATTTCGCTATAGTTATGATTGTTGTATACATGCGTTAATTTCATCCGCATATGTAGCGCGTGGAGTGACCGGCAATGACTGTCTAAAATCACCGGACAGTAAAGCACCACCGAAAGGCCTGGTGTTATTATATAGATCTTTCATCATTCTATCGACAGCTTGGAGTGAATGCTTGTGGGCCATAGTGCATTCATTCCAGATAATAATTTTGCATTTTTGTAAAACTTTATCCATACCGGAATACTTTTTTATGTTGCACACTGCATCTGGATTTGTGTGAATGTTCAACGGCAACTTGAGTGCTGAATGTGCAGTCCGTCCGCCATAAAGCAAAGTGGCTGCAATACCTGATGAAGCAATTGCTAACGCAATATGATTTTGTGATCTAGTCCGCGCATGTATTAGTGAGATGAGAAACGTTTTTCCAGTGCCACCTGATGCGTCCAAAAAAAAGAATCCACCTTGTTCTGCTGCAATTGACAAATTAATTCGATCGTATACATTATTTTGTTCATCAGTGAATAGTTGCTTACTAACCAACAATAAACGCAAGAAGAAACATTCGCGTTGCTTGGGATGGACTGTGTATAATGGGCCTAATGTATTTCCCATAAATATGCCGTTGTAACATTCAACTGGAACACCTCGCTTTCGTGGTTCCCACTTTTTTGTGACATGTGTAGATTGCACCTCTTGCTGGATGTCTTTGTTTGATATTTAAATGATAGCCATCTTCTCCTTCCCAAAATATCAATGGATATTCAAAATCGTCGTAAGAGCGATGACTGTCTTCAATCGTATGCAATGCGTTATCTCTGCGTTTGATTCTTATCTCGATGTTCAAATGCGTCGCCAACCATATCAACTGCAACTTCATTAATGGTCGGTGGATTATATCGGCCCGCGTGCTGCCCAGATGATACTTTGTCTGCTTTGATGACGATTGTATAATTGTCGTTTTGCAGTCTGTTTGAAACGGTATTGAACAACTGGACCAACTGGTTGTGATTCTGTAAAAACCGTTCTAAAATACCCACTATTTCTTGCTCCTCCATCTGCTCGATATGGTTGTACTGGCAGCGTGTGTTTATTTGCTGCTCCTCATCACCCATGAAGTAGATTTGCAAACATTTTGAATCTCTATCAGGCATCGGCATTAAAGAACTAATTTGATGATACACTTGGGCCTGAATCTCAAACGTAGATTGAAAATTGCGACCATCCTCATTCTGAACGATTTTTGTTACTCCAAATGATGTCATTTCGTTGACAGGTCAGTCTTTGTCTCAACGCATTAGCTCGACTGCGTTGCTCTTGACTTTCATTAGCACGTGTGGTTGCAGCCTGGTTTCTTAAATTTTCATTGTTCTCAATTGATCTTCTGCCAATCTATTTAACCGACGGTTCTCGACTAATAGTGAATTCCGAATCCGTCAACCAATATTTCCTCCTCGTCCACGAAGACGTGGCATTGTTTTATGTACGTAGCTTAATAATACACTTAATATTCACTGAAATGCGACACCTGAAATATCAAAAGGCACTGTACAAAAAAATTAAAATGTCATAATAATGAAAAACTTATAATTTAATATAATACGCTCAATATTTACGTAAATGCGATACATATAATATCAAAACACAGCCTACAAAATATTAAATGCAGTAATTAATTAATTAACTTATTAATGCATTAATTAATTAATTTATTAATTCATTAATTAATTAATTAATTTATTTTTATTTTATTAATTAATTAAAATAATTTAATGCATACATACAAAAAATGAATGAATGAATGAATGCATACACAAAAATTCATTCAAGTCGATCCAGCCGTTTAGTTGCAGTATAGATAAATAACCTAGATACCGACTGCAGCGCCATCTGCATCTGTGAATCTAAACCATCCATGGCGTCACCCAAACGCATACAAAAAAGTTCATTCAAATCGGTCCAGCCGTTTAGGAGGAGTTCAGTGACATACACACGTACAGTAGAATTATATATATAAAGATTTAATAAGATCGAAAAATGGAATTATGTGCTTCAGTAACTGAAAAAGTTACTGAAGCACATAATTACTGAATGGGAAGTTCAAAAAAGTATGGGAACAAAAAGAAGAAGGCTAACCACAAAGTCAACAAACAGAAGATACACCTACAGTGGATCAAACAAGTATTGGCCCGCTCTCATTTTCCTGAATTATGGAAAGAAGAAGCCTGATATAACTGTGACAACAATTATATTAAATGTATACATAGAAAGTAAATTTAAATTAACAGAAACAAGTCTTAAAACAAAACATTTAATTAACATGGAAAATAACAAAAATGATAAGTCAAAAAAGTATTGGCACACCCTTCTCCTTTTGCACAGTGCAGAAATCTTAATATTTTGTTATTGTCCCTTTCGCTTCTATAATAGCCTTGATGGCATTGATGAGACAAGATTTTAGGTGATTTCCGGGCTAATCTTAACCCACTCCTCAGCTAAAACTCATCTGAGGTCATTTTTGATGAAAGATTGGATTTATATCTGTGTACTTCATTCCCACTCAAACCCTCTAGTTTTAAACCTAGCTTCCTCTTAGATTCCCGATAATCCTCCGAGGCGTCTGAAAAGAAGATGGCCACGTGACCTTCTTAGTTGAACTAGTGATTTGAGTACTACCAGTGGGTAGTTTCTCAACTTGCCATTACTCATGTCATTTTGTATCACATAGCCTATTTACTTGATGTATTTTTTTAATACAGATGTAAATATCAATAAATAAATTTTTAAAAAAAATATCTGGGGACTGTGGTGGTGTTTTAAGCTGTATTCTAACATTGTACAACATCCATTTTTTGGTTTTATTGGCGGTATGTTTAGTGTCGTTATCTTGCTGGAACACGAATGTATCCTGAACTCCCAATTCTTCAGCACTTCTCTTCAAGTTATGCTGCAAAATGTCGACACACTTTTCAGCATTAATATAATCCCTTAAATGAAACTCAAATTTCCAACCCCATTCGAAGACATACAGTCTAGACTAGGAAACTTCCACCACCATGTTTCACTGTCGGTCTGATATTTTGTAGCTGAAACTTGGTGTTTGGTTTCCTCCAAACTTATTTGCTACCATCAGATCCAAAAATACTAAATTTACTCTCGTTAGAGAAAATTACTGTTTACCAAAATTCAATTGACTTATTTATGTGGATTTTAGCAAACACAAGTCTTTTAGTGCGATTTATTTTACTGATAAATCGCTTTTTTCTTTGAACTCTTGCATAATAATTAATGCTGTGTATTACATTTCTAACCGTCTGGAGGCAGATGGTAGTGTTGGAAGTTGTGCCATTTCTATTGCTATGGAGGAGGCCGATGATGCTGGATTATGTTTCTCCTGATTCTCCTAATTTGCCGCTTTTCACTTGCAGAAAACTTTTAAGGTATCTCAGAACGCACTTTATTTAAAACTGAACCTGTGCTAAAACTCATCCCTACTTGTTGGCCAATTTGATAGTAACTTAGTCCGTGAGAATGTCATTTCGCTACCTAATTTCTGGTTTGCACTCTGTGCTCTTTGGTTTTTGTCATTTTCAATGGATCAAATCGTGTGAGAAATAAATCTAGACTGAGGAATTATTTGTTTGTAAATAACAGGTACTTAATGCAAGGATATTTAAGGGATTAAAGGAGATGATTTTCTATAAATGTTAACAATGGACAACTGTGCCAATACTTTTTTAACCGGCGATACTCCTACATTTTTTTCTTAATAATTGTAACATTAATAGTCTGCCTTTTAATTACCTCCAAAAAGACTGATTTGGGTTCTATTTTTACTATATCATTTCAACTTGAAAATACTTGACATTATCACCGATAAAATGAAAAAAATAGGGTGTGCCAATAATTTTTGACCCAGAGTATAACGACAAAAATATTTATGACCTTTTGACCGACGAGGAAGAGGATGCCATAAAAGAAAATACAAAACAAGCTTTAAACAAATCTAAAATTCCACCTATGTTCCTGTACAACAAATTCAAAAATTATAAAAGCTAGGTGGAACATTTAAAAAAATCTAAAAAATGATTTCTCATTAAAATACAAAGGAGTTCGTGTATTAATTTATACAAGCCCAAAGATGACTTTGACACTCTCAAGAACCTAATAACTGGAAGCAAAGGTGAATATGACACCTACATATTATACGAAGACGAAACTCTCTCATTTATATTAAATGGACTGCCTGCTTCAGTTGTGGTAGGTGATTTAATTGAAGATTTAAAACCACAGAACGTTGAAGCAATTAAAGCAACGGAATTTATAAAGACAAATGAAGAAATAAACTTAATGGTAGAATTAAACTTCCAATTTATGTAGTTACTCTCCAAAATATGGGGGAAATAAAAAAAATAAAAAAAGTAAAAAGAGTTTGCAAATGCCACGTGGGAACGCTATAGAAATTCGAAAGAAGCAACCCAATGCTACAGATCCCTTTCTTCCATATAGCAAAAAGCTGCCATAAAACACCAAAATGTCTAAAGTGTGCCCAAGAACACGAAACAGAAGACTGTATCAAACAAGACGAGGACTTAATATGCACCAATAGCAAACAAAACCACGCGGAAAATCATCCGGAGTGCCCCGTTCGGCTTAAGCAAATCGAAGCCAAAAGAAAAACAAGCGAAGCTAAAAAAAGGTCAGCCAAAATTTGAATATAAGGCTCAAGGACACCCTCCTCTACCAGCCACGAAGGAAATTAAAGGTTTCTCTGCATCTTCAGAAAATAAAGATAATTCAGGTACTGGACAGTTCAGTATTATAAAAGATGATAAATACTTTCAAACATTCAACGTACCCCGCATTACAAAAACAAAGCAACTAAAGACCCCATAGAAAAAATTAGTATCCTAATTGAAGGGTTCATGGAAATTTTACCTTAAATATGACAAACAATTGTATTATTAATATTATGTCTTGGAATTGTAGGTTCTTTGTAAACAAATATTAACAATTGAATGAGTTTAAAAAATGTAATAATGTCCAAATAGCGGGCATTGTTGAAAGACATTTAAGTGATACTATTTCGTTAAATATTGAGGATGTATTGTTCACAGAGATGATAGAAATAGGCATGGTAGAGTAGTCTTAATTATCCACAAATCAATTAAACACCACCTTATTAAAATTCCTACTTTACGAAACCTTGAGGCTATAGCAGTAAAAATTGAATGATAAATATCCAATGACAATAGTTTCTTGTTATAAATCACCAAATAAGAAATTAAAATTAAGAGATCTAAACTTAGTCTTTAAATTAAATTGCAGATTAGTTGCCATGGGGGATTTTAATTCAAAACATTTTGCATGGAATTGTTTTAAAAACAACAGGGATGGCACAAAATTACTGAACTATTGCCTACAACACAATATAAAAATAAATGCACCGGATAAACCAACTTATTATCCCACTGACAATTCTAGGAACAAGTATTGACTTGGTTCTATCCAAAAACATAATCACAACAAATAAAATTCACTCAGTATCCGATTACACTCCTAATCACTAACCTCCGATCACAGTCCTCTAGCGTACCAAATCAAAATTCAAATAAAACATAATAATCTTAATAATAAACAAGTCAATACTCAAATAAACTGGAAAAATATTAACAATAAACTTGAAATCGACTTTCCCCTAGTAACAAAAATAGATTTAGAAAAAGCGGTAGAACATTTTCAAAATACCATATAGCCGAATCTACACAACAATCAGTTAACCAACCCAATATTAAAGAAATAGTAATGATAAAAATCCCTACATACATTTTTTAATTAAACTTAAGAATATGTTCAGACGTAAACACCAACAATATCTAATCAAAACATTCAAAACAGTTGAAATATATTTATCTAAAATAATAAACAAATTATTATTCAATCAGGCAAACAAACAATGGAGCGAAAAGCTTAGTAGAGTCAAAAGAACAAAAAGCTTTAAAAAGGCAAAGCATATCATTATCCACCTCTCACTTATTCAAATAGTAGTAAATTTTCTCCTGCCGGTAAAGCAAATTTCAAAGCAGACCATTTAATAAAAATAAGTAATCAAAATAATAATTTAGAAACCTGCCACATACAACAAGAATAAGCAGAGAAGTGAAACGAAAATCAAACCTAAATATTGATAAACCCCAAAATGCACTGGCAAATATTCAGAAATTTATAAAATTCTCAAAACAAATAATAAAAAAAAAAAAACCCGGTGATGACGCAATATTTCCAATATACTTAAAAAAAGTTACCACCAGCAGGAATCACACGATTGGTGCATTTGATAAATTGAATGCTAAAATTAAAATACTACCCACAGATATGGAAAATTGCTATAATTAAAGGTATTCCCAAACCTAACAAGGATAAAAAACTTGTAGAAAACTACAGGCCCATTAGTTTATATAGCGCTATAGGTAAAATAGCAGAAAAAATAATATACCAAAGATTAAATAAATTTATTAAAAATTATAAAATCTTTATAAACGAACAATTTGGTTTCAGGCACCATTATTCCGCTATAGCTCAATTAGTCAGACTGTCCGACCACATCACAGAGGGGTTTAATAATAAACAGCATACGGGGGTATGGTATTACTCGACGTCCAAAGAGCTTTCGGCAGTATCTGGCATAACGGGCTTATATTCAAACTGAATCTTTACAATATCCCTCGATATTTAATAGCACTAATTAAATCATATTTAGCAAACCGCATGATTAAAACATCTATAGAAGGCTACTACTCTATAGTACGTAAACTTACTGCCGGTCTCCCACAGGGCGGGGTTTTATCCCCAACTCAAAGTAAAAAAATCCCTATTTGCAGATGATACAGTTTTTTTTACTTCAAGTTATAGAACAGTCACAAAAAAAATAGAGAGATTATACAATGAATGGAAAATTAAAATAAATCAGGATAAAACCCAAGCTATTTTATTTACAAAGAGAAGACCGAATAATACCCCCCAACTGAAGGTAAACAGAACGCCTGTAACCTGGACAACGCATATTAAATATTTGGGACTTAACATGGACAAAAGGTTAACTTTTACTTTACACACTGATTATGTGTGCAATAAAGGTAACAGAGCTCTGTGTACTATATATCCATACTTTAACATAAATTCAAAATTAAGCACAAATAATACGTTATTATTATATATAGCCTGCTTATGGCCTATTCAAACATTTTCATGTCCAATATTTAGTTATATGTCGAAAAAAAATTATAAAGAACTACAAATATTCCAAAACAAATGCATTAGAATTGCTGGAAATTATGCGTATTACACTAAAGTTAAAATGGTACTTGTGTGTCAACGCAGCCGCAGTTATTTTTGCCTACTTGTTCGCATGCGCAAGCAGTTATATTTTGTAACAGTTATATTTCTAACACCTGATTTGTTCTATATTTGGTTGCTGATTTCTTGTTTGTTTGCTGATTTGTTCTAGATTTCTTGTTGTTATTAATTTGTTTATTTATTTAATTATTATCGTAGATTATGCTACGAAAATGCGTATTTGGGATTTGCCAAAAACAGAAGAAGAAGCTAATGTATTTTTTCAGGAGCGAAATATTTGACAAAAAAAACAAAAAAACAAATGCAGCAATTCGCATGAAATGAAGCTTTATTAAACTACACTAAATTAACTTTATTAAAATACAATTCGCTTAATTTAATTAAATTAGCTTGATTTAACTACTCTAAACTACTACTAAACTACTAATACTATTAAACTACACTAAATTAGCTTTATTAAACTACTATTCATAATTCTTGATAATTATTTAAAAAAATTAAAATTCTAACCCGAATAAATAGATTTAAAAACGTTATTGAAGATAACTGTGATAACAGATAACAGTTACAAAAAATAACTGCGGCAGCGTTAACACACACGTACCGTTAAAATTATGCATACATTATATTAATTTATTCAATAATAAACTATGCAAAAAATTCTTTTTTAAGTGCAGACACAATAAAAACCCACTTATAAAAAAATATTGGGAACTACACAAAAAATAGTACAAAGCGGTATGAACATAAAATAACAAAACATGTATTATTGTAGGACACCGATGTCTTTTATTTTATTGTTGTTGTTTATATATATATATATATATATATATATATATATATATATATATATATATATATATATATAATATATATAAACAACATATATATATATATATATATATATACATACATACATACATATATATATATATATATACATACATACATATATATAAATACATATATATATATGCATACATATATATATATATATATATATATATATATATATATATATGTTGTTTATATATATTTATATATATATATATATATATATATATATATATATATATATATATATATATATATATATTTTTTTTTTTAAGAACATATAGATACAATTTTTGTTATTATTATTATTAATTTTTTTTTCTGTTGAATGTTTTTTTGTATAATTTTTCCTTTCATTGTATATATCATTCTGTATAGATACATTTAAATTTGTCCAAGTTTTTTGAAGTTTGAGACTGGTCTGTTTGGTACAGCATATTACTTTTGCGAATTGTAGCAAATTATATTAGAAATAAATATATATAAAAAACCCAAAAAACAAAACAAAGGATTTACTGACTTAAAAAACCACAAGGCTAACTGGGAGTGAATTATAAAAATAACATTTGCTAGGTACTTAGTTAGTGCATTTCTTTGTATAGTATAATTTAATATCTTGTTAAGTTATTAGATGAAAAATTTAAGATTTTACATTAAAGAATTAAGTAAAGTAGCTTTTATAGTAAAAATAAGGGTATTTAGTATTTGTACCACCGAAGCGAATACGAGTAAGTATGGGTATTATTGCAATTGAAATAGAATCTATAAGGTATGTTAAAATGTTATTTTGACGATATTATAGCTTGCACCATATTTAGTAATTGCGTAATGGTCAAGTTTATAGTATAGTTAAATAATTTTAAAATACTAATCACTTTTTAAAAAGCACTTTTATTAAATAATACATTTACATTCAATAGAGACTAAAAATAGAGAGAGAGCCTCCTCTTGGTCAGAGGTTCTATATAGGATTTACTATTGCTGGTATTCATTCCTTGCATTGTTTACCAGTAAGGCTACACATACATAGGATCCGATTAGGTGCGACGTGATTCTATCACATACGATGTTGGGGCGTATACATTATACATATTTTACTATACATTATAGTAAAATATAATGTATTAAAAATAATTAATAAATAATCTTAATTTTATAAATTTAAAGAACCAAATGTTATAACTCTTGATATATTTCAGTCATTTGGTTTGCTAGCGACGTCTCATCGTATCACACCGGATCCAATGTAGGTGTAGCCTAAGGCAGCTGCAATCTGCACCTGCATAATAGTTCTTAGAATTGTTTACTATTTCATAGTTGGTTTCCACATTTAACTATATATATATATATATATATATATATATATAGTTGAAATGTGTACATATATATACATAATATATGAATATTATGTTTATTTTACTTGTTCTTTATTGTTATTCTAAAGGGAGTTGGTCCCTGAATAAAGTTTGTTTTGTTTTCTATTCTATTCTATTCTATATATATATATATATATATATATATATATATATATATATATATATATATATATATATATATATATATGTATACAAACATATAGTATATGCGTCGTACTTATCATCACTTAAATAGCACTACGAGTGAAAGAAACCATGGGAACTTTTATCACTAACATAATAATAATATACATCAAATACATGTTATTAATATGATATTTTGTCTCAGGATAAATATGATTATACAAAAACCTATTTAACTAGTGCTATCATCATCATCACATGGCGCTATGGTCCATGAAGGACCTTGGCCTCCTCAACAATTCTCCTCCACTTTGACCGATCTCTCACTGCTCTTCTCCATGTTCTTACCCCCAATAGCTTTAGGTCTGCTTCCACATCGTCCATCCATCGCATTCTAGGCCATCCTCTTCCTTTTTCTTCGTCTGGACGTCCCTCCAGAATCAGCTTTGGGAGCCTTTTTTTGTCCATTCAGTGAACGTGCCCCAACCATCTCAATCTTGCTTTTTTAATACAAAAAACTATGTCAGGTTCTCCATATAGGTCTTTAAGTTCTTGGTTCCTTTTAATGCAGAAACAATTTCCTTCCTCGGTTGGGCCATACACTCTTCTAAGAATCTTTCTCTCCCATGCATTCAATAATCTCTCATGCTGTTTGGTTAGAGCCCACGCCTCCCCACCATAGGCAACGACAGGACGTAGTATCGTCTTATATATCCTTATTTTGAGACTACGGGGTACAGCTCTATTTTGGAACACGTTTCTGAGGGACCAATAGCATCTGTTACCGTTTTAAATCCTCGCCTTTATTTCATGTTCCAGTCTGTTGTCTTCTGTAATAATGGCCAAGATATTTAAATGTTAAAGATATTTAAATGTCTTAACATTTTCAAAACTGCACCCTCTTCCTTGGAGATATCCACTGGATGGCAGTTCCCTGGGTGATAACATGTATTTTGTTTTATCCATATTTATAATGAACCCTGCCTTCCTAGCTGCCTCTTCACATTCCCATAATGCTTCCAAGAGCACGTTTTCATTTCTTGCTGTAATAACCACATCATTAGCATATGCGAGGTCTTGGGTCATATTGTTATTGATACACCCCTCTCTTCTTGCTTTCGTTGTCTTTACTATTTTCTGCAGCACCAAATTAAACAACACTGGAGATATAGGGTCTCCTTGTTTAACTCCTTTTTTGATAGGGAAGTCTCCGGACATTTCTCCCTGGACCTTAACCACACCGCTACTATTCTGCAGTGTCATCCTTATCAATTTGATAAGTTTTTAGGGCACCCAAGAAACATCAAGTTTTCGTAGAGCTCATTTCTTTCTATGCTATCATAGGCCTGTTTGTAGCCAATGAAGAGGTGGTGTAGTTATACGTTCCATTCGTTACATTTCTCAAGCATATTCCTGATGTGGTCAACAGTAGATCTTCCAGGGCCGAACCCACATTGATAGTCGCCCAAAACTGCTTCTGCTGTTATCATTAATCTTCCCAACAGTAGTAATGATAACACATTGTAGATTGAACAAAGCAGTGTTATCCCTCTATAATTTTGGCATTCTAATTTATCTCCCTTCTTGTGTATCGGCACAATAATGGCCTTGTACCATTCCTTGGACATTTCTTCCTTAATCCATATTTCCAGGATTAGTTCATAGATTTCACGGTGCAACAGGTCACCGCCATATTTAAGCATTTTACGACAACTTCTTCCACTTCTTCTGGGTCTGGTGGTTCTAGAGACATATCATCTACTATTGGCTCCGATAAGTTTATTGTTGTGGTTTCTTGAGAATTTTCTGTGCCGGGGTTAAGCAAATTATTGAAATATTCTTTCCATCTTTCGGCTATATCTTCTCTGTCTCCCAATAGAGTGCCATCCTTATCCTTGCAGAAACCTATTCGGGGTTGAAATCCTTTTCTTAGCCTTTTAAACCTTTGGTAGAAGCTGTTTTTACTACTGTTTTTACCCTCAAAATCATCTATCATTGATTTTAGGTCTTCTTCCTCGTCTTGCTTCTGCACAGTTTTTTGGTGGCTTCTCTCTTTTTTGTATAGTTTTCAACAGTTTGCCTAGTCCTTCTCTGAATCATCTTCATGTAAGACTTTTTTTGCATCCACTGAAGCCTGGCATTCCTGATCAAACCAGTGGCAGTTTTCCCCATTTGTTCCATCTGTTATTGTTTCCTCCGCAGCATTTACAGCAGCTCTCTTTATTTTCTCCCATTTATTCTCAATGCCTTCTATTTCTTCTAGTTCCACATTTCTTAAATTCTCCTCCACCTTTCTTTCGTATTCTTTTTGGATCTCTGACATTTTTAAGGCTTATATAATTTTAGCGTCCTATTTAGGAATCTTGTCATAGGTCCTTTCTAGCTCCTCATAAAACTCTTCCTTTTCTTCATATCCCTTCTCCTCTGGATGGTGCATGTGCGCTCACTAAAGATATATTGAAGAATTTACCTTTATGCCTTATGTAGCATATTCTTTCGTTTGTTGCCTCGTACTTAACTATAGCTGGTTTCAGCTACTTTTTCACCATGAAACCAGTCCCAACAATGTTCCTATGATGCCCGATATTTATAAGAACATATTTTCTTAGCTCGACCATAGTAGGATCCTTCCTCCATCTAATTTCCTGCAATGCCACAACATCCATCCCATATTCCTCGAGACAACTCTCCAACATACGACTTTTTCCCGCTTCCAGTAGTCCACGTACATTCCATGTTCCAATAGTCAGCAAATTTTTAGTCCATTTCATGCCGGGTTGTTTACCATAAATCAGTCCAGATCCGAGGCTATTTTGAGTTTTTTTAGCAATATAGTTTACACAGGTTGGGTCGCCGGCCCACCTCTGTGCCCCTTTTAGTCGCCTTTTACGACAGGCAGGAGATACCCCAGGATTATTCTGATCCGATCCTGGACGGAAACGAGGGCTATACGTATTAAAATATCATAATTAAACTTTCTGGACATTATCGGTGCTCACATTCAATCACGACTAGCAATAGTATCAGCAAAAAGGGGAATGATAAAATATAAAGTACTAAAAAAGATATCTCAGGCAGTGCTACCAAACCCACTGAGTCCCTTATTTAGATTACAGCAAGGTACTCAAGTTTTACTTCTGAAATAATACAAAATGGTTGCAATAATAAAAAATTATTGTTTTTTGTACATAAATGTTAAATATTCAATAGCATTGTTGGGGTATTATTATCTAGGAATTTCCTAATGTCCTTACCCAAATGGTTTAAGCATAAAAATTGAGAACATCACAACTAGTAGTAAACGTATAACGTAAAGATATAAACGTAAATAGTAAACACTATTTACAGTACCTTTATTAGTTTGACAGTATCTTCGAAACCATTAATGGGACGTCTGAATAAGCATGAAGTTTATTAGGTACTCCAGAAGATTTAGTAGCACATATATTTACATACATATGCTTCTGTTGTCACAATCTTGTTTTTATTTGTATAGCAAACATATTATCACTAGTTATTTTGATATTTTAAACGGAGATTATTTTTTATTGCTGTTTTTTAGGTGAAATAATCTTAAATAATAAAATTGCTTTACTATTTTTAGTACCGAATTAACAATTTTTAGTAACCGAAGTTAACGAACACGTGGAATAATACTGGAGCAAGACCAATTAACCATTGAGTGGGACTCGATTGTTTGTCGGTGGGATGGAAACTTGTGGATCGGGCTGTCATGGAGCTAGTGTGATTATAACATTATTGTCCTCAGCTACGTGGTTGCTTCAGGTTTGCTGATTGTCCGTTCTCCCACAAGCAATATGAATATCAGTGAGAAAACTCATAGCTCAATTTAAGAACAGCAAAGTGCTAAACATGGTGACAGCGGTAAGGATTTTGTAACTAATAACTTATCCGAACTTGACATGTTAATTCTTCCAGCTTTTAGGTTATAGCTTTTCCATCTCTGGAAAGATAAACAGATAGAGAATGGTATAAGTTCAATAGGTATAAGAACCATGAATCAATGTTCTGCTTCAGAATAATTCATTTTGTTTCCTTTTTTTTTACAATTATTTTCCAAGTTCAATTTAATATTAATTTAATGCAATACAAGCCTACAATAAAAATTATATAATAGTATAGTCTATATTATTATCTTTTAAAGCGGTTGTACCCAACATGGAGAGGTGCAAACAAAAAAAAAATCCACACTTAATTTTACTTCTTTCACTTTTTCAGTACTTCTATATTTACAATGAAACTTATAGTGTTATATCTTGTGACAGTAAAACTAAATGTTTTGTTTTAATTGTAAAACTTGTTGTTTTCTTTTTTATATGCCCTTAAAATTTATTCTGTAAGGGGAGTGTGGGAGGCTTTCATTTGAACAGGAGGAGAGCGTGGTACAAAAATGTACTTTAAAGTGAATGAGAATTTTCAGATTCGCATTCAATTTCGTACCCAGGCTAACAGTTATAGGTTGGTTATTTGGTTGGTTTGTTTATGGTCTCAATACCAAGGCTCCCAGGCAACCAGCTATCCTACATTTCTTCCAATAATAGCGACATGTGTTTAATAAACGCACACTCAGATAAATTCCGTGGAAACATTCTCAGGTAAATAGTAGCACTACCATAAATTTGTTTTCCCTTCATTTGAAGTTAATATATTACAAAAAATATCAATATGTCATGCATTATCCTGTAAGATGATATTAGTTTCAACCGATAACGGAGATAAAACTTTATTATATTCGTCTTTTTGGATTCATTCTATGATTTAGGATTCTCTTCATTAATTTTGAAGGTTTTGTGTATGTGTAAAAGTCAAGGATCCTTGGTCAATTTTTTCACTTGATTAGTATCAAGCTGAATCATCGTGAATAGCTTCGTTTCGATGAGGCGCCCAACAATTTCCTGTGCGAAAATTCTCGATTGTGGTAGCTAAAAGAGGTAGCAAGGATAAAATATGTCGATTTGATTATCTAAATTTTTTGAAAAAATATTTGTCCTACGAAATGTATGGTTTGATCAAAGAGTCCCCTCCTCCCAATATGTATCGATAACGAAGTCAAAAAAGAAGAATTAAAAAAAAAATAGCCGGTTAGTGATTATTTTTGATGACCTCGTTATCGATACACGTTGGGAGGAGGGACCCCTTTCATCAAACCATAAATTTTGTAGGACAAATATTTTTTCAAATAATTTACATAATTATCTTGAGATATAACAACAAAAAAACAGTGAGTAATACATTTATGAGAATCATCAAATCGACATATTTTATATTTGCTACCTCTGTTAGCTATCACAATCGAGAATTTTCGCACAGGAATTTGTTGGGCGTCTCATCGAAACGAAGCTATTCACGATGATTCAGCTTGATACTAATCAAGTGAAAAAATGGACCATGGATCCTGGACTATATGTATGGTTTCAATTATAATTTATAACAAGATATACATTCATTATCTTTAAAGCTCAAGTGCGTGCTAAATATTCATTTAATATACGATTATTTAATTAATTATATTCCTTTTTTTCTTATCTCCATCAATTAGCAACTTTTTTGCGATTTTATAGGTTGAATAAAAAAGTTTTTTACCGCTTGTGGCTTACCGCGTTGTGTGGTATCAAAATTATGTTTGTTATTATTAGGACTGTTTAGCATCGTGAAGAAGTGCTTGTCTTTAATAACGTTAGGAGTTAGATATATTTCAATTTATTGAGAGCGTTCTCCGACAACCTCGCTTTCATCTCCCCTAATCTTGTTTCCAGATCCTCCAGATTCCATTCTCCAACTGCTCGCCGAATACCACTGCCCTTAATACTCCCTACCTGCTCTGGGCCCTAACAATTTATCCTCATCCCTTTAATGATATTAATTTGCTTCCTTTTGGTATTATGCTCTCAATTAGAACTATCCCTAACATCCTACTATTGCATCCCTTAAACCTTACAAAGCTCTTCCTCCAAGATATCTCGATCTCGGTATTATTGTGGTTAACTGGGATTCAAAAAAAGAGATTTATTTATTTTAAGAGGTTGCACATGCTACTTTATTTTATTTTTTCATAAAAATGACACTCTCAATAATCACTAATAAAAAGATATGTGCCAAACTAAGTTTTGTTCTTTATTAATATTTCTTTTTCTGTTCAAGCGGATTTTTAAATATTTTTGGGATCCTCATTATTATTATTGTTCTTCTTTTAAGTTAAATTTCCACCTCAGGAGTTTTGCTTTCTGCAAATTTTATTTCATTGCTTATTATTTGTTTCTCAATTTGCATGAATATAGAATTTTTGAACGGATTAATAGTTTCTGAGCTTGTCTCTAGCTTATTGTCATTTGGACCTTCGTATGGAAAACCCGGGTAGCAGAGAATATGAAAGAGAAAGAACAAGAAAATTTAGGTAATGCTATTTTGACGATTGGAATATTACATATTTACTATAAATGATTTTAAAGGAGGAGCGTATTTTGTGTGATTTGAAATAAACCAGAGCCCAAATGTAAAATTTTAAACTAAATTTTTCTATCACTTTATAACCATAGCTGATTCCGAGTTTTAATTTATCAGTAGTCATCAAGGTTTGCCATTTTCAATTATTTAGAACATGTAATAGTTATATCGATATTTATAAGTTTGCTTGAAATATCTTCCGTGCGACGAATAATTTATTGTAAAAACTAAAATGTGAATAGAAAATGTTATAACAATTGCATTTTTATTGTTTCAACGTTAAAACATGGTGAATTAGATTTTACAGAACGGTATTTTTCTAGAGAACATTTTGTTTGTTATCTATAATCAAAATTCGTACATTGAAATAAATTGTATTTCGTTCAGGGTGTTAGTTAAAATAATGTACTCCTCTTTATGTTATTCCAATAGTGACAAAGATTATCTATTAGACAATAAATATTTAACCGGCTAACAATTAGTTAAGTATGTGATAAGTAGTAAAGTATGTGAGCAACTTTTATACTGCATCGGCATTACCTATTCAATGATGAAAAAAATATTTCCCAGGAATTACTAGATTAGAGAGGTACAAAAAAACTGTGTTGGTTCCCAGTTAAAACCGTTCATTTTAAAATAGTTTTTCAACGAAATTTTCTATAAACTTCAAGCTGTTAATTTGAAGAATAATAGCTTGTTTTAGTGTATATGGTATAATGAACAGACTATCAGGGACAGAAATGAAATTAAATAATTGAAGTTTTGAGTGAGTTTAACAGTCACTCAGCATTTTAATAAAAACAGTATTCATCTCAAGAGTAGAGAAGTTTAACGGTATCTTCGTGTACCGAATTGGATCAAGATTCAGTTTATCCTTCTGCAATACTCGGAAAAATAAAAAAGATTTTCCCCTAAATTCTCCTCTCATTTGTTTCACTGTGTACCCTTTAGTTTTTTTTAAAGATTCGAAAAGTTTCCACATTTCTTAAACCATTTGATTGATTCAAACCTAAAAAGAATCGTCTGAAAACGTTTTTAAACTACGCCTGTAATGAATATGTTTAAATTGTCGGAGAAATTAAAAAAATATTTGTATTCTAATTTTCTACTCTTGCTTTTTTTTACTATTTTTAAGATTCAAAAAACCCTCAAATTCGAATCCATTTGACTGATTCAACAGGTATTTATTTAAACAATGCTTTACTCTTTGTTATTTACGTAACATTCCTGTGTTTTTTAGAAGGAGCGTTATTCACAAAATACCCGATTTCGGTGTAATATACAATTTGTAAAATATTGATACAGCTTTGTGTGCCCAATAAAGGAAGAAATTCACTTTATTCACGAGCCCAATATCATTGAAAAAGGGTGCACTGAACCTTAAAAATGAAAAGTTATTTTCTTCTCTTGAATATTTTTTTTCACTTTGGAAACTGAATTCATTCAATTAATTCAAAACTATGTTTTTTAGGAGTGAAAAGAAAATCTGCAGTTGTTTAAAGTGTTTAAAGTCTTAAAGAAAGTTTTAATTATCACTGAAAGCTTGTTTTATTTTTTAATAATTAAAATTTATTTTTTAATTTTAAAAACTTCTCTCGTATATTTTCTTACACTTCTTAACACAATAGTTTTCGTAGGATAACATGAAATATTTTGTCAAACTATACACACATAAATCAAAGCAGTTCAAGACTAAGAGGAATAAATTGGTCCTGATGGAGGTAAAAAAAATCTCTTATATAGGAAACAGTTTCCTATATAAGAGATTCTTTTACCACCACCCGGACCATTTTCTTCCACACACACACACACACACACACACACACACACAGATATATATATATATATATATATATATATATATATATATATATATATATATATATATATATAACTTAAGCGATGTCGCACGAAATAGAATAAAAAAAAGAATGAAAAGGTTGTAATGACACACACTGGTTGACTTCTGGAAACACACTGCTTTATTTGGTCTGATAATCCTGCTTTTATCTGTTTTACAATGTTTACATTTACATGAATGGTATTAGCAATAATACTGTCCTGCTACTACTCATAACTCCCCCCTGCCAGTTTCCGAACAGTCCTCGGAAACTATTATGTACAAAGTCATAGAATAACATAGTGAAAATTATAATATAACAAAAAGAAAAAAAAAATAGAATCTCATAGTAATCACAATAACAGAAATGAATAGTAACATTTTAGAAACCAAAAGAACCTGTACAAAAAAAAATTCTAGTCACTTCACACTTCACTGATCTATATACAATAAAGCCACAAACTAAAGAAAGAAAATACATAATACAAGATACATAACTTTTAAATATCCTGTAGGAATACGAAACACACAACGGAACAAACAACAAAAAAAAAAATCTTATTTCACTCTCCTATCGACGGGATTACAGGTATACGAGAACTTGTATAAGTTTCCGTACCCGTTTACTGTCGGGAGGATACTCCAGTACGTGTCTCAACCGGGGGTTCTACTGCCGGTATCTTTAGTTGTTCTATGTGAACCGTCCTTCGCTTATGGGGCGCGGTTATGCTCTCGATGGTAACCACGTTATGCTCCCGTATGACAGTCACCCGGAACGGCCCTTCGTATCTGGATGGTTCCTTCCCTCTATTGGTCCCCAGTTTCCGGTAGACAATCGTCCCGATTGCCACTCCCCCTGTCGCGTCCCGCATTGCCAGATTTTCTCGCGCCACTCTCCTAGCTTTCTCGGCTCGAATCTTATCGCGAGTCTTTTTCCACATGCCGCGCATTTCCATGCGGTTTGTCACCATCTGTTTCTCATCGTCCGTGGTCCCTCTAAAATCTCTCCGACGCTCCCTCAAACCGAAAAGTAACTCGAACGGCGAGAACCCCGTAACCGCGTGAATCGAGTGGTTGTACGCGACGATGGCTTTAGTCATAGCGGCGTCTGGCTCAAGTCCCTTCTCCCCTTGATATACCCGGAGGTGCTCGCTTAGGGTGCTATGAAGGCGTTCGATACAGCCTCTACTTTTAGGGTGTCCCGGCGTGTTGAGGTGCCACCTAACGTCCAACACGCGCATCTCCTCCCGAATCGCCGCATTGTCGAACTCTCGACCCCCGTCTGATGATATCTGTTCGGGTACTCCGTAGAATTGAAACCAACGCTGTAGCGCCCCTAACACCGCATCCGCCGATCTTTCCTGTACCTGGTACGCCATAGCTACCTTACTAAATAGGTCTACCATCGTCACCCATTTATAGCCCCTCCAGGTAAACGTGTCGATTTGTAAATCCATGAGGGGCGCTTCTGCTGTGGCCGTCTCTTCCTGCATGACCTTCGGCGGATGTCTATCATATTTTGTGCGTAGGCACACCTCACAGGTCCCGATGATCTCGCTCACTGTTCTCTTCATGTTGACCCAAAAGTATCTACGCCGTAATGCCATCAACGTCTCCGAAACCCCACGATGGTTCGTCTTTCCCTGGTGATGAGCTAGGGTTACCTCTTTCTGACGTTCCTCCTCGCGGACTGTCTCCACCATTCGTTTACAACGAATAAAACTGCGGTCCAACCCAATACGCTCTGACCTCCATACCCTTTGGATTTTGTCCCAGATCGTGGCGTTTCCTACATAAATGTGGTGAACTTTCCCCTGTTTCGACACGTCTTTGAGGACTCTACAAATTTGATCATCCCCAACGCCGGGCTGTGACCAGACCGTAATAACGCTGTGCGTCTCGTACTTAGCGAAATCAATCTTCAGTAGCCCTGATGTCCTCGTTTTCCAAATCACTTGGCGCCTCTTGTCATTGATTATTTCGTCCAGCTCCTCCATATTCTCTGGTCTGTCCTCTGTAGAGCTCTCGTCGGATGGTGGTTCTGGTCCTCCCGTTGCCTCGCCTCCTTCTCTCTCCGGTGTCCATTCACTGAGGAATTGCCGCACGTCTCGCGACGATTCGCCCACCTCCTCTACTGCGTTTGTTGTAATGGCCTGAGAAAGCCAGTCCGCTACCACGTTCTCCTTCCCTGGCTTGTATACAACCTCCATGTTATATTGTGCCAGGAACTCCTTCCATCTTGACACTCTCGCCGAGGTCTCTTTGAGCTTCCCTATCCATTGGAGCGGCCTGTGGTCAGTGTGAACACGGAACTGCCTTCCGAAGATATATGGTCGGAAATGCTCCACTGCCCACACGATCGCAAGCAGTTCCCTTTCCAGCGCACTGTACCTTGTTTCCGCATCGGTCAGCCGTCTGCTTGCATACGCTATCGGACGCTCCCCATCGGCCTCTCCCTGCGACAACACCGCCCCCAACGCGTATTCGCTCGCATCCGTGGTTACTGCAAAGGGTTTCTGAAAATCCGGGAACGCAAGCACGGGTTTTTCTTGAAGCCTCTCCATACATCTTCGAATGTTGTCCTCGATGGCCGGCGTGATGACAATCCTCGACCCCTTTTTTAGCAATCTGTTAAGAGGCACTAAATATGCTGCCATGTCCGGTACAAATCTCCTGTAGTAATTGAGGGTTCCCAGAAGGCGACGTATACCCTTAACATCCTGCGGCACCGCCATCTTGCGAATCGCTTCCACTTTCGTCGCGTCCGGTTTGACCCCTTCTCTAGAGATGTTATGACCGAGGAACGTTATTTGCTCTTGCCCCAGAGCCGATTTTTCCTTCGACAACTTGAGTCCAAACTCCCTAATCTTGGCGAAGACCTTTCGTAGATGTTCAATGTGTTCCGTCTCGGTCCTACTAAAAACGAGGAGGTCATCCATATAGACTTGGCAAAACGATTCTCCTAAACCCCTGAGGAATTCGTCCATCAAGCGCTGGAAGGTGATTGGGGCGTTTTTTAGGCCAAACGGCATACGCGTAAACTCATAATGCCCTCTCTCGAAGCTAAACGCGGTCTTATGCTGATCACGAGGGTGCATCCTAATCTGGTGGTATCCCGCTTTGAGGTCCAGCGTGCTAAAGATCGTCGCTCCGCTCAGCCTATCTAAAATATCCTCGAACCTCGGGATCGGGTATCTCTCATCTATGGTGTTCTCGTTAAGTTTTCGGTAGTCTACCACCACTCTGTACCGTTCTTTCCCGTCCCCTGGTAGACTTTTCTTCCTAACTGCCCATAAGGGACTGTTATACGGCGACGTGCTGTCAACGATGATCCCCTGTTGCTTAAGGCTCATTAATTCCTCGCGGATATGGGAGCGAAGCGCTTGAGGATATCTCCGTTCCTTAATGTACGTAGCTCTATCTTGCTTCAGGGGAACCTCGTGAACCGTCCGGCCTGTCACCCCTAAAATATCCCCCTCGTTAAAAAAAATATCGCGGAACTCCCTCTGAATCTCCCCCTTCCAGTCCTCGATTTTGTTTACCGCGCCTATCTGAGTTTCCGGACCCCTTTCAATCCCTCTACAGCTGTATGTGCGCGATCCGATTCTAATCTCCCATCTACCTCGGTTGTTTCTAACCCTCGCTCCTACCCGCTCTAATAAGTCGCACCCTATTATTACCTGGTAATGCCGGGTCATCTCACCCACTACGTGGACATTCAGATTCCCGCGCTTCCCCGTCCAGTGATCAATCTCAATAGTTGACTCTCCCTCTACTTTGCAAAGCCCGCCAAGAGTGATTAATTGACATTTGCATTCACGAACCTGGAGTACCCTCTCGTTCCCGTACAACTTCTCTAACGCTCCTTTTGTTACAATGGTATTGGAACTCCCCGTGTCTACCAAGCACTGCACTCCCCCTCTTAATCTAATGATTGGCAACCAGCAGGACTTACCTCTCACGCTATTGCAGGTCTCGGTGCGGTCGCCTCTCTGCAGACACTCCCCTCAGAAAGCCGCTGTCCTGCTATCCCCTGCTCCGGTCCGTCTCTGAACGCCTTTCCGGTTCCTATACCGCTCGCCTCCACTGCTCCCTGGTCCTTCGCCTTCGGTTTCTGATGTTCCGGAAATCTCTGTCTCTTCACCGGAAGAGTCGCTTCTCCTCGCTGCTCCGGGACCTCTCCGCAGCCTCTGAGTGTTTACCTCCATGGGCTCGGGTTTTGGTAACTGGCTCCTCCTGTATAAGTACGGGCATTGTCGCACCATGTGTCCTTCTCCTCCACATTCGAAACACCTGGTGCGGGGACATTCGGCCATCAGATGCCCCGTTTTCCCGCATTCGTGGCACTTCCGCTCCTCTCTTCTCCCGTTTCTCCTCTCTGTTCCCGGTCGCCTATCCCGTGCACCTGGCCTCTCCTTTTTATGTCCTTCGGGATCTCTTCTTTTTCCCATATCCCATCTTGGACGGCTCCGGCTAGCCTCTGGGCGACGGTAGGTGACCCTGCTCCACCCTGTCTCTCCTACCTCACTGTATGTTGACTCCTCTTCTCTAGCGCTTGAGTCTACAATGTCCTGAGCACACTCCAGGAATGTCTTATCCCTTGGCAATCCGTCCTTTCTTCCCGTCTCCCTGGCCAGCTGGACTTTTAATATCCGGGACAGAAAGTCCATTCTTGCTTCTACTTGCTCCGTCTCCATTATCTCGCGCAGTTTTTCGGTAATCTTGTTATACCGTGCCAGTAGTACTGCCGCGTATTGTCCATGTGATTGCCCCGGTTTCCTATACTCCCTGAACATTTGGAGCATATCCTCCTCCGGAGCCCAGCGACCTCCTCCGAATGCCTTCTTCAGCCTTTCCTTTATGGTGTGCCAGGGTGTCTCTTCGTCCGCCTGAATAAGGTTAAGGATGCTTCTTTTGACTCGGCACGCTAAGGCTGCCCTTAGCCTGGTAGCATCCAATTCCTCTATATCCTTTGCCCCAACCTGGACCTGGATGTAGTACATAATCCGATCCCCTCCTTTTAAAAAGTGGTTGAGCTCCCCTACTTCTCCGTTGAATCTTTCTAATTCACTAATCTCTCTCCTTAAATCACGCGCGTTACTTTTTTGTAGCTTCATGCGCTCTAAAAGGTTGGCCTCCCTCGCGGCAATGTCTGCGCGTGCCATCGCCAGAGTAGTCGACGGTAGGATCGGAAAATCCGGATTTATAGGCTCCTGTGGTTCCCGTGGCGGTTGTGGAATCGGTTGTGGTTGAGGATCCACCGTGAGCAATGCCGGTCTTAGGATATCGCTTAATCCGGGTTCAGGCATTATTCTTCCTTAATGACCGAAGTCAACCAGAAAACAAAAGAAAGAAGAGAAAAAAAAATTACTTTACCGCGGGTCTTCTTTTCTCCTAGGCTCCCGGGTTTCGGCACCACTTAAGCGATGTCGCACGAAATATAATAAAAAAAAGAATGAAAAGGTTGTAATGACACACACTGGTTGACTTCTGGAAACACACTGCTTTATTTGACCTGATAATCCTGCTTTTATCTGTTTTACAATGTTTACATTTACATGAATGGTATTAGCAATAATACTGTCCTGCTACTACTCATAACTTATATATATATATATATATATATATATATATTATTATATATATATTTATAAGGTTGACCTTATATATATATATAAGGTCAACTAATATTATTCAATAGTCCAAGACTAGTTTATTGCTTATCTTGTCAACTCATACGACATTTGTATTAAATTTGATTGTATTTCAGGTTTGTATGATCAGAAACGAATCTGAGCGGCTTTAACATATAACGAAGAGTGCTATTGCTACGCAGGGGCAGCAGACCTAAATTTAGCCAGGAAAATAAGAATCGCTTGTATAACATAAAACGGTTAATGTCAGATAGTTGGAGTTTCGTATCTAGGCATAACAGACCATGCAGTTGTGATATAATATTTATAATAATATACAAATAACGACCAATTGTTCAATTAACTATTAATAATAACATATAAAGGAATGGACTATGGTAATAAGATACAAAAGAATGAACTATTTTTTGGAAATATAACAAACGTAATGAAAAAATCAAACGAAAAGCATCATAAAAGAGGGTATTTTTATGATGCTTTTCGTTTGATACTTCTCCTGGGGCATTTAATGAAGGAAGAATCGGCAAAATATATTTTATATAGATATATATATAAAACTTCCGATTCGCTTTACCATTCCATTCTTTTTTCTAAATTAGAATCACTTTCCTTTTCCAACAGTTCCATACTCTGGGTCCAAGCTTTCCTCTAGGATAGGACTCAAGCGGTCTCCGTCTCAAATCAACCCCTATCCTCTTTCCATCTGCTGAACACAGGAGTGGCTCAGGGTTCTAGTATTTTCCCAATCCTTTTCAACTGTTACATTAACGACCTTACTAAATCAATCCACCACTGTTCCCACCATCTATACGCCGATGAATCCCAAATTTGTTTCTCCTTTCCTCCCTATGGGATAATAACTGCATTTGCTAATATTCAGGGTGACCTAGATGGGATCAATGCCTAGGCTGACTTGAATAAACTGGTGTTAAATGCTTTTAGAAGTCAGGCCATTCTAATTGCTTCCAACACCCTCCTCAAATCCATCAACTCTCTTCCCCTACTAATCTTAAACGATCACCCTAGTACTTTCAATTCCTCTGTTAAAAATATCGGTATCGCTTTTGACCAAACCCTTTCCTGGAAACCCCACATTGCACACATCTCCCATCAATCAATAAGCTCCCTAAAGTTATTCCGTCGTTCCTGGCCTCTTCTAATACTGCCAATCAGTAAGCTCCTCATCACTTCTTTCATCTTTCCACACTTTGACTATGGCTGTGTGGCTTATGGTGGGCTCTCGAACAAGCTCGAGAAAAGACTAAGGCGAATTATGATCGGCTCACTTTGGTTTGCCTTCGACGTCCCAAGGAAGTCTCATGTGTCCCACCTCTATCATGAGTTAAAGTGGCTCCTCCCTTCTATCCCTGACTCTATTTCCAAGGTTCTTTCTTATACCAAATCATCAACTCACAACATCCATCATATAACTATAGTCCCTACAATTCAAATCCTCTATCCAATCCAGGGCACAAGATCTCGCCTTTCCGACCTTTATACCCGATCCCACAGAACCAAAACTTTTGAGCGCTTCTTTCTCCCTCGGTCTACCTCTCTTTGGAACTCACTCCTACCCGATATCCCTCATGCATCTTCTTTATCCACATTCAATTCCAAACTATTCCTACATCTCCTTAATTCCCAAACAGATGCTCTCAAATTAATAAAAATAAATAGCTATATTCAACCCAATTGATTGAGGAATTACTATAAATATTCCACAATCATTATGATATTACTAACCATATTGTTAGATGTTCTTCTTCAGAATTCTTTATCAGAACATAAGTTTTAATTCATATTTAATTTCATGTTATTAGAATGCAGATGGAAAAACCCACAAGCAAAGCCTTATGTTTCAAATCTGGAGTAAAAACAAACAATTACCAGTCGACGTTTCGCCTATTCCGGCATTATCAAGACACAAAAAAGAGTAAGATCAATCACATCTCAAAGAAGAAGTGCAATACATCCCAACGAATAACCACTCAAATAGGCTCATAATCTGAGACCGCACCTCCACTCCAAGACGTTCTACCCAAAACTCGCTTATATCGTTAATACCCAAATTTCGTTAATACAGAAAAATTGATTGTAAATCCGGTTTTACAATTTTTTTTCTCTGGGTTACTTTATACCTAATGAACAAAAACAACAACTAAAAGATAGTCTGATACTCCGGCTTCTTTGATTACTTTGATCATCAGTTTATTTAAAAATAAATCAAGACGAAAGTTATATTTCCATGAGTTATATTGCTATATAATATCATAACATGTAATCTATTATTACAACAATTGTTTTTATATATTTTTTTTATTTGTTTAGGTTTCTTAGAATGTCTTCCTTGTAAACAATAATTTGATAAGGAATCAGAAGTCCGGTGTTAGTATGTAATATTTGTTTTTTTAACCTTGTTATCCAAAACATATCGTTACTCCGGTTCCCAATTTTCTTTAATTGCGGATAATATAAGTAGAATATAAAGGAAGAAGAAAAATGGAGAGTCTATTTGACCTTGTATATATAAAATATTTGAAGTCCTAAAAAGAACTAAAAGATAGTCTGATATTCAGTCTTCTTTGATTACACTATTAATAACTTTATAAGAAAAACAGATTTCTATGTTTTGCGTAATTATATATTATATCACGTATAATTCCTTGTTTAAAAAAAATTAAATTATTCTCTTTTAATAACGTTTACAGAACGGAATTCACAACAATCAAATTTGGTGATTCCGAGGTAGAAAAAGAGTTATTTATAAACTAGAACGAAAATCTCGTTGATATTCAAGACAGTTACAATCACGGGATGTGTTCAATACCGATGTAACATTGTCGTTTGTATTCCACTCAAGTTCTTTCAGAAATAAAAGGAAATTAGGAAATATGACTTAAATGATTAAACATTGCTCAAAAACATAGAAAAAGTTAAGGTAAAAACCTGCACCCTCTTTTATGAGGCTTTATAGTTTGATATTTTATCTGAAGGATTTAAATAATTTATTTTCGATATAACCCTTTCTCAGAAACTGGCGCCCAACTATGACTTTCATTGATTTAATGTCCTCTCATTTTACTGTCGAATATGCCTAATAATTCTAAGTATAGTTTTAGAAAAACTGAAGATAATAATTCCTTGGAACAATGACCTCAGTGAAATCGAGGAGTTTCATCACCTACAGGCGAATATAAATGCTCTGTTGCACAAACAATAGGGGCTATTTAGGAGAGAAAGGTGTAATGTCGAACACGAGGGCTGTAGCCAACATCGTGTTTTTAGCTCTCAATGCGTACCAAGAAATCAACTATTCCCCTTCCTTTGTGTCTGAGAATTAATGACACTCTAGGAACCACTTTGGGATTCATTTCAGTGCTTGCTTCTGAAGTGTTTGAATGTTAAAGTGTTTTGGAGTGCTGGCTTGTAAAGTTTATGTTTGATTTTTACTTTTATTCCGTTGGTATGTTGGTCTGAATTATTTTAGCTTTTATTTATTTATAATTTAATTTTCATTTGCACCTGCGCAATTGCGCATTCAGCAAATTTGATACTAGTGTTTTTCACCTTGATTTTCTACTTGAACTTCTTTATGATGATGCAGTAAAAATATAAGTATCAATTGGTGAGTAGGTCTCTTGGCCAATTTCTTTTTAATCTTTTCCTATCCAGTCCAGGTAACAGGGAGTAGGAAAGCGGAAGAACGAGTGGGTTTGGGTGATATTGTGTCGATGAGTGGAATGTCATGTATTTGTTATGAATATATGATTTTATAGTGGGAATGTTCATGTCGTTGTGTATGGTTTGATTCGAAATATACCATGGTGCATTAACAATTTTTCTGAGAATTTTGGACTGTGTTGTTTGAATCTTGTGTATGTGGACTTTTTTTGCTGAACCCCAAAGTTCTGCTCCATATGTCCAAATAGGTTTCAGTATGCTATTATAGATAAGTCGTTTGTTCCGTAAGTCAAGTGAAGATCTGTAGTCCAGCAGATGTGATAGTTGTTTGTACCGTCTAGTCAATTCTTGTCTCTTTAATTTTGTATGTATGTTCCATGTAAGTCTTTTGTCCAAGTATAGTCCGAGATAACGTACATAATTTTTGGAAGGTACTTCGTCGTTGTCAATTTTGACTGCTGGACACGAAGCTTTGCGTAGAGAGAAGGTTACATGGCTCGATTTCGAGGCGTTTATTCTTATTTGCCATTTATAGAACCACTTTTCTAAATCAAATAAATGATTTTGAAGAGCTATAGATGCTAAGTTTGGGTCTCTGTGAGAAGAAATAATAGCTGTATCGTCAGCGAAGGTATAGATGTTGGTGTAAGGATGCTCCGGGATATCAGAGGTGTAAACAGAATAGAGGATGGGGCTTAAAACACTGCCTTGCGGTACACCCCTGCATTGAGGAAAGAAGGAGGAAATCGAAGAGTCAACGGAAGTACAGAAGAATCTGTCGTGGAAATAAGATTGAAGAATTAAAAAGTATGTAGGAGGTAAGTGAGGTTTTATTTTCCAGAGAAGACCCTTGTGCCTAAATATGAATTTCCATAAGGAGCAAAAGACAGTTATAATAAATAGGTCACTCAGGCAGGTAGCAAGATCCCAAACAGAAGAGGGTCAGGAGATACCGAAGACTCCAGCTTTGAAAAAGCACTCTCGGAAAGTAGAAGGTCGTGAGGACTTCTTGAAGAGCAGCCGAAGCAGAGGCTGGTAGAGAAGCGAGCTTGGGACAGGAGATATGAAGCGAAGCGGGATAGGTTCCGCCATACCGGGCAAGCAGAACTCGGGATTTCTCAATGTACATATTCTATTAATAAAGTTATTCACTATAATAATTTGGGTGCTTGACTTACTTGACCCAGATGCACCATATATTTATGAATACTATATTAGTGGTTTAATTAAGGTATTGAGTTGATTGATTAGTAAATTGGTAAACACACCACTAACCGCTGGAAAAAAATCCCATTCAGAATAAAGCTAGGACGTTTAATGACATAATCATTTGAGTAATTATCTTAAATTATTACTATGGCACCCCGGAATCAAAAAATATTTTAAATATATATAATATATAAACATAGGAAAACATTATTAATTTTACACAAAAATAGGTTTGATATCTATGACGGTGAAAGCGTAGACTTGAGTTTAAGGCGTTGAGGTGGCCGGGGATTCTATTTGAAGATGTTTACTTGCGAGGAAATTTTAAAAGAAACCATTTTAGGTCAAGTTGTTCAGAGAGTTCAAAAGAATTTTAATGCACTATATAATAGTTACCTGCTGAATAAAATTAATATTAGTTGACTTATATCAATAATTCTTCTTTAAGGAAATTTTAAAATCCAGAAATGTGATTCTTGATTTTATTTCAACTTTATAATACAATGCAATGTTGTTACGGAACTAAATATGAACATATGATGATCCTAAAGTCAAAAAATCACAGCTCAGCTTTCACACACTTATGTATAGAAATCATTATAATGGATGCTATAAAAAACCTAATAAAGTAAAACCTTTAATAAAAATTTAATATAAACTTATTCGTATGACCTATATTTGATTTCTCTAGTATTTTATTCTAAAAAAAACCTAGGTACGTTATAATACCCTTATTTGATTGTTTTTCTATATAATTTTTATATTTTTTTTTGTCATTTGTCGGGTGCAAGTTAAATTGCAACTAAATAACATGAAAGGCATGAAGACGAATTGTACCCAGCGGTACCTCTCCTGTGGCTTGATTTAATTTTCTCATGATAAAAGATCCATAATCCTCGTTTTAGTGTCCTTTTTCTTGTTCCTTGTTCTTTTTAGTGTCCTCAGACTTGTGAGTCGTGATAATTTGTCCTATCAGTGGGTTTGGGTGGAGTTTTTCTTGAAAACGCTTTTAGTCTGTTCGTATGTTTTTATTCGTTATCTTAGCGTTAGCGATGCCGTAAATTGTTTCAAAATGCTTTTTGTCCTAAAGCTGGTGATTGCCAATTGGCTGTACTTGGTCATGTGTAGATAAATTATACAGAGAAAAAAAATTACTCAATACCTGCGATTTTAACAGAAATCTTGCATGTTCTTTTAACTCCAAGAAACCATCACCTTGGTGATTTTTATTCATTTAGTATAAAGCCAAGCTATTCATTTTTTTACACTTCAATTTGTTCCTCTATGAACAGCAGTGTCCATACATGTAAAACCTTTTTTTTTTTTTAAATAGACCATAAACGTATTTGTCATCTTTGAAAATAATATTTCTGTAATATGTCCATGCAAGTGCCGTTTTTTAAATGTTTAATTAGTAAATTATATTTTGTTATATAAATTGGATAGAGGGTGAAGTTTTACTTGAAAGTGTCTCCTACTCTAACAAATTAACTGTCCCTAATCTGTTATTTCCAGATTCGGGTGAAGTCCCCGCAAAGCATGATTAAGTTCCTTGCCTCAAAACTTAATCAAGGTCTGTGTTCCTTGAATAATCCGGCAACATAACTTCATTATCTGTTTCCGATTTTTCCCATGACTTCGGTGATTTTACTTTCTAATCATTTATTATCGATTCTTTTTTATTCTCCCTCTCAGGTTTCGGAGATCCCAGATGAATACGTTTCCAATTCGGTGTTACTAGGTCTAAGGGTTTTGAGCTGAAAAGTTTTCTTTGAAAGACTTTTATTCGACTAACAATGAAGGTTCGTGAAACTTAATTTGAATGCAAAAATGTTGATGAATTAGAGAATAGTGTTAGGTAAGCCAGCCGTCGATTAAATATAATTTTATTACTTTAATACATTACATAATTATATTTGATGTACGGTGTCAGGTACTCGTTAAAGATCTATGTCCTAATCATACCAGGGTTGCTAAAATTTACTCTAACTAATTATGTCCAAAATTGGCTCACGCTTTAGCATTGTGCGATTAGCAATAACTATTTGTACTATCTTAAGGACTGACTATATGGCTAATACAAATTACTCAGGGCAATTATCTGCTATACACTTTTTCAATAGATATATTCTTACATTCATATATAATATTGCTATATATATATAATATTGTTTCGTAAATTCAATTTATTTTGGGATGCCAAAGTAATCATTGATAAATACTTTGTTGTGTGCTGAGGTTGGTTGTGTGTCTACCAATTTACTAATCAGTCAACTAAATAATATCAATATAATATTTATAAATATATAGTGCATCTGGGTTAAGTAAGCACCCAATTAATTATAATGAATATTTTTTTATTTGAAAAGAAAAGATATGTCCAGGACCGGGACTCGAAATAAAATAAATTATTATAATGAATATACTTACTTAGTTTTTCATTTGGACTATAATCTAATATATACATTTTGACATGATCAATAATTATTCAAATTTATATTAAGGGTTGTCATAAAATGCGTACAGAACTTAATCTGGTATAACAGGGATGCATAATTAATCTGGTATAACGTATCTGGGTTAAGAGGGATGCAGAGGGAGTTCTTGGTGAGGTATGCATTCTCCGAGCTTCGACTACCACCGCCGCACAGTGGAACGAGCGTTAGGGAGGCCTGGACATTCATTAATATCTCCGCTTCTGATTCTCCTAGAATAACGCTATTGCTACGGTTTTAAAGCTTTTTGAATGGACTTTTTAATTATATGATAAACAGTATCAACCATTTTAGGGGAAACGTGCAAAAATTCTAGATTTGATATTTCGATGTTCGATAATTTATTATCTAACATTGTACCGATATACTACTAGAATGGGTACAATACAGTATTCTATGGAAAGACAGATACATAGGTATTAAATAAAGTTATACTAAGGAAAAAGTAACAAACCAAATAATTTAATTATTAAACAAAATGAATATAATAATTGATAATTACTTTTTTTAGTTAATACACTAGGTATAACTGATACATCAAAATTATAATTAATGTAGGTGCCTATATAAAATTGTTTTATTTAAATAACGAAATACAAATTTAAAAAATAAATAAATAAAAATTAAAAAACTTGACGATTTGTTGTAGGGACTATTGCACCTATGTGCACCATTACACATATGTCGTTCAAATACCACACACAAACTATGTTTCATTGTTAATACTATTATGTTAGATAAGAATTCGGATAAATGAAAGTAAACAAACATTGGTAAACAAAAGAAAACTTGCGAAAAGTAGAAGTCAATATCAACAGAAATTATTTTAGATTAATTCTCAAGGCCCGGAAAAAAAAAATCATTTTCTCGGAAAATAGCACCTAGTAGCAGAATCCGACTAATGGAAAAAACACTTCAAACATTCTAGTTATTTACTGTGAAGGTAGTTTTTTGGGCGAGTTTGAGCGATTTTCGCAATTGATTATTTTAGTTTTATCCCCCAATTTTCACCGAAAAATCCCAGACGTTTGAAATAATCCCAAGTTTTATTTGCCTAAAATATCTTATTATGGATGAGTTTTTTTCCAGTTGGTGCACGATTAATTTAATGCATTACCTCGAACAGTGGATTGCTTTAAAAATGTGAGTTTTTAGAAAAATTTATATTTCAATTCAGAATTTTTCATATAAGATTTAATTTCACAATTAATTTATCTATAGATTTTGTTGAGAAGAAGTATAAAGTATAATTTAAGATCAAAATAAAGGACAAATTTAGTTATTAGAGAATTGGTCCAATGTCCAACAAATGCGTTGATCCTTTCCACTGTGCGCCGATCTTCCTTTCAGAAGTTTCTCCCCGACCTTCATCTTCCGCGTCTCTTCAACCAGTAAAGTCTTGGACCTCCGATGATCCTCCGAGGCGCCTGAGAAGAAGATGGCCACGTTACCAGTTTAACATGCGATTTTAGTACTACCAGTGGGTAATTTCTCTACTTGTCATTATATCATGTCATTATGTATCACTCAGCCAATTTACTTGTTATATTACTGTAATATAGTTGTAAATATCAATAAATAAATAATTAAAAAAAAAAATGAATATCAAATGAATTTGTAATTATTGTTCGTTTTATTAAAGAAATTGTTACATCAGTTATCAACGATTTGGGACGAAAATCTTGGCAAGCTAAGAATCCAGCAGGAATAGCTGGATGGTTAGCGGAAAAACCGTACCTAAAAAACAGGCAATATCCAATCAATTAAGTCCAAAATGAGGAAAAATTCATTTTTCCAAAAGCCCATAGAAAAACTATTTTAGTTTTAAAACAATAAAACTTGAAATATTTCAATACTTTCTGCTACACCCTGCAAAGAACAAGTATATTTTTTATATACTTTCATTTCATATTCTTTTCAGTTAAATAGAAAATCATCATAATTAATCCCTTTATCCGGGCAAAATTCGTTGAATATGAATTGGAACGTAGAAAAAGTGTACAAAGGGTAATAATTGTCTTGAGATTAAAGGCTAGTTGTAGCTTTGTGAAAATAGGTTCGATTCCCTTTGATTAACATTACATTGCTTCTTCAGAAATACCGGTTTTGTTCGTTTGCTCCTATTCAAGTTCTAATTATTCGGTTGTTATTATTTTAATTAACTGTCCTTCCTTTACTGACAACAGTGGCCAGTAATTAGTAAAGGTTTAGTGAAGAAGCATATTATTCGTATTGTATATAATATTGTATATATCAATGAAATATTATTGTAAGAAGTTTTAAATTCAATCCTGAAATTTGATTGTGCTACTATGTTTTTCAAAAGGAAATTTTCGTTTTGAAATAACTCATTAATTGGATGATCGTATTATTACATCATAAAAAAAGATTTCTCTAATCAATTTTAAAAATGTCCTAAATTTCTTATTATTACGTTAATTTTTATTGTTCTCACAGATTTCTCTGTGACCAAATCCATACCCCGGAATTCAACAATCAAAGAAAATGTATAAGATTTTATCGATTTAAAAATTGTTTCACAATTCTGCAGGTGCCCAACAAAACTGCCAACTTCAATTTTTCCAAATCAAGGCCAAGGTATTCTGTACCCTCTCTTGTCATTTAAAGTGTGAGATTATTCAACGAAAAGAATATTGAAGTAATCAGCTCCTTCTTCAAATTATAAAGTTGTTATATTATTTTTATTTTATTCAATATTTCATATAATATTGGTTTTCTGTATTTATTGTTCATTTCGTTTTCCGTTTTTATTAATGTTCACTCCATTAGACGTTCTTTGTAAAATAAATTAATTTAATTGTGAAACAGAGTCGAACTAAATCCTTACTAGAGATAAGATCGCGGTCTATTTTCCCCCACCTTTTTCATTCTTCTTGCTACTGGCCTCCGTACGACACAGTCGCCTTATTAGCTTTCATGTTCTAGGCTTTTACCTTCCAAATTTTGTTCAAGGCAGTTGCCTTTTTTTTTTTTTTTTTTCATTTTTATGTTTGTCCATTTCAAAAGGTTTTTATTCGCCTTTTACTTGCAAATGAGTGTAAATTCAGCCAGAAGAATTCTCAACCGATTGGCTCACCACTCGAAAGGCACCCAAAACTTTCTCTGGTCAGACAAATGCATTTGGAGGCCCAGGGAGGTTTTGCTTGCTCAACTTCATGATCTACGACCATGGTAAGTCAATTTTATTTAATTGGTTTAGATTTCTTCTGACTATTATTTATTTTCTCTCTCTACAATTGCGAACCTTATTCAAATTCTATTATATACAGTCCTACCCAGAGCGTAATTGTTATTCAGACGAGGTTCCGCTTCGTTACGAATTACAAATTTAACCTACGAGCTTTGACTCAACAATTAATATGATTGAAATGATTTAAACCTTAAGAGGAATATTAATTATCAACCGCTCAAATGGAAATTTTTAATTGACAAAAAAGTGTAAATAGAAAAAGTTTTTATAATTTATATTTACCAGGAATATAACTATGTAAATAAATAATAAAATTAATCAATATATTCTGTTGCACTATGATATTCTCCGATGTTTGGTCTCACTATCTCTTAGTCTAATATTTATAAACATCTGAAAATTATTAGCCTAAGTATCATGAAAGCTTTTTTGTAATTCATCTGGTCGTTTGCCCGTTTTAAGATTCATCATTCACGTTTTCATGACTCAGGATTCATCATTTTCTTTTTATCCTATTTATATATATCGTGTCATGAAATATGTTTCAATAGAATAATGCTTCAACTTATTAAATGTTCTGGATGCACTGTAGATCATTTTAATTATTTTGATCTCATATGCTGCTCTGAAATCTAGCAAAGAATGCTGGAATGAATTCTCCATTAAATTCCCCGTTTCATTAAAAGTGCCCCTTCTCTTTTTCATCAATAACTAATCAAGCCCCTATCTGTAGGGACGTGTTTTTTAGAGGCCATGGCTGTAAAACATTCCATCCATTCTTCTGAGACATATTTTTTGGGAGAACTCAATTCTAGAGTTTAAACAATATTATCATATGCAAGTAAAGTAAAGGGGAAATTGCCTTATGTCGAATCAGTGTACAGACCCTCGATAGCAGAAGTAGATTTGTGTCTGTCTCAAGAAATCCGTCACTTTTTAGTCAAAATAAGATTCCCTAGTCATAGGCTAGTTCAACTCATCTCTTAGTAGTTTATAAATAGAGAAAATATTTCCAAATTTTTCGAATAATAATTCTATAATTTCCATCGTATGTAGATATTCAATTTTATACCATTTTTAATAATATGTTTTTATCTTTAATCATACTTGTTTATAAATATTTATGGTACATATCAGGTTATTACAATAAGAGGCAAAAGGCAGAATAAGAAATATTCCAGTGCACTAAAGGACTGTTAACCAATTGTTTTATTTTTAATTATTATTTACTTTGTATTTATCATTTCATTCTATGTTTTACCTTCAATTCTTCATTTGCAAATGCGAAAATGCGCACCTAGCAAATTTCATATAAGTGTTAGTTTTTCTCTTTGCTTTGCTACAGGAACTTCAAGTTTCGGAAATGATCATGAGTTGAGCATGTCGTTTTGTGATCTTGGCCGTTGTGTTTTTAATCTTTTCCTAGCAGCATGGGACCTTTAATCTTTTTCTAACAGGGATTATGAACGAGAGCAAGTGGGTTTTGTGTTGGTGAGTGGAATATTGTGTTTGTTGTGAATATGTGATTTTATAGTGAGAATGTTCATATCGTTGTGTATGGTGTGATTCGAAATAAATCAAGGAGCATTAACAATTTACCTTTTGGCGTGTGTTGTTTGTATCTCATGAATTCCGTGTGGAACTAACTTGATAGAAATATTAGATATGTATTTATTTAAAGTGTACTGGATAAAAAATAATGAATAAAGCGACTTAGAGAACCGTGAAGGGCTCTAACAAGAGTAAAATGCACATTTTTTTTTTCTTTATGTCAAAATAAATAAAAGAAAAATGAAGACTTAATTGTTAACTTTATTCGCTGGACCAGATGGTACCAAAAAAGAGGGTTAAGGTCTTGTTTGAGGAAGATATCAATGTTCATCCGAAAAATTGTGTTTTCAGCTGTCAGCTATTTAAACAATTGCTTAATCATTTATCGTAGTTTATGAGACTAATTGGGTTATTATAAGAGTTATAACCAACATCAAATGATGTTATATTTGAGTGGATTCTAGATAAGTTACTGTTCCGATATAAATGTAAATAATTCAACATTCGATTATTGCAGTTTCATCCATCGTTGGGAGAAAGCAATGAAATGGACTTATAAAATTTTAGTTACTTTAGTCACTAATCTCTTCTTTTAAGCATTCAAATCGAATACATAATGTATGAAGGCATAACAATGATTATAAACGAGCAGATTTATTAAAAAAAGTAAAGAAAAAATGCCCTCTTTAAGAGCTGGAATGGCACTTAGTTTTCTAAAGGCCTGTTAATGAGAACTTCGTTTTGGGAATGGTTTGCGTAATTACTACGCAGCGAGACCTGAGGGAGGCTTATCAGGGGAAATGAAATCGCTTGTTTAATCTAATTAGCCTCATAGCATCTAATCTATTTTAAAGATGATCAGATCTCATGTACCTGTTCCAAGATCATTTTCCTGTAGCAGTGTAACTGCAAGTAAATTCAAACTATCATCTTAATGATTTCATTTCCTATGAGCTATCAATAAAACTTAATAATTCTAATTTAACATAACATAACATAATATTTTACAGTATCAAATTAATTTTTCTTCTCCTGAACTGCCGATAATATCTTAGATGATGACGATCCATCGACGATGAACGTATGATCTGATACGTATGATGATACCACTGAGAAAACGCATTATCTGCATTAGATTGTTCAACCCAGTCCGGAAGGGTTTCCTTAACAATATAGAGGTGACGAAGAAGACAAAGATATCCGTCTACAAGTCTACGTTCCTGCGGATCCTATTTTACTCCTCCGAATCATGGACCTTTACTTCAAAACACAAGGGGCAGATCCAGACAATGGAATTGAGATACCTAAGAAAGGTTGAAGGAAGAACCAGGATAGATAGGATCCACAACACCACAATTACATCGGACCTCGAGGTACAACCGGTAGAAACCACTCTTGAAGAAAATAAATTAAGATGGTTTGGGCATCTCCTGAGGACGAGCACGGAGAGAACGGCCAGGATAACATATGAGGCGAGAGTAGACGGAAGAAGACCAAGAGGAATACCGCGGATCATCTGGGAAGAAGCGTGCGGGAGGCGTTCAGGAAGCGAGGCCTGGACTGGAGCAGGAGGAGAGAAGTGGTTCAGGAAAGGGACGCCTGGGTCAAGCTCTATATAGGGAATCCCACACTGCGCAGCGGTAGAGAGGGAATGATTATGATGATGAGAAAACCCATTATCTGAGTACTCTGATACGAGTTTGCAAGTTCAATTAGTTTGCATAGCACCTTTCTGAGAATAAAATTAATTTAAAATATACTGAAACTTTTTTTTAATATTAAGTGCTTTCTTAGTTTGTTTGGTTTCATAATAACTTTCAAAATGTTTTCACTAGTTTTTCTGAGATAAGAAAAATGTGAAATTATTCTTAAAATCAAATAAAAATACCATTCTGTATCCCAATCCTGATTGTTGTAAAAAAAAAAAAACCTATATTAAAAATGTATTTGAGAAATCATACAAATGCTGTTTTGTACTTATTGTATCTATGGATATTTCATATTTAGATTAGTCGTTTGCCAAGTAAGACTAATGAAGATCTGTTATCCAATTTATGTGAAAGTTGTTTGTATCGCCTTGACAGTTCTTATCTTTTTAAATTTGTAAATGTCACAAGCGTTTTGATAATTAACCGAAATAACTTACCTAGTTTTTTGAAGGCACATATTAGTTTTCAAATTTGGATGCTGGAAGCTTTCCGTAGGGGGAAACTAACGTGGTTCGATTTTAATTTAAAAGTAAAAAACAAAATATGAGCTGCATTTTCCAATTCTCTTCAACTGAAGCATTTTAAGTATTATGATTTTCATCTACTTATGTCACCACACTTGATAGGATGTTAAAGTAATGATTATTGGTGAAATTCTGAGATTGTTTCTTCCTCTTCGGGTAACTTCAAGAGTATTAGGAACAAGGCTTAGACCGAATTCCGGTGTAGATTCAATCTTGAAGCTGAAGACATTAGATGTTTCTTCCACAAAAACATCATCTGAACTCCAAGAAAGCAATTTAACTTTTCAGGATCTGTTTTTGTCCACTTTGGTATACATGGATATGCAAAAGACGTCCTAGTCATATAACCTATGCTCTGATTATTTTGTTTAATTAAGTAAATATAGGAATTGTCATTATTATGAAACATATTCTCAATCATTTTTTTCTAATTGAGATTCAATAAGTAAGAAAATGAAACTTATACTTTTGATCAATTCTTATATAAATTAATATAGATCTAATCGATCGATGCAGTTTATTACACTTCCCAATGGTTTAACGTTTAGAGATCTTTCGAATCCATATTACGCATCTACAAAAGACCTTCAGACGTCGCATACATGCTGATTAAAAAATCGCACATGTGATATCAGTGATAATGATCACTTCCTCTCGATACATTACCAACTTGGACGTGACGTAGCGAAAACCCAATTGCTCACTACAAATACAACTTCTTACAATCTTTAAATACCAACATGTCAATTATAACTTCACTAATAAGCATAATTATGGTTCCATAGTACTACTAAACACCATTAAAAACCATGTCACCAACTCGATACCCACTTTAAAACTTGGCCATGCCCATTAACCACATCCCCGATTACCATTTGTTATTGTTTGTAAGGAGCAGTATAAAAAATATTCTACTGTAATAAAGGACTGCAAATCAATTGTTTTGATTATAGGTATTGTTTACATTATATTTATTATTTCATTCTATGTTTAACCTAACCTAATAAATTTATGTTTTTGTTTTATTTAGCAATCGATAAATCCTTATTCTTCATAGAAATATTAGGTTTGTTATACAAATTAATGTTCTGGATACAAAACAATGAATATGGTACAGCTTAGTGACGTTGAGAGCCATGAAGGACTCTTACAAGTGAAAAATGTACTTGTTTTTCATTATATCAAAATAAAATAAATAGAAAATGTAGATTCATTTTTAAACTCTATTCGCTGGATCAGGTGCTTACACATGATATCAAAAATGAGGTTTAAGGGAAGATGTCAGTGTTAATAATATATGCATAATTATAATTCTATAGTACCATAAGAACTAATAAATTCCCGTTAAAACACCGCCTCTATCTCGGTACCCAATTTAAAACCTGGTCCTGTCCATTAACCCCGGAAGCTTCTCATATCATCTCTCATCTTCCCCCACTTTGACTACTGTAGTGTGGTATACGGGGGTCTTTAGAAAATGCTTGAGGATAGATTAAAGCCAATAATGAACTGGTCTCTAAGATTCGTCCTTGGTACTCCGAGGCAATCACGCGTGTCCGACCTTTATGATGAGTTAAAGTGGCTCGTCCCCCCATTCGTAGACAATATTTCTTCAGTGCTTTCTTATACCGATCCATTAACTCTCAACACCCTTCATATATCTACAACCTCTTCCAATTCTAATCCCATTCCAGTATCACAAAACAAGATCTCGCCTTCCCGATCTCTACACTGGTTCCCACACAGAACGAAAGCATTCGAGCGTTCCTTTCTCACCCGCTCCACAACAGTCCTCCTTACATCCGCCATGCTTCTTCACTGCCTTCATTTAAATCCTTGCTTTTCCAATATCTCTTAGCCTTCCAAAAATATGCTCTCTTAGCAGCTCAGTCATTTGCATAAATGAATCAGTTTTGAATAATCGATTTTGTTGCTTACCTGTTTTTGATTCTTTTTCGTAAAGAATGTATACACTATGTAAAGTAATTATTGCATGCTAGTACATGAATTTATTTTATTTATTAACTGTTGTTATTAATATATTCATTCTCTATAATTGGTTGATATCCTGGCATGAGTCGTAATATGAAGTAGGAATGCATAATAATATGAAATAGATCTCTATCAAGAATTTAGTATCTGAGTGAATCCAAATTCTTATTTTTGAATAAAAATAGATTAGAAAAATCACCATCATTAAATATTTTTTTGTTTTATTGGGTGACTTTTCTTTTCAGTCTTTAGTTTAACCAGTTCTTCCGTGTTTATATCCATCCGCTCTATGTAAATAGGCAACGGAACCAACGGAGTAGACATATCGATATCTAGATCTTAATCGATTTAAGATGTTGCTTTTGGGAATCGAAGTTCACAAGAATGTGAGGGTAAGACTATTGAGATAGAGAAAATGGTCCGGAGCGGAGATTGGGAGAAAGGGAGTGTAGAGTTGGCTGGAGGAGACTGCTGTAATGGGCAGTAGGTTTTGTAGCCTCCCATCTTGATTAGTTTAGGATTGTTTAATGAATTGCACCTGTTCTCTCAGAACATAAATGAGGAATTGACTTGTTCAGCGGCATACTTTTTTCTTAAATATTTTTGATTCCTGATTGTTTCTAAAGATCTTAAATGATATTTCTTTATAAATTCATTGGGTATTGTTAGAAGTGACTTTATTTATTATTAAGTATAATTGTTGCCTAATTTCTAGCTACGTTAGTAATACGTGATATTTACGTTCTGAAACGTGTTGATTACCTCCCTAACATTAATAAAACGTTCAAAGTTGATACAGTTGTTGTGTTCTGCATATGTAATCAAACTGTCTCACAACTGGCTGAGTGTGCTAATATTTCACATTGAATAATTAGTTGGACAATTCCTTAGCAGTTAACACTACATTGTCTTAAGTGTGAAAGATTCTACTCAGTTGAAACCTCGAACAGGTTGTTTTGAGGACAGGAAATGCCATAATATAAGTTTGAGAATGTTTTCCAACTTCGTTAATTTAAGTTCCTCTTCTTTTAATATCAATGGTTGTAATAATTAGTTTTTGTTTTTTTTATCTTTTCGGGCTTAACCAGTATCACCGTTACCGAAACGCGTTTTTAAAAACTTTTTATTAGCTTCACTTGTATGAACGTACGTATGTAACGACTTTGAACTCAATTCGTCAACTCAAATCGTCGAAAATATTCGGGTGCTTTGAAACATCGAATTAAATTGAAATTCGCACACTTCTCAAGGACCGATGACAGTAAAATAATTTAATCAGTTTGTCTAATTGCTCTGACTGAGATCTTGGGAATTAGCGGTTTATCTTATCCGAAGCATGGCTTAATCTTTGAGACGAGCATACGATTACTGACAGGTTCAATTGGATAGTTCCCAACGGCCATACCAAGTTGAACACACCGTTTCTCGTTCGATCACCGAAATTAAGCAACGTCGGGCGTGGTTAGTACTTGGCTGGAAAAACCGCGTGCTGTTGGCATTAAATAAAATAATTAATATATCTGGCTGTATGGAAAGTATCCAATGCCATTAAAAAAAAACAAAAAAAAACTGGGGAGTTTCTAATCTTTTGCGAATATGAAAAAAAGGAACAGTTAAAAAAAACACGCTTTTGTAGCTAGAAGAATTAAAATGTAAGATATGAATATTTTTTTTAAAACTAAAAAACACGCATGTATAGCCAGTCAAACTAAAAAACAGAAAGGATATAACAGTGTGAGAATTAAAAAAACAAGCTTTAATAGGAAACTAAAACATTACCTGATATCTTTAAAAGTACCTTGCTATTTTTTTACGATAAAGTATTTTGTTTGTTCATAACTCTATTCTTATTTTAAAATTATTGAAAATTATTTTAGAAATTTTAGCTTTACTACCAAAGCGTGCCTTTTAGTTTTTTATTCTATTATGTCTTTTCTACTTTTTAGTTCGATCGTCTATTATAAAGGCGTGTTTTTTAGTTTTTTTTTTAATAAATATTCATTTTGTACATTTTAGTTCGGCTCGCTATTATTATTAACTTATAATAACAATAATAATTTATTTCTATTCATTGTTCTTTTGATGGTGATTATTTATAAATATTTCTATTTTGAATAGGAAAGATTTGTCCTGGCCCGGATTCGAACCCGGGTCGTCTGCATCTCTAGTGCAGTGCCCTAATCCACTAAGCTACTAGGGGTCGTATTCAAGCCAGAAAAATCATATCTAATAATAATTAATAATGAATTATAAATATAATAATAAATTATAATTATAAAATTGACGTAAGTCAACAAGATCCCAGTTAGAGTAATGTTCAATGAACATTCTTCCCTGTCTATACATCGCGAAAATTGCTATGTAAGGGGATATAGGATCGGTGAAGAGAAAGGATTTGTCTGGCTTGGATACGACCCTTGTTAGCTCAGTGGTTTAGAGCACTGCACTAGAGATGCAGACTACCCGGGTCCGAATCCCGGCTAGGACAAATCTTTTCGGTTAAAAATAAAAATATAATAATAATAATTTTACCGTAAGGGTAGAACGAACTATTTTATTAATTATTATGCAATTATATGAATTACTATGTAATTGTTAATGTTATACATGTTTATTATTATTGTTAATTACGGCTTTTATATACCATCTTTGAAGGTTTTTCATAATCCATGAAAATGTCTAATGTATAAATATGGTTATCGAAGAGACAACAATTGATGATGGAGAACACATGGATAATGTTTTCTCTACTTATCTTGCCAAAATTTTGAGCCAGAAGAAAGTTGCTCCCTGAGTTAAATTATCATAGGTCTGAAAACAGTGACAAAAATAAATATGAATTTATTGTCAGGGTTAGAAAAAAACTGAGGGTTTACTAGAAATTTGTATAAAGCTTATTGTATGGCGTAATGGATATTAACAATCTAGATTTCCCGGTGATGGAAAATCTACAAATAGTAATAGGAGTAAAAGGAAGTATGCGTAAAGAAAATCTTAAAGGATAACTGTTAACGAAATATTATTGTAGGTATACCAAATAATATCCAAATCCCTCTCTTTGTTATCCAGGAATACAAACTAGACTACATCGATTGAATATTTCTATGCCAGCAATAAACATAATTCCACTAAGTTTATCCTCTTTCGTGTGAAACTACCCACATTAATGATGTGACAATTCTAGCTCAGAGTCAGGCCATTGCATGCAATGCTAAACCGACAGACTCTGTATTGTTCTATATGATGGATACCGACTACATAGTGTTTTCCAAAGATAATTAAAGAATTCTTCAGCGTTAAGTGTTGTCTATCTCTTTTTTGTGAAATGGAAAGGTGCAATTAGGAGCAATTTTAATGCTTCTTTCTCAACTCTTAAAAAAGGAGATTGAGTTCAAGAAAGATGAGAGTGACTTCTTAATGCTCTAGCATTTAATATTCAAAGAAAATTAACCCAAGAACTGACTTCGCGAAACCTTGTTTTTTAATTAACCACAATTTTATAGAATGGAGCTGTCATATTATTCCTGAAGCACTCTTAATTGAAGATTTTGTTGACTGAAAGCTGAAATCTGTCAATTTCTCAGCCCATTAACTATATTTACTAATTAATTTTTATAACTACGAACGATTTAATTGATTTAGTCTATAGTTTTCCTTATCGATTAAATCAAAAATATATTATCTCCTTTATAATTTTTGAAATAATTTTCCAAAAAGGAATAAATTACTTTTACATTGAAAACTCCCTGATCATAAATCAGTATGCTATGATTAACACCAATGATAAAATCAATGTAATTAAAAATAAGAATAGAATAAGATGTTCTGGGGGTGCAGTCAATGAATAACAAAAAATAAGAATTTTGCATACGTTTCGGCCTAAGATTTAGACCCTTAGGCTACACCTACATTGGATCCGATTCGGTGCCACGTGATTCTATCACATACGATGCTGGGGTGTATACATTATACATATTTTACTATACATTATAGTAAAATATAAATGTATTAAAAATAATTAATAAATAATCTTAATTTTATAAATTTAAAGAACCAAATGTTATAACTCTCGATATATTTCAGTCATTTGGTTTGCTATCGACGTCTCATCGTATAATGTAGGTGTAGTCTTAGGCTACACCTACATTGGATCCGGTGTGATACGATGAGACGTCGCTAGCAAACCAAATGACTGAAATATATCGAGATTTATATCATTTGGTTCTTTAAATTTATAAAATTAAGATTATTTATTAATTATTTTTAATACATTTATATTTTACTACAATGTATAGTAAAATATCTATAATGTATACACCACAGCATCGTATGTGATAGAATCACGTCGCACCGAATCGGATCCAATGTAGGTGTAGCCTTAGGCCGAAACCTGATGCGTTCTAAGGCACAATGAAAAGTGTCATTCTTATTTTGTGTAGTTCATTGACTGCACCTTACGACTATTTTACACTCTTCTTATTTTTAATTTTTTATTCTTATTTAATTTTAATTAAACTGGTTTATGATTAGAGAGTTTTTAATGTACAAGAAATATACTCTTTTGTGGAAAACTATTACAAAAAATAAAACGGAGAAATCACCATCGGAGAAGATGGAGACAATGCATTTTTGAAAAAATTGGATGAAAAAAAAAATTTACTCTGGGAGGGGTGTCCTTTATTTATGTTGCACATTTCCTCGTGGGCGTTTTCCTCACATTGTTAATTTCATCAATATTTAATTTTAATTATAATTTATAATTATTCAGGACTCGTTCCATAGGAAGAAATTACCATGAGAATATTACGAAATGAAACTTTTAACAATATTTTACAAATTATTATATCCAGGCCTAAATCTTAAAAACGTAGGCACGATAAAATAAGTCATTCTTATTATCTCTGTAATTCATTGACTGTACTCCCTGACCATTTTCTCTATTCCTAGATCTATTCACCAAATCATTCTCATTTATAATAATTACAAATAGATGAATAATGAAAATGTTAAAATTCTATGAAAATTTATTTTTAATTGTATTATTCGAGAATTGCCGCCATTGTTTCGCCATCCCTAATGGGAGGGCTATTCCGCCTGCCTTGCCTTCCCCGAGGCGAGACCTTTGCCATTTCATAACGGAGATAGGAATCCAATTTCCGAAGGAAGGTGGAGCCCCCAGCCCTAAACAATTTTCCATCCCTCATCGTCCCCATCCGAGAAAAAGTCTAAAACTGAAGAAGCGGCTGTTTATTAGCTTAGCCTTGATTCCTCTTGCTAATTGCTCGGTGGCCGGCTCCTTCCTCTCCCTCTCTTCCTCCGTTCTCTGTCCTCTTCTAATCATCCTTTCCATTGTGTTCCCTTTCTTCTAATCTTCGCTCCTCTCGCTTTTACCGGAAGTTCCAGAAGAAGCTACGTAACGCCCTTTTTGCCCTTCGTGATAATTAATAGCTTTTCATAAGTCTAATTAAAGTGAAGTTAACTGACGTTAATACCAAAGGCTCCGACAAAGAATCTGTTGAATCAGGAATTTCATTATTGATGAAATCCAGCCTAATGAAACCGGACTAAATTTATTTCTAGGTCGACCCGTGTTGTGATGGTTAGCATAACAACCTACAATGGCCAAGATCGCGGATTCGTAGCCCGGTAATTCGTCGACTGCACCCGCAGAACATTTTACTCTATGCTTATTTTTTAAAAGGGAGTAAAAAATCCTTGGTTATGCCGTCGTTTGGAAGGGACTTAAATGGGGTTCCCGAGCCTGTACCACGTCAGCTACTCGTTAAAAATCTCTATTCTAATTAAACCTGAATAGGCAAAATTTAGGACTCCGGATGTAGCATTACTACGACTAGCCAGGGCAGTAAAAAGTAACGTTAAATAAATAATCAATGAAATTTATCTCAAAACGATATAAAAGTAAAATTTAGTTTTTGACTCTAGTTAGAGTATGGCATTAATATCCGACAGGGTTAGTTTCAAATATAGCTACTCTTTAATTTCCGCCAATCTTCCGAGCTGTTTAAAAAGAAGATGAAATTCGAAGTTCAATGAAAAATAAATTATAAGCTGAACTTGTTATTTGAGTACCACCACTGGGTAGTTTCTCTACTAGCCTTTGTCCCTGCAATTGTGTGTCATTCATTAAATCTACATTTTATGTGTTGACATAATGCAATTGTAAATTTCAGTAAATAAATAAATATTCATAAATATGTAACGATTTTTCCATTGAACAACTCAACCTGTTTTCAAGTTTGATAGGTCAACTTATTCATTGAGGTCACGTGAATGTTTTTTAAACGTTACGAACCTAAAACAACTGTCATGATTCATAATCATAATTATTTAAGTAATTCATCTCAAAATATCAGGTAGACCTGTAATGATTTTTCCAATGTACAACTAAAATTATTTTTCATCTTGATAGCTAAACCCATCAATTGAGCTCCTCTGAACGTGATTTTATATTTTGAGCCCAAAGTACTGAAGAAATATTCTGTTATATCTGCTTAATATGTCCTTACGATTTTTTTTCTGAACTATGACAAATTCATGATGTTTCTAATTATTCAATGTAATCCTCAGGATGTGAACTCAAAACACCCAAAAGATGTTTCATTATCTTTCAGGTATTGTGTGGTTTTGAAATTATTTAATTTAATTTTTTATTTAATGACCTGAACGTTCCATATGTTACTGATTTAGCCCATTCTAGATACCTATCATTCCATAATAAACTCCAGGCCCATCCATACCCACTAGTTTCCATCCTTGGATCCAATTCCATCCCAGACAATCCTCCTAGGCGTCTGAAGAGAAGATGGCCTCGGGACCTTCTATAATAGAAATGTAATTAGAGTGCTGCCAATGGGTAGTGCCTCTGCATGTCCTTTCATGTATTTATTTATTCATACAGCCCTTGTACTAGATGTATATATTACAGTTGTACAATTCAATAAAATGATATTAAAAAAAATAATTTTTTATTATCTTTATTCGAATCGTATAATTCTTCAAATCACTCGAACTGCCATTGTTGTATTGTATATTTCCTGTCAATTGGAAGTAAAAAACAAAATAATTCAAACTTTTATTCTAGCATAATTCAATATGCTACGACCTACGTTTATAATTCCAATTTTTATGGAAAATAAAATAATACACAGTGACCACTAAAAAAATATTTATATAATATATTACAGAGATAAAATCTCCAGTACAGAAATAACTTATTTACTATACGCTTTTAATATTATTTTTAGAAATAACTTGTCATATGACCCTTCACTTTAGATATTTATTCCACCTACTTACCTTTTCTCAGGGCATTTTGGAAATCTTTTAAGATAGCATTTTTCTAATGTTGAAGAGGCATGTCAGTGAATTTTAATGTTTATTCTGTTGGGCTACAATTTAATTTTATTACTTCTTTCATGCAGAAATATTTTTGAAACAACTTACTATTAATAAAATATTAATTAGTAATAACATTTCGCTACTCAAAGAAGAATGGATTGGTTATCTGGTGTATTTCAGTTGACAAGATTATTGTCCATTTAATAACAGAATGATTTAGAATTGTAATTATTTAAGAAATTTTACAGTGTAAAAACAAGTTAAAAGGACTGAGTCTTCTAGGAAAGTTGTGTAGAAATCGATGATGATATTCGGAAAGGATGTTAGGATGTAGCCAGGAATATGTTTTTTAGAAATTTCGTGTAGAAGACTTATTTCCGTTCTGTCTGAATAGGTTTTGAAAAGCTTTGAAGAGGGTCAAGTAGATTAAAATGTTACAGTTAATTGGATTCTGAATTGAAACCAGGAGGAAACAATCCTAAACTCAATTAAGAGGAAATTTTTTAAAGAAAATTTGAAAAATCAAATCGAGCCTAAACACAACCGATTGAAGAGTTTAATTGTTTCCAGGATAAACCCGAAATTGGCAAAATTCAAGTTATACATTGCTTTACCATCGGTCCGGCGGATAAATGGTTTGTTAGACGAGGAAGGTTTTTTCCCTGAAACCTTTGTTGATAAAAGATGAAACATTGATGGGAAAGCTCTCAATTACAAATATTTGGAAGATTCGTTGATTCATTCCGCTTTTTCAAGGACAAGTGTCTGCATTGAAATTGTGTCTAAAGGCGTTGTGTTGCTCTGCATTAAACCGTTTTCAGTTTGCAGAATGATGCTTATGAACATGATCAGAATAATAAATACAGGCGATGACTTATCTGTAGAGCTTGAAAAACTAAAGAACGTATTTTCTAAAAAGAAGAAGGCAGTGCCATAAAATCCAAACTTCACTTACCACACTATAAAACAAAATGGCTGTGTGTGTTTTTCAAAATGGCTTTAACTCAATATCAATATATTGATATTATCAATATATATATTATTTGGATATTAAAATGTATGTATATTTTTATTTTATACGTATTATGAACCTTTTTATTCAATAATATCCTATTTTTATTACATTTTATAATTTTTAAAGAAAAGTAAGTACTTTCTATCTTTTGAAAGTGAAATAGATTTATCATTCGATTCAAATAATAATATCATTTGGATTAGGGATTAAAACCCAAAATATTAAATATAATGAATTAAGTTATCGTATCAGTTCCGTGGAGTGGCTCTGAGTTGCCATGCCGAAAATACTGGTTCAAATCCCGCTGCTGGTAAGAGTTTTATTTATGTCATATATGCGATGGGTCTAGGACCCTCCGGGGACTCATACAGCCTCTACAAAGTGGATACCCAAAATAAGGGGGAAAACCTGAAGGTTGAGCGTGATCGACGAGAGATCACTTCCCTGCATAACCATTGTCGATGAAACAGTCCAGACTTTACTGTGTAGAGACTACTTCATGTACTGAACCTCAGACGCGCTCACAGGTTGTTGTGGTACAGGTTTTTTTTTTATCAGTTCCGCAGGTTGTCGCTTCGGGTTGAGTACAAGTTTCACTGTTTATTCGTTTCCTTCTTAATATGATCCAAAAATACAAATTATCGTTAGCTTTAATAAGGAAAATTAAATCTAATGAAACAATATAATAATAAAAAATAGTTAATTTTTCATTTATATTAATGGTGCCTATACATATTCTCAAGGATTATCTTCCTAAGACTTTTGCAGAACGGGAAATTGGACGCTACCGGGCAGAGTTCATGAGAATCAAGGCCACCACAGACCAAATATTCCCCTTACGAACAATTCTAGAAAAAGCAAGAGAGTCTAACATCACTACCCACCATACATTTATAGATTTTAAGAAAGCATATGATAGTATTGATAGGGAATGCTATATAAAGAGCTAATGGAAATGGGCATCCCTACAAAATTGGTGCGACTGATCAAGATAACAATGAAACAAGTGCATTGATTGCAATGTCAGAGTACATGGCGGCCTTTCAGAAGGTTTCGAGACACGTTAAGTCCACAAACAAGGTGACTCTCTAGCTTGTATTTTATTTAATTTAGCCTTGGAGGATGCAGTCAGAAGGTCGGGAATACAAATCAGAGGTACTATATTTAATAATACTTTGGAAATTCTTGGGTTTGCTGATGATATAGACATCATAGGGAAAAACTTCAATGCTGTGTGAGATGGATTCCTGGCTCTAACTAATGCAGCTGCTAAAATAGGACTCGTTGTCAACGAATCCAAAACAAAATACATGTGTGCGAGTCAAAGAAATGACCAAGAAGACAGGGAAACAACCATCAAAGTAGGAAACTACACCTTCCAAAACGTGAACGAATTTTATATCTAGGTACCCATATAAATGCCAACGATGATATGCAACCGGAAATCCAAAGAAGAATAATGGCGGCAAATAGATGCTTTTTTGGGTTGCAAAAGCATCTCAGAAGTAAGGCCTTATCCCGGGCCACAAAGATAAGAATATACAAAACCCAGATAAGGCCTGTCCTTACATATGCGTCAGAGTGTTGGACTATCACAAAAGGACAAGAGCTCGCTGTCATGAGGTTTGTCGAAAAATATTTCGGAGAATCTATCGAGCAGTATCTTACAATAACACGTGGAGGCAACGGTCGAACTTATAAATAACTGGACTATACAAAGATGCCGACATTATCAGGTTTATCAAGATGGGCAGGACACATCACATGTATGGGAACAGAAGAAGTCCATAAAAAATGACTTTAGGAAAAAGTGCATGGAACAAGAAGGGTTGGAAGACTGAGGCTCCAATGGGCGGATGGTGTGGCTGCGAACGCTCGGACCATCTTACGTATACGTGACTCGAAAGCAGCAACTATGAACAGAGATGATTGGCGGTTGATGTTGAGGGAGGCCTTGTCCCCCACGTGGGATGTAGAGCCACCAATGTATGTATGTATACATATTCTATGTTACAAAATACGGACACAGTTTTTTTTTTTATATACTTTATTCGTAAGTTGGCTACTTCCCAACAATACTAATTTTTTTTTTGTTTTTTTTGTTCCTCCAAGATTTATTTACAGTATATACAAATTACAAATATAATAAATATATGGAATGCTGCTGTATAAACTAAAAGGCTTTTATTACCTTTCGGTATTTTAGGGCATAACATTAGCCTGAGTCCCCTGAGGGCGGTTTACACACAAAGGTCGAGATCCGCTTCTGGGCTCCTCGAATCACCGCGACTGTTTCAAAATTGGAGTATATGATGTTTAAGTATAAATAGTTTAAATATACTAAAATTGATTCAAATAAAATATACGAGAATAACCTGGGATGGAATGTATGTATTTTTCTTTATATTTATTCATACTGGATATCAAAATGGAAGCAAACAAAAAAAAAGAGATACTTTGTCGTTTACAAAAGAAAAAAAAACAACGGGAAATTGTTTTGTCTATTCATTCGCCACTCATATAGAAAGCCTGACATTTAAAATTCGATTAAACGTTTTGATGATTGAGGTGTAGTGACCTTTTGAGAGGGTACATATATGTCGAATTCGATGGTGTGCTGAGTGAAGAGGGTTTACGGTTCGACTGGCATATCGTTTGAAGATTAACCTGCATTCAAGGGTTGGGGGCCATGAGTGAGTGACAGCTGATGGGGCGGGCTAAGCAGCGCCGGTTCGGGTTATTGAACCTATTAATTAGCTGTTCCGAGCAATTATTAGCTTTAGGTGTCTGCGTGATCATTACATATAACATTTGTATGCTCCATATTATTTTTACGGATGTTGAAATAGTTTATTTTCCTACAGTGGACTTGGGAATATTTTTTTACTTTTTCCCTCTCAGATATTATTGCTGTCTATGCCTTAACTAAGGTGTTGCGTAGAATATTCAGGCCAAAAACGGACGAGACCACTGGATAATTTGAGACCACTTACAATAGGAAATCATGTACCTGATTAATATGCCCAGTAGACCGAGGCGTATGTTGGAGGATTACGTTAAAAGTGATGTAGTGGATTTTTACTAGGGTTGTGGACAGTGCATGAAAGTTTTTAAGCAGAGATAGGTGGTATCAGCTTCGAGTCCTAGCTTTTGCAAAGCCTTATTATTATTAATATTATATGCCTTACAAAATGCTTTACGCGGTGCAGATTTGGCATAATACAATTGAGAATAAATGCCATCTCCAGAAACTTCATAGACTAAAAATTATCATTGGGATCAGGATTGTAAAGGGGTGTAAAACTATCTCATATAAAGCAGCTTGTGTCAGCAGGAATAGTACGCATCGATCTAAAAATTAAAGAAATAGTAAAACTCTCATCAATTAAACCGCGTAACGAAAACTTTAGAGAAATCGAAAACAGCATGATTGAACGGGGAATCTGAAACTTTAGATTGCTTAGACCCATTAACATTTGCCAAACTTTACACGCACATCTCTGGACATAAGGGAACGGATACAGAAATCACTAACATGTACACAGACGGAAGTAAAGAAGGCCATAATGTAGGCGGTCCTTGTCTACTTTGGGACACGAATAGGAAGATGCGAAGTGCCCAGTACAAACTAGGCTCCAAGTGTTCCAACAACCAAGATGAGAAGAACGCAGTCACTAAAGTAGCAGAGCTCCTTCTTTTCCGTGAATCAACATACATACAGACATAGTCATACACACAGATAAGATGATCTTGATACAATCAGACATACATGACGAGCTTACAGATAATATCAGAATGAACTTATGCACACTTAGGTTTTTTAATTTCTCTGTAAAAATAATATGTTCAAACGGTCACTCTGGTATTGAGGGCAATGTAATGGCTGATAAAGTAGCAAAAGAGGCGGCACAAAGTGATTTGTCTCCATCTTTTCACAAAACACCAATTTCGTTCATAAAATTCAAAATTAGGGAAAAATCAATTATGAGGTGGAATGAACGGTGGACTGTTTCAAATAAATCTTCTAGTTTGCATAAGTTTATTCCAAACCTGGCAACCGATAACTGCAAATTAATAAAATCCACTAACTATAAACTACCACAGGTTTTAACTGAAAATGGACATAACAAATCATACTTACACAGATTTCACATAATCGATGACAATACTTGCCCAATAGACAAAGAAGACCAGACATTTAAACACATAATATATGACTGCCAAATGTATGGTGGACAAAGGTCGAAATTAATCATTTCCATAATATTAAGAGGGATATTTTGGCCAGCATCTGAACATGATTTATACAATACATTTCGACTCGAAATCACTAAATTTATTTACAGTATTGATTTTGAAAACTTGACATCTATTTAAGAATAATCGTACAATGTAAAACATAGACAATCATCATATAACTATTGTAATTTTATTTTGTTAATATGTAACAGTATATAAGAATACTTAAGTATGGAATGTTCCAATAAATAAACGGTCCTTTCAAAGGGTTACTTTGAAAGGGGGAAAAATGCCTATACTAATTTATTTTTCAACTTGAAATGAAGCATTTGTAACCTGGCTATTTTTTTAAACTCAAAACGGGACATATGTTTATTACACATACAATTTACCTGGTCAACAATAAAAATGAACACAACTCTTTAATGATCTTAACTCAGAAAAAGTGTAACTTAAGATAATTACTGTTCACTACAACTATATTAAGATTAATTATAATGTTTTATTATGGCACATTATGAAAAACAGGAATTAATCACCAGTTAACCAGTTCCTCTGACCTTAATTATTATATAAATTAAAAATTATAAGCAACATATTTCTATAAACAACACATTTTTCTAATTATATTTATATTACGCTCCTTCAAAAGAATGATCTCATAACTCAAAAAATCCATTTTTTCAGTAGAGGTACTAGAAATTTCCATTTCTTGTCGGAGTTCATCCATATGTCGGGGTTAAAAAAATAAAAATTTGGGTATTGGAAAAGCAAAGCTTTCATTTTGTAATGATGGTATTGAAATTCTTGTATTAACGATTAGAAATTTTTTAAAACTTTAAAACTTTTTTGGTTTCAACTTACGTCATTATTCTCATAAAACTTCCCTTCAAGTGCAAAAATGATAAAACTGAACTCATTCCTGAATTAAAAACCTTCAACCATTAAAACTGCTGCTGAAGGCTTAACTCAGAAACGCCAATGTATGTGTTATGTCAATATTCTTTTGAAGGAGCGATTAATCAGATGAAAAAAGTTGCATTATTAAAGTTGTGATTTTAAACAAGTATAAAATTCTTGGCACATTCTTTTAATATCGAACTTATTTATTAATATAACCTCCAGAGCTTGAATCTGCAAGTGGTGTTTTTTTGTAAGTCCACAAGTATATTTAATTAGAAAAAAGACTCTTCTACGTATCTGACGAGCTCCAAATTTAAAATTTTCGTGCGGTTCCGGAAAAACGGACTATTTTTCGTCTCGGACATTTGTTTGTTTGGGGACAATGAGAAAAGGTACACTCCCGTTCAAACGTATTGTCACTTTATATATACCTCATCAAGGGTAGATTTAGGGGGGGCACGTGCCCCCAGACGGTTTTTTGTGTACCGTGGAGAATAAATAATAGTAGATAATTATAGGCAAATGACATGATTATAGTTGTTAAAATATATGAATAAAATAACAGAAAGAACATGAGTGAAACTATTGTTTAGATATTTTAATAATCTTTTGAAACCTTTCTATAAATACTACAAGTTTATTTTCTATTGTTGATTTTTTGGCCCGTCTGCCCGTTGCGCTCCCCCCCCCACCGAAAAAATCCTGGATCTTTCCTTGTACCTCATATCGGTAGAATAATGTTTAAAATCCTTGAATGCTCTTTACATAGAGCTTGTTCCTCAATCCCTTGGTTGTTCCTCCAGTGTGAAATCCAAACCTCAACATGACCGAATTAATTATAATAAACTATAAAGGAATATTCGCCACTCTAAAATGGGTAAAGGGATCAAGAGTAATTAACGGGGCGATTACGTCGCTAACGAAGCGGCTAAAAGTGATTTGTTCCCTTCCTACCGTAAAACCCCTTAATCTTAAATAAAGAGATATCTAAAGCTAATTTTATTAAAAGGTAAAGCTGAATGTGGGTAAAATTCTCCTAATTACTAAGTTATGTAGGTATTATTCTGCATATTGCACTATTGTTTTGTTTATTGTGTGTGTAATATAATTATGTAGACTCCATTATTTGAGGTCACCCATCTTTAAAGCCTTTAATCTCTCTAATTATCTCGATATTTTATAAGATGCAACAATGAATATATTAATATCACAATATTCCTCACAACCAGGTTTGTAGATAGGTCTCAAGTCGAAATAAAAAAAAATAAACAGAAGTCCCAATAAAATTAAGTTGTATTACTTCATCAACGAACTATAACGTAACCTAGGTTAGCATAAAATAAAAATTAATTAGGAAACAATTAATATTAAGAAAAAAATATTTAATAAAATTCGCTAGTTGACATAGGATGCTTAGCATCAGAAATGTTAATATAATGAATAATTTATCAACTTCTTGGCCAAATATATAATACGCCGTGGAAAGGTATCTATCCACACATGACGATAGTTCACTAGAAAATGAATTACAGATATGGGGCTTCAAACCCTATAGGTAGCAGCACCGGACGGACTTGATAAGCAATACAAAGAAAAAAGTTGTTACAATGTGTTACTAATTTTCAGTTGGATTTGCTATAGACCTGGCGATTCCGAATATTTTAATACGAGTAACCGTAAACCGTCGTAAACCGTCTTCTTCTACGTCCAAGGATAGAAAATATTACATTTTTTTTTGTGTGTGTTTTAAATCGTAAAAGAACCGTCATAATTGTTTTGTAATTTGTGGATAAACCTTAAACAAGAAATGTATACCATAATTTTCATGTTGTTTGTGTAATAATAGTGATAATTTGTAGTAATGTGTACAAAGGTCATTAACATTTTTCTTATCAATATAAGTTTATTGAAGCATATATTATCAAACAAGTATTAAATTAATACCTATTGATAAACTAATTGGTAATTAATTATTTTATTTTATATTATTGTTTATATTTATTTAGTATTTTTCGTATTGGTCTACTAAGGTCATTTCGTATGTCCTATCTTAGCCTTGATGGTCTAGTGTGTACTTAAGCATGGCCGGCGTTGATCCTTTCTTTCCTGTGTCAATTTCTTTTACCAACGCCAGATTTGGGTTTTCTTAAAAACTCTGGTGGACATTTAGGTTCATCCTGAGACGGTTTGCATCCTTCAATATTTCGCATTCTTCAAGCAATCTCCATCTCCTGTGGGTCTTTATTCTCCTCTTCGAACCACGCTTGTTGTTTATTTCATTAATTTTATTTATTAGAATTTGGTATGCTTTTTTGTTGGAGTATTATTCTTAAAACATAAAAACAACCAACAACAAACAGTTGGTCGGAAAGAAAATACTAGTTTTAAACGCTTCGAAAAAATATTGGGCTTAGCAATAATGGAGGAACAAAATATAATCTCAAAATTATGCAATAAAAATGAAATAATTACATTTTTTTCTGGGTAACTTCAAATAGATAATTCAGTTAAGCTTAATCAGTTTCATTCAGAACGGAAAATATTCCACAGTGCTGGTCAATCCGACACCATACAGGAGCAAGCATGTCATTAACTAATGATGTGATCAAACACGGGAGACGGTAATGCGCGTTGTATCAAACCACTGAAAGGATGAGTGATTAGCTTAATCAAAGTCAACTCCATTTATATGCTAAGCTCGTATTAGTTTGTTTTGAGCCTTTGGATGTGTATTTCTAGACTAGATTATTTGCTATGTAATGCTCATATTTATGTTATAAATAGACTCAAAGCAGGTTTTGGTAATCGTCTCTATTACGGATCCGATTGATATTTAAGGCTAAATGCTTAATATGTTTGCGGACCCAAAAATCCTATAGATGTCTCTAATTATTTTGTACAGGCAAATGATTTCTTCACTAAACAACGATAGCAAAACGTCAATATTTACAAATAAATTGAGATTTGTTTTAAAGGATTGTGATATAAAAACTCTGCACAACAGCTAATAGTTGATTGGGTGGGAGTCTATGCGAATAAAAGTCACTTCGATGAACGCAAAGGTCGATCTACCAGGAAGCTACACAGATTGATGCCCATAGCGTTTTACAAGCCCCATTATATTCTTTCGAGTTGATATTTTTTTTATTACTGTACTCGTCTTTATTCAGAACCGCTTTTTTCCGCATGCTGGTGAATCAATTCTTTTAGTAAAACAACAATTTTTTTGTTTGTAAAGTGAATTCGTCATTCCCTTATGCTGACCAAACATCCATGATTCAAATGAGGCTTTTCTTAGTGTCAGTTGAGAAATTGACCATTATGTCTCTGTCTACCTTTTATTTGGTCTCGGGTGTATTCAAAATTTAATGTGACGTCTGCTTTTAGTTTTTGGGTAATTTTCTTTTTGAGGATTTGGTTTTCTCCAAATCCCAAATGTTTAAAATAAGCTCGTTGTTCGTTCAAATAGATTACACGTCGTCAGCATGAAATCATATAAAGTTATTTGTGATTGTTCAATAGTTAGTGAATGATATACGCTAATATCATACAAACACAATACTTCTTATTTAGACGTGCTATGCTAAATATATTATATTACTATAAATGAAATAAAATATAAAGTCAAATAGTCTTATGTCGTCCTTTCAATGTGTCATATCTGGAAATAAGAATTCATGGCTTAATTGAGGTTGCTGAATGAAATGAGCTAACTGTTCAATTAAATTGGCATTAATCGGTAATATAATAAATATAAAATATATACAGTTAGGCATAGAAAACTACAAGTAAAATTGCAACTCCACAATAGCAGAGTTCGCTGATTATTGGTCTTGTATTTAGACTGACTACAGCTCTAAAATAAATTGAGAGATCCTACAGTAAATGGAAAATTCAAATAAATCAAGATAAAGCCCAAGCCATATTATTTACCAAGAGACGACCGAATAATATCCCCCAACTGAATGTAAACAGAACGCCTGTAACTTGGACAAATCCGATTAAATATTTAGGACTTGACATGGACAAAAGGTTATCTTTTACTTTCCACACTGATTATGTGTGCAATAAAGCTTAATAGAGCTCTGTGTACTATAGATTCCATACTTCAATAGGAATTCAAAATTAAGCACAGATAATACGTTATTACTGTATAAAGCCTGCTTACGATCTATTCTAACATATGCATGCCCAATATTTAGTTATATGTCTAAAACAAATTATAAAAACTACAAACATTTCAAAACAAATGCCTAAGAATTGCTGGAAACTATGCATATTACACTAGAGTTAAAATTAAGCACAAAAAATTATATATACCGTATATTAATGAATTTATCAATAAATTATGCAAAAAATTCTTTAATAAGTGTAAACACAATAAAAACCCACTTATAAAAAATATAGGGAACTACACAAAAAATAGTACAAAGCGGTACGTACACAAAGTAACAAAGCATTTATTATTGTAGGATACCATATTATCTTACATTATTGTTATTGTTCATGTGGATGTATATAAGTTACTAAGAATGTATAGATACAATTTTTGTTTATTTTGATTATAATTTTTTTTTTTCTTCTCACTGCTGAAAGTTTTTTAGTATTTTTTCTTTCATTGTATATGTGATTCTTTATAGATACATTTAAATTTGTCTATTAAGTTTTTGAGTTTGAGACTGGTATGTTTGGTACAGCATATTACTTTTGTAAATTGTAACAAATTATATTAGAAATAAATAAATAAAATAAAAAAAAAAAAATTGGTCTTTTATGTTATAGGGTCGTTTCATATGAAATGTCCGTTTTTATTAGTTAAAGCATACTATAAGACTCATATTCCTAAACTATAACATTCCACGTTGTAGGATTCTATGACAACTACTCAAAACAAATGGCCAGAAGTTTTTAGCAATTAAAAGCTTTTCTTCAGTCACTAATAATCTTATTATTTTACGTTTTTGTTCAAATATTAAAATCATTATCAATCTATTATACTGTTCAAAATACCTACTATTATTTTTATTGCATAACAGTTGGTTACGAGGATGTAATTAAGGCTAGAACTAGGGGTACTTCCCTGTATAGGTTGATTTGATTTGAATAAAATAATTAGGAAAAAAAACACTTCGTCTTTTTAACACGTTGACAACTATTTTGAAATCAAAAGAATAGCAGGTATTTTGAACGGTATAATAAATTGATGATGATTTAATAATAAATTTCACCTAAAAGACCTTTTTCACAAGTCTTACCTTCAACAGATTTCCTTCTTCAGAAATTAATACAACTTCCTGAAGAATAATTTTTTTTTTTTTAAATGGGAGTAATACGAGAGTTTTCTATAAATAGGGATTTAAAACAAGTAAGTTAAACATTTCGATAAGTTGCTTAGAAGGTAGGAATCGGATCTGAAAATAATATTGGAAAACGTTTTGAGTTCAATTAAAGTTTAAAGAAGGTTGAATGTCCCTTCATATGGGGGATCATAGAGACAATTAAAATCCTTTTATCCAATTTGTTTTAGAATGCTTCAGTCGAAAGGTTTCTGAAGTCTCTGAAGTCTAATAGGACCAATTAGTTTTGAGATTAATAAAATTAAATTAACTACGAGGAGGGTAATAGTTATTTCATATAACAAGTGCTAAGAATAAATAAGTTATTTTCATTATACGATTTTTTCTTAAGTAAATTTCTTTCAACTTAGAGGTATACTAATAGGCTTTGCAAGTGGAATATCCATAGTTTAATTATTTGATCGAAACATTAAAAAATAATTATAAATTTATGTTTGATGGTCTACTGATTCTTTATGATTGAATTAATAGTCAGTATATAAGTTGACTTCCACAATAAAAATTATTACATTGAGTGCACTCAGGCTATTCATCACATAATGAATGAAGTTAGTTTTGTTGCTTATAAGAGAAGTAAGAAGAAAAGAAAGCAGCTAATCGCCTAGTTGTGTTTAGAGCAACACTTTAGGGGTCCATGGAGCACGTAGGGGCTGGACACTTAAGCTGTTGAAGTAAACCACGGGTAGGCATTTACTTGATCGTCTTTACCTTTAAAACTTTATTTCTTTTTATTTTTTTATTTTTTTTTTTTTTGTAATTTCTGGGGTAATTGTATTCTACAAAGTGCTTGTTTCAAAATTCGTTGTATGGAGTTTGAGCGACATTATTATTACATTTTCTCTAATTGTTCACTGCCACAGTATTTTAAAACAATGGTGTTAGAAAATTTGTTTATCTTTTGAAAAGCAAAGAAAACATGTTCGTATTTAATATTCTATATTCTAACTCCAATAAACAAATAATCCTTTGAACTCAAGTATTTCTGATGTACGATTCGTTATAATGGTATTGAATATCCGATTAATAGCTCGCAATTAATGGTTTTGTTACAATAGATTAATACTAAATATTTGATTTATGAAAAACATTTTGAGATATTCTAGTTAGGAATAAACATACAATTTTATATATCACTTTTATAACAAAATGTTTTTACAGCACAAACTCCATACCACATTAATAAAATGAATTTTTAAATTATTTGAAGTTGAGTTAACGCCACAAACTTTTCCATCAATTATTTATTTAACTGTCTAATGAGCAAATCAGTATTCTCAAAAGAGGAATATGAATTTAAATTGTATGATTTTTTTTTATAACTTTTTGGTAATACTTTTTTGAACTTTTGATAAATATATAGAGTAATTTTTTTTTAATATAACGACATCACTAATGTAAAACAGTTGATTGCCTTATCCATTGACATACTAACTTCTGCATATAAAATATTTCTTTATGTTGATTGTCTGAACTTAACATTGATTTTAATCAACATTTTGATGTAATTTAATTTCCTGAATGGGAATAAAATTTATAACTTCTAATATTGTTCATTTAAACCTTTGGCGAACCTAGACTACAGGAACAAGGTAGCTTTACTCGTGTTGTAAGACTATATTAGTGTCATCATTTTTTTTTATTCTATTTTTATACTTATATTTATTCTTCTTAAATTATGTTTTAAGAAAGCACTTCACGTTGTTAACTAACTGAAACTTGAAGAGGAAAAATAAATATGTGTTGTATAATTTTATGATATAAAAATTAAATGAACGAAATTTACATGGTTTTTGGTACGAACTGGATTGTTAGTAGATTAACTTCATAGATTATCAAATATTTTTATTTGAAAAGTAATTGAAAGACAATAATTGTCTTTTTTTTATCATTGTTAATATTGATGTCGTAATTAAATAAGGATTTTTCTTCTGCCATTCGGAAAAAAGCTGCTTTCAATGGAGATGGATTTTTGGAGGCGTAGTTGTAGGATATCAAGACTACAACACGTTCCGAATAACAAAATTAGGGAAGCAGTAAACAAACCACTTAACATCTTGTACTCAGTCGAAACAAAAAAACTGAGTTGGTTTTGTCATGTCATGAGGATGGCGGATGAACGATGGCCTAAAATAATACTGAAACATGTACCATCGGAAAGGGGGAAGAGAGGTCTCCCAGGAAAGAGGTGGGAAGGGATCCCGGAAGCAATGGCGGCAAGAGTTCTTAGAGAGGAATTATTGCTATTATAAAAAGAAATGGCGGCGGGGCTTATTTGAAATAGGCTACGACATATGACACATTGTTGTATTAAAATCGTTTATATATATATATACTCAACAGCAAAAAAAACCGGACACTTCATATTTTTTGTATTAAAAGCTAATTTTCAGCAATGTGTTTGTTTTTGTGGGTATTCTAGTTATTACAGAGAATGTAGGGTCTAAGTCCATTGAACTCATTCCTTCAGGATTAGTAAACAATTAGATAAAACTCAGATTTGATTTATTTGTCTTGAAGTTGATTTACCTGTCTGACCTATTCTAAACTGTAAGTAGTTTTTAGCACATTTAAACATCTTTAATGTATTTACCAAGCCTTTTCTGTGATTAATAGACATGTTTTTTTTTATTTTGGTCCAGAATAATGGTTCTTTCAAATGTTGACACAGCCCGAGCTGATGCCTTGGACAGAGAAGGCTGGTGCTTGGGGTAGCGAAGTCTACCATTCACGATGCACTCCGGGGTTTATTTCATTCTTACCATGAATTAAAAAGATTAATATACATATGTATTTAACGAAATTATAAGAACAAATCTAAGTGTCCGTTTTTTTTTTGCTGTTGAGTGTATATATATTAAATCAGGAGAAAGCTTAATTATATATATTTTTACTTCTGTTTAAAACGTTCGGTATTTTACTTCTTCTTGCTAGGAGTGATAAACTTTGTTTCGATGTCGATAAGAAGTGGCTTCTGGATCCTGGAACTAGCGAAGAGGTCTCTAGAACTTGGAAATCCTTTCTCTGGGAACGGTCTAACTCATTAAAGACCACTTTGGGCCGTAGCCGCCAGCCTCGGATCACAGATGCTATTCACGTTCCCAAAACTTAGTAAATACCTTTCACTCCATGCCCTGCATGAATGACATCATTGTCATCAAGTCTCTTCTACTTCATCAATTTATTTTCCCCCCTGCTTTATCTCTATACTATCTTCTTTTTTTCCTAAACTGAAGTAAATTAAGAAAAAATTCAACATTTTTAACGATTATGACGTTATTGTTTGTTCATCTAATGTCACTTTATGCTGCTATAGCTAATCGGACGATGCTACAGTGGGGGATCTAAATTTTGCCTATCCAGGTTTAATTAGGTTAGGGATTTTTAAAGAGTACCTGACATCGTATAGGCTCGGGACCCCCGTTTAACGTCTCTTCCGAAGGACGTACATAAATAACGTTATATTAAATAACGTTAATAAATAGCGTTATGCTAAATAACGTTACATTAAATAATGTTAATAAATAACGCCACGATTGTGGAGTAAAATGCAAAAATTAATTTTATGATTAACAGCAAGGAAATAATTAATAATTGTTTATATTGATATCTTTTTATATTTTGTATTTTTTGTCTATATTTGATTTGTTTACAACTATTTTTGTATCTTTTTCATTCCAATAGTTTCCAATTTAAAATCTGCGGGGCGAAACGCCAGTTTCTAATAAATGCTTTATCACTATTTAAAGAATTATTTTTTACCTCCACCCGGACCATTTATATCTCCTTTCATTTATTTAGTAGATATATATTTCCCAGAGAACCAACATTTTTATAATTTATTACAATGATTCGATATCTCTGTAAGAGTACTTTCATATACGTTTTATAATGAATTAAACCAATAATCAATAAATTAACTTTTTTTTTTTTGGTAATTTTTTATCTTAATTGCCCTGGATGGTCCCTGAGAGATTAATAGACCCTCTTGGGGTTCAGTCAGTCTCTATAAAGTTTAGGTTATCAAGCTGGGGTGAAAACTTGGCGGTTAAGCGTTCTCTCAGCCGAATCACAACCATTATATTATAATACACTTCGAACTCTACTATGAATCGAGCACAATACCTATCATGGTACAGCTTTTTTAATATCTACTAATTAATATGAATTAATTAATTGTTTAAACAAATTTGTTATAAATAAATAATGAACTTTAATTTGAAATATATATATAAGAATTGAAGATTAATTAGTTTTTTTCGTATTGAGAATAAATGGTTAGAGAAAAATACAAATGATCTCACTTATTATGACTCTTCTAATGCAACTATTATCCAAAAATGCCAATTATCTTCCCGCACAACTTATCTCCTAGAAATAGCGGATACCGTCTTTACCATTTACTGAACCCAGATCCTTCAAAGGTTGCAGTGGTACAATTTTTTAATAGATATATCCATGATAAGCGTTTCGGAAATTAAAAGATGACGTAATAAATATTCATTAATATTGATAATAAATAGGCTCTCTTCATTAAAATATTTTGATAAAAGGAAAATCAGATAAGGGGCTTCCAATGTCGGTAAGCCTTCTTTTACGGTTTCATTTTCCCGGGAAGTATCTTCCTCTTCAAATCCCGCTAGGCACATATTAAACGTCTAGTATGTGTTTAAGTCGTATTTATTCTAATTATCTATATTTAAAATCAAACCTTTTAAATGAAAATTAGTAAGAGAGTAAGTTGACAATTGGATGATAACAATGTTGCTATTAGTGAATTTTTAAAAATTCAGAAAGTTTAAAAAATAATCACACAGTAAAGTACTTGTCAAGCAAAAGAATAACTGACTCCAGGATCCCCCGGGCTAACTTGTTGATGATAGGTGAAAATAATCCTATATATGAGATAAAAAAATTCTCTTTCTTTAATGAGGGAAAAAAGTTTAAAGTTAAAATTTAAGAGAAATATTATAAAGTCGGCCCTTTTTATTTATTTACAGTCCTTTCAACAGGAATGATGTTTAATCGTTATCCTTATTTGTTTTCTCGGAAACAGATTACCTTCTGCTATTTTACAAAATCCACAAACTAAATTTTGTTATTGGGTTACTTGAAACAAAGGAAATAATAAAACGCTTAGCAGTTGGCTCATTTTAGGAATTTGTGAGCTACTGAACACAACATTACATGCTCATCTTAATATTCACGAAGCTATAGCTTTAATAATATTAGAATAATAAATAATAAAAACGTAATAACTTCTTATTCTACGGCCTTATTTGTATAACCTCCTATATTCTCCAGTTATTTTATTCTTGCTTTAGGCAGAATATTCTTATAATATTTCATAAAAACTTAAGATGTTCATCCATCGAAGTTAGTGGTCAATGTAGAGCACTCGAATGGGTTATAGTTTTATAAACTCTAATGCAATGTCGATTACCGGAAAATAATAAGCCTTTCCCTCTTTGGAACGGGTATTTGTTTTTCGACAGGTCCAAACTGATTATTTCCTATATCGATGTTACCTACGGGGGCAAAGGGCTGGGAGAGGACATGGTATAATCGAGGACACATAAGGGAAACTGGGTGAAGAAATAAACCCCAAAACATTTATCTAACAAAAATAAAGCGGTATTATATTGAAATAATAATTACATTCAACTATTATTGATAACGCATTAATAAAATAACAATTACAGATTCATTCATTAGTAAGGCATAAATAAAATAATGATTGCGAATTCATTCATTAATGATGCATTAATAAACTAACAATTACAATTTAAACCGAAATTCCCAGTCAACAGGAAAAATAAAACTTTTAATTTAACATAAGATTCACCGTCAATAACAGCACTAAACAACAACATATGAACTAGAATCATACAACAGATTCCCCGTCAGTACTCGTCATAACCAGTTATAAAATGAATAATTCCCAAACAAAACTCGATCTGTCATCTATAACAATAATCATATCCATCCTCTAGAACAATATTCATTTGGGCTAATAACAACTTACAACTTAAACATTCACCCTCAGTACTCATTATCTCATAACCATTACTTAATTTCCATTTAAAACCAGTCCCCTCTTCTCTACACATAATTCTGTGTGCAATAATACTTAAAGAATAGATTCCTATCTGTGTTGTGGAAAAATAAAATAATTAACTGGCTCTATCTTCAACTGATCACCCTCTGGCCTCACCCCAAGTCTAGTCCGATTACCGTAACGAGGAAATCTCTTACCTTCCTCTGTCTTCTGTTCCGGACCCGATTCTTCCCGCTACTACACACCTTCAACTCATCTTCAGCCCAATCTCCAGGCTGGAGACACTCGCCCTCCCCGCCGTGCAGTAGCTCTATCTCAGCCAATTTTCAACTGCTCCACTCTCGAGAGGAAAAACGGCCGGGTATTTGAAGGCTTATCCGAGCTAGCGTCAACAATCTTAATCCGGGGACAGTAAGGTGGTGCCATCTGGTGGTCATCATTCTCCCAACCACTCGCGAATTGAATCTAACTTTTTAAATATTCTATCAGATCACCTCGAAGGGGACGGAAATGCTGAGTCACTTCTGTATCAGACTGATGACTTGGCGTCGCCACAAAGCAGACAAGAGTCTTCTAACAAAAATTCATATTTAATAAAATATATCTAAACTAAATGTTAAGGACCTACAATGCCTTTAACCAAAACCATATACAACGAAAAATTATGTAATTAGTCACAAAAAGAAATAGCATTAGCAAATCGTATTTGGCATAGGAAAACATATACGTACATATTAAGGTACAAAATCCTTAACCTAAAATCTTTTTTATTTTTTTTAAAACGTCTTAATGAAAAGAAGGAACTAAATGCTAATCATTCTCTAAAATACGTAGAACTAATAATAATCTTTTGACTTCAACTGATAAAAGACTTCTTTATGATCACAAAGACACTCACCCTCCATCATCACTCTTGACATCACCCTTGATTCAAACTATTTTCAGTGTGAATTAACTTTCTAAAAGCACACTCTAGGGTTAAATCAAATAGTACTGGAGATGGCGTATGAACTTAATTTAAGCCCTAGCAAACCTTGAACTTGAACTCAAGGAATAACTACCAATAACCATTTTTAATGTTTTAGTCAAGTAAATTTCTACCACCTTGATTTACTACTATATAACATATCCAACCAGAATATGATATAGTATAGTACCTGGTAAAATCATTAGCTTTTTTTAACCGATTTAAAACTGACCATACCAACTTTACCAATTTATGTGGAACGCCTGAACAGAACTGGCTATACCTACCATTCGGTATAACATGCCATGTTTTAGAATGGAAGACCTTTACCTCGTGAAAAAATGTTACTGTGTACATGTTTAAACTAATAAAATGTCTTATTTATGAATCTTATTTGTCACCCCTTTTAATAAATATTTTATATATAACACAGTTAAAATTCATAACACTTACGCAAGATTGCTTCATTATAAAAAATTTTCCCTTTTAATCTCGTATAAGAATCATACTAATTTAAATGTTTTATTTATCAATCACATTTTTATTGATTATTGTGTATATGAGGCGTTCAGGATAAAAAGCGGATAAATTCAAATTTCAAAAACTGACTTCTTCATTTCTTTAGCTAGTTTAATGAAGTCAATTTGTATAACTAATAATAATAGTTACTAATACTTAGTAACTACACATTACTGATTTATTTCTCGTGGTTTTATTCCCGTTCTGAATCATAAAGGTTTGGGAGAAAATTAGGATTGCTTGACTAAACTAGCAAAAATGTCGATTTTCAAAGTATGGAGTTATCTGCCTTACATCCTGAACTCCTCATATATGAATGACTGAGTGGTTCAGAAGATAAAAATCCTATAAGAAACCATTACTTGGAAAAGTTTTGAGTGGTGTTCAAGTTCTGAGTAGGGTGAATCTCTCTTCACACAGGGAATCGTAAATAAAATCTCATCCTTTTTATTGAATTAGTTTTAGAATGCTTCAGTAAAAAACATTTCCAGTCATATTTACAGTTGTTTTAAGTCGGCATTTTAAACAAAACATCAAAAATATGCATCAGATACTTAATAAATTTGTCTAGGTCATAGATATAGTTTTATGAATCGGATTGATTATTTCACAGTTATGGTAACAGAAATAATTTATAAAATATACAGAAATATTAAATTAAAGTTAACTGACAAAACAAATAGTTATGGCATCCATAAAGAGTATTAGAGCATTTTTTAAGAGCATTAGAATCGTAATAACTATATTCGTAAGCCTCTGATCGTTTACAATTTGGATTTGTATAGGAATAAAATAAATAATAACATCAAAAATACATATATAGTCTGAAGTTTTAGAGCTTTTGGAGCATTTGAAGAATATTTAATGAGCCGGTTGTAAAATGATTATCACAACCATTTCCCTCAACTGGGAACAACAGTCAGTTCCCCCGAGGGACTACTGCTTTCCTCGAGCTAAATTTTGTTTTTTAAGATTCTCACTGGAACTGATAAAACAATAAAATATGTTTTCTAGAGATTACATTTTTTTTATGAACTTTTTCTATGTATTATATGATGAATTGTAAACATTTCAAAATCTTAAATATAGAGAACTAACATACGAAGAGTGTCAGTACATTTTCTGTGTATTATTTCACTTCCATATGTTTCTGGATGTTTTTCCTCGAAAATTGATAATAGTGCGATAAAAGGATTTTGTGTTGTACTCGTATAATACCTAATTGTCTTGCAAATTTAATCACATTATTCCATTTCATAATTTCAAATCTGTTATAACATCTTTAAACAAGTTAAAACCGTTTACTTATTCATGTTGAAGAAGAAAATAACAAAAAAAGACAAAAGACGAATCTTTTCATATTTTATTCAAGTATGGAAGTACAATAATACGTTTTAAGAATTTCTAATATCAATTATTATTAGGAAAAAAATCAAAATTAATCCTTATATAAAAATTAAAAAATAGTATTGCATTTCTGGTAAAATTATGGTTTGCCTACCTACATTATCTTCCATAAATGGTAAGGTTGGTGGTCTTAGAAATAATTAAATACTACATATTATTATTTTAAAAAATTATGATTTTTACTGCTTCAGCATTTTCTTTGACCACCCATAGGATAATTTTATTCTTTATAAAAAAATATTTTAACTCATTTTGAAGTTCATACTGAATTTTAGTGCTCATAAATAAATTCAATTTTATACAGATAAATCTTAAACTTAAAGATTTCAATAAAAGTTACTGTATGACATAAAAGGATTCTCTAAGCATGGAATGGAAACCATAGCAGAAGGTAAGATATACAATTTCTTAACTCTATTGTTTGTCAATCTCCTTCGGCACATATCCTGATTTATATAACATAAATAGAAAATTAACGGTTCGTTTATTATTAAAATTATTATCATAAAACTATTTAATAAATATCAAAAGGGGCTTTATCACTTCTTTATAGGCCTATCAAACCAACTACAAAAAAGTCGCTCAAAAAGTGAACAGATTTCTGAATTAAATAATAATCTACGTGTAACGCATAATTTATAACTTTTTTACTGATCTGAAGATGCTTAAATATTAGTTTATTTTATTTTAAGTTAAAAGTTGAATACCATTTAATAAATCGTAATGTAATTAGTAAGTTAAGATAAGTAATTAATTAATAGTAAGAAATGAGTTTATTTTCTTTGTCAAGAAATAATCTTGGCACGGAAAAAACAAGCAAACAGATCAATGGCGATAAATAGATTGTTTTTATATTTATTCACAAGTTCTGAAACGCATAAAACTGTTAAAATATGTTTAAAAAACGATGAAATTTTAACGGAATTACAATAATTTACTAGCCCTTGATGGCTGTTGTGCCGAGCAGATTCATTAGGATGATAAAACATGATATATGTATTCACTCAGGTGAAACTTGTCTGATTACAATGAGTCTCATTTTGGGGGTCCCTAGGATCTCCAATGTCATGTACGCGTTGAAAAACCCTTTCCTAATGAAACCTGAATAGGCAAAACTTATAGCTACCACTGTAGCATCGTCTGATTAGCCACTGCAGCATAGTGACGTTAAATAAACAAATAGAAGGGATTATTCTGTTTGTTACACAATTCACACCTTGCTTTTTTAATATTATAAATTTTAAACGGACAGTCTAAAATGTTGCCTGTTTTTGGGTACAATAAAAATCTGAACTGTAGGGATACAGAGCGTGTGAAATGACATAGGAATTGTTTGGAATCTGAAGAAATTGATCAAAAACAAGAACTTCCATAATCAGAAACCATTTATGAATATATTGCCTAGCATATTGATAAATACTGTTTAATTAAAATCGTTTTAATAAAAAAAAAAATTTAATTATACCAACTTTCAGAAGATTTTAATTATACTGATTGAATTACTGTAAATGGACTAATTTTTACAGATGTTTTCATAACCTAAATGGATATAAGCTGAATATTTTAGATCATGAAAAATATTATCACACAATATTTTTTTTTCTAAACTTTAAATCAAAATCATCACGAATTTCGTGTAAAGCTTTCGCGGCCATCATAAAACGGCACTTTAATTAAAGCGGGAGATAGTACTAACAACTCTAATGAAATTAACAGAGCAGGAGGTAGCTTCCTTTTCATCTACCTTTGTCAAATATATACTTGTACTTTTGTCAACCCCTTGGTAATTAACCTAAGGATTTGTTCCAGAGATTCTTCCCAGATAACTATTTTTTCCTTTCTTATTTTATTAACATCAATTCACACAACCGTCCGATCGGCAATCGGCAAGTATTTCATACATCATGAAGTAAAGTGTTTATCTATAAGGTATCAAAAACAGTAATATTTATACTATTTTCAGAAACTATTATCAATAATAGTATATAAACAAGTAAAAATAAGATTATTTTGTTAAAACACCAAAAAAAAAAAAATGATAGAAGGCATTAAAAATACTTTAAGAGAATAATAAAGAGGGAAAAAAACCCTTTTTGTCTCAAAATAAAGCTGTACACGAACTGAGGGCAATAACTTTTACCCTTGGTGATAAGATTCCGGAAAAAAAAGAGTTATAATGCAGTGAGGAATATCATAACTGTAGATTACATCATTTGTTTAAGAGTGAATACAAAAAACTATTATACTTCTTTAATTGAATGAAGGCTTACGTATGATTGAATCACACTAAAGTGATAAAAACATCTATTTTTTAGGGTATATAGAATATTACTAAACATCAATATAGACACATACAAGTTCTATAACTAAATACAAATTTTCATTTGCTTACTGCCGTTTATAATCTATGTGTATCGTCCTCTTCTGGTTAAAATTGAAGAGACATCCAAATAACTAAAAAAAAAACAAACATTTTTTATAATTTATATTATACTTAATAACTTGAATCATTAATGACCTTATTAGATGATTGGTAATCATATTCATCATCATCATCACTGGCACTACAACCCGGATCGGGTCTTCGCCGCATCAATACGACGCCTTCAATCATCTCTGTATTGCGCCAGAGACTTGGTTGACTTGAAGACCCATTTTCCGCCCTGTTGCCTCTAAAGCCAAGAAGGCTCGTTCCAAGTCCGTCTGTGATCTTGCTATATCATCTGCGTAGGCTAGAATTTGGACTGACTTGGTGAGAATCGTACCGTTTCTTTGCACTTCGGAGTCCCTTATCACCTTCTCTAGTGCTAGGTTAAACAACAAGCATGATAGGCCATCTCCCTGTCTCAGGCCCCTTGTAGTCGTGAAAGTCTCTGACAGGTCTCCCAGTATTCTGACTTGACATCTTGATCCTATCATCAGCAACTCTGTAAGATGGATCAGTTCAAGGGGGATATTCATTGTCACCATAGCCGAATACAGTTTTTCTCTTATGATACTATCATATGCACTGCTGAAATCAATAAAGAGGTGGTGCGTGGTGATGTTATATTCGCGCGTTCTTTCAAGCAGGGTCCTCAGTGCAAAGATTTGATCAGTGGTTGATCACCCCCTCATAAAACCACCTTGGTAGACTCCTACCTCTCTTTCTGCATGCGGAAGTAGCCTCTGATAGATGATATTAGACAGGACCTTATACGTGCAGTTCAGAAGAGTTATGCCACGGTACTTACTGCAGACTGTCTGATCTCCCTTTTTATGGAGCGGTATTATGATGCCAGTGTACCATACTTCAGGCATATCCTTGGTAATCCAAATGCTATGAAGAAGGTCACGAATAACCTTAATCACTTCATTCCCACCAGCCTTTAGCAGTTCTGCGGCTATGTTGTCAGATCCTGGGGCTCTATTGTTCTTCAATTTTTCTATGGAGTCTTGGATTTCTTCTTCATCTGGTGGTTCGGTCAACTCGAAGTCATTGCACAAAACAGAAGCTACATTTTCCACAGTAGGACACTGGGAAATTTCCAGTATACTTCTAAAGTGGTTAGCCCATCTGCCAAGAATGTTACCTTTACTGGTGATTAACAAACCATCCTCTCCCCGGCAAGCATTGCTTCTGGGCTTGAATTCCTTTCGTTGGGCTTTCACGCTTCTGTAGAAGGCTCTTGCATCCGCTTGGCATCCTAATTCTTCAATCTCTTTAATTTTCTCTTGTTCCTTTTTCCTCTTTTTACTTCTAAGGATGCGTTTCTCTTCTCGCCTTCTGTCTTTGTATTCCTTAACTACTTGTTGAGTTCTGTGCCTCGTTATCATACACCTATAGGCCTGGATTTTCCTATCTGTAGCTGCCTGGCATTCCAAGTCAAACCATTCGGACCTCTGGTGGGGTTTCTCCATACCGAACACCTCCTCTGCAGTTTGTTTGATGGCGGCTTTGCAGTCATTCCATCTTCCGTTCACCGTATCTTCAGGAGGACCCGATTCCAAAGTTTTATCCAATCTTCGGCTGAATTCTTCTTTGTACTCTGGTTCACGCAGTTTTTGGGTATTAATCCTTTCCATTCGAGTCCCTTTAGTTTTATGAGTATTACTTATTCTAGCTCGAATGCGTGATACCACCAGATAGTGATCACTATCAATTTTGGCCCCCCTGAATGTTCTCACTGCCACTAGACTAGACCTTTCTAGGACCTGACACTAGGAAATCATATTAGTTGTTTAAATTTGCGTTAAAAATTACGTTTGTAAGTTAAGTTTATGATGAAACTCCACGTCAGCAAATATCTCTCCACCCTCAAAACTTAAGAGTCAAACTTCCACCACAACATCCGAATCCTGTCCCTACCCTAGTTCAACACACGTTGAAAACAGAACCAGTACCTCAGGCTCAACCGGCAACCAACCCCCCTATTTATCCACCCCAGCCTCCAGATCTGTATCCTATCCAAATGCAAAACCCCAACGACATTAATTCAATCCTAACATCATTCCTGAAAGATCTTCAAGAAACCATAAAACCGCTCATCATCCTATTGACAAGAATCCTAACCGAATTCCCACTTAACCGTCCACAATGAGCATAAAACCCCTAGCTGTCCTATTGTGGAATGCTAATGGACTGAATAATCACCGTGACGAACTTGACATATTTCTACATGACAAACAAATTGATACTGCTTTACTGACTGAAACACATTTCACACACCGCTCACTATTCTACATATGTGACTACATCACTTACAGATCAGACCACCCAGATAACACTTCACATGCCGGATCTCGTATTATCATTCATAAAAATATATCCCATTCCCTGATTCCTTCCATTCCAACTGATGCTATCCAATCAACCGCTGTAAACATAACGACTCGTCCATTCCATTTCACACTTTCAGCTGTATACTGTGCTCCCGGTAGTTCCATTCCCCATAACCTTTTAGATTCCTTATTCCTATCATTTGGACCGCGCTTAATTGCTGGAGGGGACTACAATGCTAAACACCAACGATGGGGTTGTCGAACATCCAACTCCCGTGGAAATATTCTATCTTCCCTCACATCCTCAAAGAGCTACTCTATCCTTGCCCCAAAAAATCCTACCTATTGGCCTACGTCCCTAAAAAAACGTCCCGACATCATTGACATATTTGTTACATCCCAAATTTCCCCCTCAAATGCCAATATTGAATCCTTGGACGACTTGTCATCAGATCATAGTCCAGTCCTCCTTTTCTTGCACTCAAGTTTCGCTCCCGAGCCATCCTCTCCCACACTGATTACAGGACGTGTCAACTGGGATGATTTTTGTTATGACTTGGAGGACAAACTGGACTTAAAAATTTCACTTAAGACAAAACAAGACATTGATACAGCGATAGAAAAACTTACAACTTCAATCAGAAGCAGTTTACATGATAACATCACAAATCATACAATTATTAACTATCAACAGACTGATTTGCCACAGCATATTCGAATCTTATTAAGAGAAAAACGCAGAGCAAGATCGAAGTGGCATAGAACTCGATACCCAGCAGACAAAACTATCTATACAAAATTAACTAACAAACTAAAAGCAGAAATCAAGAAGTTCAAAATTTAATTACCTGGACTGCAAATCTTACAACCACCGACAAAACATTATGGATGACCACCAAAAAACTCCTAAAGTTCAAAGAATTTAATCATCCACTCCTTACTGAATCAAATAACTGGACAAGATCTGACGGAGAAAAATCACAGTTATTCGGTCAATACCTTTCCAAAATCTTTCATCCACATCCTGATATCATTAACCCAACTCACATTGAACATATAAAAGAAGCGTTAGATGTTCCCCTCCAAATGTCCCTTCCACCCAAAGCATTCCATCCTACAGAAATATCCAACATTATACACAGATTACCTTCCCGCAAAGATCCTGGGCACGACCTCATCACAATTCATATCTTAAAACACCTTCCTAGAAAAGCCATTCTATTCCTTACCTATATATATAATGCTGTACTCCGCTCCACATATTTTCCTGACCTCTGGAAACTATCCATTGTAAAAATGATACCCAAGCCTAAAAAAAACCCAGAATACTCTTCCTCTTACCGTCTTATCGCTCTTCTACCTTGCATGGGTAAAATCCTAGAAAAACTCATCCTCAAACGATTGTACCCCATCCTTGATGCAAATCACATCATTCCAGATCACCAGTTTGGATTCCGAGCATCCCACTCCACTATTCAGCAATGTCATCGTGTGATGGATGTATTCTCCTCTGCATTAGAACGTGGATCATATTTTTCGGGCGTCTTTCTTGACGTGGAACAGGCTTTCGACCGAGTCTGGTATCCGGGATTGCTCTATAAACTCCGTAAATGTCTACCGCCTACCTACTTTCTCGTCCTTCAATCCTATCTCACAAACAGAACTTTCCAAGTAAACCACAATAATGTCTATTCATCCCTCTTTTCCCAATCTGCTGGTGTTCCTCAAGGTAGTATCCTTGGCCCAATCCTTTATACAGTTTATACAGCTGACATCCCAACTCATCATAATACTATCCTTACCACATATGCTGATGATACATGTGTATTATCAGTCAATACCAATCCAGTTATTGTATCCCAAAGCCTCCAATCCCATATCACTGATCTTGAAGAATGGTTCCAGAACTGGTGAATTAAAATAAATTCTCAAAAATCCCATCAAATCACTTTTACCTTACGTCGTAAACCAATGACTTCCTGCCCTTCAGTATCCTTTAATTATCCCACTTGTGCCTGTAGAACAGATCCGATACTTAGGGTTGCATCTCGACAAACGATTAACCTGGAATCCTCATACAAGACTGAAAAGACAAGAAACCGCTCGACGTTTCAGGCTACTTCAACACTTACTAGACAAACGCTCTAAGCTCCCAATTAATTACAAAAGACTCATCTACATGACCATCATACGACCTATTTGGACTTACGGAGTAGAGCTTTGGGGCTCCACTAAGCCATCGAATTCTTCTCGTATCCAATCCCTACAATCCAAAATCCTTCGTAAAATTCTCAACGCTCCTTATTTTGTTAAGAATATAGTCATCCATAACGACCTTAATATCCCATTTGTTGCTGATCTGGACCGATCCCGGTATCTATCCTTTCATAACAAACTTCATTTCCCCTCAAACCCTCTAGTTTCAAACCTAGCATCCTCTTCAATTCCCGATAATCCTCCGAGGCGTCTGGGAAGAAGGTGGCCACGTGACCTTCTTAGTTGAACATGCGATTTGAGTACTACCAGTGGGTAGTTTCTCACTTGACATTATATCATGTCATTATGTATCACTCAGCCAATTTACTTGTTATATTACTGTAATATAGTTGTAAATATCAATAAATAAATAATTAAAAAAAAAAGTTTATGATGATTAACGGATGAATTAAAGGTTATATGTCCTTAATGTGATAAAAATGGCATTTTAAGGATATATGGAGGATTATTAAGTGATTATGAAGGACGTATGTATTTTTGGAGACATATAAAAGCACGGTACAAATAAACTCTTATCCTATTTCACATAAATATAATCCTATTTTATATAAATACACTTATTTTAATATGTATTCCATTTTATTTTCTGTTAAAGGTACACTTTAAATACATGCTGGAGAAGTATTACCATAGAACTTTATTCTTTTATTGCAAATCTTGTAAATGGAAGTAGATATTGAATCAGAAGGTCCTCATCTATCCTTCACATTTTTCAAGCTCATTTCACTTGGGAATTTCCAATAGATTGGAACATAACTTATGAATACTTTTAGGCAAAATGAATTAAAAAAAAATATTTTATATCGATGTAGAGATCAATAAATTCTTTGAATAAGCCTAAAAACCAAATTATATTTTTTCAAGCGCATGATTATTTACATCTTAAATAAAATGAATAATTTTTATCACATCTCTCTATTATGAAGTTCAATTTAATTACATTAGTTAATAGTAAAAAAGTCCAATTTAACTGTAAACACAAATAATCTTTTAGTATGAAGAGCTCTAAATATTTTTGTAGTATATAAATGCATTACGATATTATTGTGTATATTTTAACTTTTTTATTTGTTTCAACGGATTAAATATAAGGTTGGGAAAATTAATGAACTTAGAGAATAATGAAAAGAATTATTCTTTCAGTGATTCTTCTTGAAGAATAACATTAGTAATCTATTCATAACTGACTGGTGTTTTTGCCAGTGACATCGAAATTGTGACTTGACAAAGAATCCTTCATAAAATGTAGCCGAATTCATTAGAAATTCCTGAGTTACGCGCGCTGGAGAAGTTCAAGTTAAAATTAGAGAACTCAAAAGAAAGTTCAGGCGACACAATTATGCCCCACAAAGTTTCACCTCTAAATTCAGGAAATTGGAGATTTTAGATTCTCGATCACTCGGTATAATTTAAATCAAATACAAATAAATCCTAATTTATCTTGAATAATACTAGAACCCTATCATTCATTAGGACTCCAGCTACCCCCCAGCCCATCCTCATCTCTACCTTAAAATGCGCCTAGTGCAGCAAAAGAGATTCCGTCAATTCTATTTCTCCTTACAAATATCAATTTCTAAAAAAATAAATAAGCCAAGTGATTAAGAAAACCAATGCAGACCTTTTATATCTAAAGAAGCTGACCTTATAAATATAAATTGGTCAGGAAGGATGTCAAAGAAATTATTTCTTAAATAGTGATGAACAGAGAAATAATCAATGGTTTTTATTTGCATAAATGTTTATTTTTATATTTTGTATATAGTCTGCTAACAGCTTCGGATGGTACCTGTGAGATCTACCGACCCTCCAAGGGGTCACCCAGCTTCTATTAAGTAAGAACCATAAATTTGGGGGAAAACCTTGCAAACCTTTAAGTTGAGCGTGATCTCGGAACATCACACCGCTGAAATACTGTCCTAGAAACAGTGCAGTCTCTACTGAACCCAAACCAATCAAGGATTGTATTGGTACAGTTTTAAAAAATATATATTCCTGATGAGCGTTTTGGGTTTCGGAGATGACGTAATCTATATTACTTAATATTGGTAATAAAAAAGTCTCTTTTCCTAAAATTATTTCGGTAAAAGGGTATTAAGGCAAGGGGCTTCCATTGTCGCTAAGCCTTCTTTTACAGTTCCAATTTCCCCAGAAGTATATTTCTCTTTAATCCCGTTACCCGTTTATTAATCCTAAAATTATAATAAAATGTATAAAAATGAAACTATTGTTATTTTTATAATAGTTTTCTCTATTCCAATTATTTCTTTTTTAAATATTGTACCTTGCCTACACAGCCCTCAAGAAGACCTCAACCATTTCTACATCAGTATTCACAGAATAAGTGAGGTTACATATCATAATATTATAATATATATGGAGAAGAAAAGGATCCTAGGGGAAGTAAAAACATTTTCCTTGAATAGTGATGAACTATTTGTCATAAATCTTCTTTTCTTTGAAGGATTTCTTCAGGGCTGATTGGACAATACACAAGGATATTTAAAACATAAATAGTCGGAATAAAAAAAATAAAATATAGAAATGAACTTATTGGAATAAACAAGATATGCAAGTAAAATTAATTTTTATTAAAGAATAAAATAAAGGAACTTTTTGGTAATTATTCCGCAGGTTGTTGCTTCGCTTTAAGTCAAAACAAGTTATAACTTTTCATTCTCTTTTCCATACTAAAATTCACGATAATTGGAATTTGGAGAAAATATTAAAAATGAAACGAATAAACAGTTAAAACTTGTAAATCAACTCGAAGTGACAACCTGCAGAATAGACAACGATTTTTAAAATTTTGTACAAAAAAAACATTCTTCTTGCCTATTCAGCTCTGAAGAAGACCTGCAAAGAAGGACGAAACGTCGGTATCTAATACCTTGTTTTTCACTATTTAAAGAATAGTTACTTTGACATCCATCCGGTCCATTTTCTTCCTCAATTTTAGCAGTTGTCCATCATGACATTTACATTAGGAGGGATTTTGCCTAAAATTTAACATCAAAAATATCGCAAATGTTTCTTTTATGTCCTTTCAAGGTTGTAAAATTGATTGATTGAGTACGCTTTGACTCATTTCACTCTTAGGATTGGTATTAGCTGCAGTAATAGCCTACTTTTCTTTGACACCGGCGGCCGACAGTGGTGGCGACAAGAATGACAAGTGAACCAGAGAGCCTTTGAGCCAGTACAGGGCCTGTAGTTTAATTGGGTTTCCTATTGGCCCCCTTCTTCCCTCACTCCTCACCATCTAGCCTATTGTTCTGGCTAGTTTAATGGCTAGAGTCTACTTTGACGTTGTTTGACTTCAAAGTTACTTTAATTACTACCATGATAAAGGCTCATTGAGTTTGATTGCCCTAGGATTTTACTGAATTGATGAAAGCTTTCTTTCTTAACTCGTTTTCCTGAAGGGAAATCATCCTAATCTGTATAACGCGTATTCATCTATGGTATTCCAGTTTTCTTGACTACTCTGTCGAATACTCGAATGCGATTTTTTCAACAGTTCAAAAAGTCTTTCCCTTAGAATAGAAAACAAACTTTATTCTGGGACTGAGTCCCTTTAGAATAACAATCATGAACAACAAAAAAATAAACATAATATACACCTGGCTAGAAGGCTATATAATAACACGAATCATGAAGTAATCAAGAGTGACAAAAACATAATACAAATAGAAATAGAATTAAAAAAAAAAAAGTACAAAACTTGCCAGGATTTCAACTAATTGTCGAAAATAAATATATTATTATTAACAAAATAATTATAAGCAAAATTAATACACTAGTTAATAACGAAATTACTAAATAAAATAAATGAATGGGATAGCATGCAATAAAGTATTTACAAAGTCTTTATCTTCTTCTGATTACATAAGAAACCAGATCGAGTATTCATTAGTTATTTACTCAAGCGGACGATTGGCCTGCCTAGAGTGCGTCTTTTTGGGGAGATGTTGGAAAAACAGGGATTTAAATGAAGCCAGTGAAAAAGCATGGCGCATGGAAAGGGGGAGTTTCACACAGTGGTGGAGCGGGCGAGGAAGGAACACTCGAATGCCATGGCTATGTGGGATGGAATCAAGAAATCGGAAAGACGGATCTAGATTTGTGGTGCTGGACAGAGGATTTGAATTGGAGGAGACTGTAGATATATGAAGGGTGTTGCGAGTTCATGGATTGGTATAGAAAAGCACTTAGGAAATATTCTCTACGAATGAGAGAGAAGAGCCACTTTAACTCATCATAGTGATGTGACACACGGAATCGCCTCGGAGTGCCAAGGACAAATCTTAAAGCGCAGTTAATTATTCTTTTTAAGTGGCCCTCAAGCATTTTCGAATGGCCCCCGTATACCACACTGCAGTAGTCAAAAAGTGGGGGAAGATGAGGGATGATCCGAGAAGCTTCCGGGTAGATTGTGTAAGGAGATGCCTAGATCAATTCAGGAACTAATCGACCTCGGGATATTTGGGTGACATGGGGTTTCCAGGAAAGGTTTTGGTCAATAGTGATGCCTAGGTTTTTGACAGATTTAGTTGGAGTTGAACAAAGTTGGAGTTGAAACTGATGGGGTGGTCGTTTAGGATTAATGTTGGGAGAGTGGAGATGGTTGGTGGGGAGTTGGGACCTAGAACTATGCCCTGGGTTTTCATTATGTTCAATTCCAGTTTGTTCAGCTTTGCCCAGTCACTGATCATATCTAGGTCTTGCTGAATACTGGCGAACGCAAATGGTTGCTCAGAAGGAGGAAAGGAACTATATTTGGAAGACGTCAGCATATAGACGGTAGGGACAATAGTGAACAGAATTAGGAAGATCGTAGATATAACAGTTGAATAGGAGATGAGAGATGCTTGAGCCCTGTGCCACACCTGAGGATAGAGTGAGGAAAGAGGAAAGGGGTGGTTGGGCATGGAAACTGCTTGAGACCTGCCAGAGAGAAAGGATTGGAACCATCGAATAGAGTTGATGGAAAAGGAAAAGTCTAGTAGGATTACCACGGTTAGTTGTTTGTTGTCCATGACTTTATGTATGTCCGCAGAGATTTTGGTAAGGGCAGGTTGAGTGGAAAAACCAGGACGAAAGACTGATTGAAGCGGATCGAGAAGTTTGGCCTGTTCGAGAAAATTTTATATTTGGGACTGGACTATTCTTTCGAGAGGTGTGGAAAGGCTGGAAATTATGTGCATTATTATGTGTATCAGGTCGTTTCATATGAAATATCCGTTTTCAAGGGAAAGTTTTTTTTTAATATTGTGTTTTAAGTACCTACATCAAAGTCCTCTGTAGTTTATTATTATCTTTGAACGGTTGGCATGTTTCAATGTCCAAATTTATTTTTTCTATTTGATGCTTCTAGGATTCATATAGATGCTTATCCATAATTTATATATTATCACATTATTAGGTTGGTTGGTACTGCCCTAAAAGTAGGTGGGGATGTGTCAGCTTTGTATCACTGATTCTTAGCCCGCTTATTACGCTGCATTCTTTTGGCGTTAGGCCGTTTGGAGGGATCCAAGTTTTGTCTTTTATTTGACGGAGGTGGTTTAGCGGAAGGCTCTCCAACTCTTCAACCCGATTTTTTTAAATTATATTGCTTGTCACCTTCAGCTATTCCGAAAAATGATGAATCTGAACAAGAAACGTCATCACATGTTGCAGCTGCTTTAGCCCCGCATGGTTATTACTATTATTGTTATCATGAGAAGCGAGGGATGGTTGACTGGATGATAGATGTAAGGAAGAAAATAGTTGGGGGTGCAGTCAAATAAAACACTAAATAAGTGGTTACTTATTTTAATTACGTGCGTCAGCCTCGTTCGCTGGGACAGCCCTGAAGATGACCCACAAAGTGGGTCGAAACGTCGGCACGTAATTAAAATAAGTAACCACTTATTTAGTGTTTTATTTGACTGCACCCCCAACTATTTTCTTCCTTACTTATATTATTGTTATCGTTATTAACGGTTATTTAGTAAAACAATTTTATGAAATCAAAATATTTACCTTCACTTTATATACATTTTTCCAACTTTAAATCAAATTCCAATCCTAGACCCGGAAAATTGCTGGTTTTGTGATGAAATATATTCTGAAAATGCGATTTTGAATTGAAGATCATCTTCAGAAATTTTACTCTTAAGAATGTTATATGAATTTCTGAACAGATGGAAGCCTATATAAGTCTGGCGACCAAGGTGAGTCTGGGAGGACTTCGTAACCCTGCTAGCTTAAATCGACTAAATGCCTGGTCACAATCCTCAGGTCTTGAATTCTCTACAGAGAAAACTAAGTATGAAACTAAGTGTTCACTTCATCCGAAAAAGACGAACACTACCGTCCCCCGAACTTACTCTAGGAGAAACACCTCTGCCATACGTCGAACGATGCAAATTTTTAGGGCTGTTATTAGACGACTATCGTGGACTATCCATATTAATAATCTTAAAGAAAAATGTCTTTCCAAAATTAAAATCTTAAAAGTCCTGTGTAGAACATCATGGAGAGCAGACAGGTCAACGATGCTAAGAATATATAAGGCGTTGATCAGCTCCAACCTAGACTATAGGAGCTTTGTATATGCTCAGCTCGCTTCCAAAACTTAGCCAAACTCGATACCATCCACAATACAGGAATCCGCATTGCCACTGGTGCGTTTAGGACAAGCCCAATTGCTGAGTCAATACAATACAATACAAGTATATGTGCTGAGTCAGGGGTCCCACCACTTTTATTCAGGCGTCAAAAGCCAGCAATTAACTACCTGTCCCGACTATACTTGTAACCCTCACACTCAGCCTATAAGTTTATTTTTCGACCCAAATTCTCCAGACAGTTCCTACAGACAACAAATGCAACGTTACCCATCGCAGAAAGATTTTTTTTCGCTATCAATGAATTTTTTTATTCTCTTTATTTCCAGATCGGCTATTCCTAGCCTTACATGGTTTTTTTAATAATGAATTTTAAGATTTAACACATAGTGAAAGTGTGGGTTTCGTCTCATGCAAGAGACACCCCTAACTGTAGATTATCAGATTATTTACAGAGAAGATGTAAATATATAATCGAGTTTTTTCATATAAAAGAATGATAGTAGTTTGAATATAAAACAAGTAAATAAGTAAACAAAATTAAAATTAATGTAATAATAAACAGAGCTATAGTACTATAAAACGGAAAACTGAAAAAAACAGGATTATATTACATTTTGTTGAAACGATTGGTGAGAAACGTTATCTATTGAGATCACATCCGAATATCTTTCAAGAGTCTAGGTTTTAGTCTTGGGAATGAAATAGGTTTGCCTATGTTGAATGCTACAGCTCCTTGGACTGCTGGTAATCCGGTCTTAAATCTGCTGTAACGTTTTTTAATAAAAATGAATTAAAAGCAATAAACGTTAATATTCCAGATATGAACACACCTCCGTGAACTTACAAACCTCCAAAAAATATACCTTCAGCTCCCCCAATTCCGCAAACAAAATACAACTCCTTTACAATATCAGGAAATATACCAGCAGCTCATCCATACCCTACCAAATCATATAGCTATATATACTGATGAATCGAAGTCAGATAGATCAACAGGATCTGCCTTTGTTGCCCCAAATTCAACATTTTCCTATGATCATATTTGATAGAAAACTGCGGAATGTTCTATTAATTGTTGTAATTATTACCTCAAAATAGAGGATTAATATCAGATCATTGCAACCTGTAAAAATATAAATAGTTAACACCAGTTCACTAATTCCACCTCGAATTTTAAAAATAATAAAAAACGGACATTTCATGTGTAATGACCGAATATATATGTCAGAGAGAGAAAGACATTTTTTTTTCAATTCGTATACCTTAGATTCAGAAGTAAACTAGAGCATGTAAAATTTTTTTTTGGGGGGGGGGGGTTAGAGGAATACTTTCTTAGCAATGCTGTAAATGCCTATTTTATTTATTTATAAGTTGCATAATTAATTTATAATTTAAATTCAGGTCGGTTTAATTTCAAAGTTGGTTAATTTGCAACAAAAATAAAATTAAACTTCAACACGGTTAGTTCCTCAAGTTGCCAGTATGTCTATATCGGTTTTGAAACTAAGATATCTTTATTAAAAAATACACTTTTTTGCAGAGAAATTGTTAACGATTTACCCTTGGTTTATTAAATTATTCAGTTATGCTACTTCTGTGTGCGTATTTAGAGGTTAATTGAATGATGTCCCCAGGGAACTAATGAGGGGATTCATTTGTGTAGTGTAGAGGCTGGTAATTCCTTGCGTCCTAATTCTTTTGTTAACTTTACAAATATTGGCTTCGTTATGAGCGGAAGGGAGCAGGGCTGTTTCTTCTTGTACTCTTTTAGCGTCGTGCTTTCTCTTTATATTAATTCATTGCACCTTATTTTGTCTTCGTTAATTAATGAAGTGACCTAGTTTGTGTCGCTGAAGTAAAGTGAATGCTGCGTATAACGGCCTTGAGATCCCGTAGCTGTCTCTGTGTTTCGGAACTATGTCATTTGATAAATAAGTAAACAGATTTACAAGTTAGACATTTATTTCAATTTTATCTTCCATAAAGTTATTATTATGTTCAGATTGTAATAGAATAATTGTAAATGTAGAACCATCTGAGGCGTAGTAGTTAGAATAACAACATTCTATGTCCAGAATGGCGTGTTCACAGTCCGGCTGGTGGTTCCAGATTTTTTTTAAGAGAGTTAAAAAGTGTCCTGCCGTCCTTCGGAAGGGACGTATAATGGAAATCCCGAGTCTATGCGGTGTCAGGTTCTCGTTAAAGACATATATATTCTTACTATACCTGGGTAGGTAATTTTTGGGGCTCCCACTATCTGATTCGGCAATAGCAACATAAAGTGACGTTAAATATTGTTATCATCGGTTGTTATTCTTAGTTGAATAAGGTTTTTTTTTCTTTTCAGTTTAATGCAGAACATAAAGGGTAATATAGCTGAGTTACTATATCGAAGGTCCCAGGTTCAAAGCCCGCTATGGCACATAAATTATTTAATCTACCAACATCAATAATTGGGGCCTGTGAGCTATACAAACCCTTCTGGGGTTATACCATCCTCTATAAACTTTGAAACATTAATTGCCGTAAAAACCTGACAGTAATCTCGGTCAAATCACTTTCCTACACAACCGTTGCCTCAGAAACAGTACATTCTTGGCCATACCCTATTATTTAAAGTAATTTTATTGAATGACATTGTATCTTACTTTTTTTGTTATCACTATCCACGATAAACGAGTAAATATTAATGAAAAGTCTTTAAAATAATGTTTTCTTACTTTTAGTTATATTTTCTTGTAGTTCATTTCTACTTTCAAACCATAACTTAAATTGTCGTTATGATCAAAATTATGGAATATTTTACCTCTCCTATGTCACACTCACTCGATTGAGTTAACTATATATATATAGTTGTTTTGAGTACAGTAACATAGTACTCAATTAAAAAAAAAAAAATTGTCTTAGTACGGAAATTATCAGATTTGTTTTCCGGCGGTTAAGAAGCAACATACTAAGCTTACAAAGATTACTAAGATTTTAATGTTGAAACCAAAAACAAGTAAGGGACAATAAACCTTTAAGTTTTATGGCACCACTTCATGCCAAAAATGATTACAACATATAACCAAACCGAGTTAAGTTTGTCTTTTAAATCCTGTAAGAATATATTTTTACAAAAAGATTAATTATTAATTTTCTAATTAGTTGGATATAAAACCAGTTTAGTTGGTAGACATTTATTCCGCTTAATTTGCTAAAGGGGTTAAGTTCCACGGTATAGTTCTTGAATGGAATCGGGAAAAAAAGTCGGGTGATAAAAAGTTAATTTAGAATGAATTTTTATATCGAGGGTCGACCTCTGTGCCAAAGAAGTTTTACATCCCCAATATATTGCTTCAAGCTTTTTTTTTAAAGAAGGGTCAAAATAATTAATTTTTTATGAGATCTTCAACTGTATGGTATATGTAAAACCGTCTATCGATTTCGGAATGTCGACAGATATTCAATAGCGAATATTCTAGAAGTTTGAATATGATTTTAATTTCATCAAAGGTTATAAGAAAAAAATAGTTATCTCAACCTATAAAATAACTGTTACCGACAAGAAATTAACATATAACCGTCATTTACTACAATTGATTTATTACCTAAATTATATTATTACCTCGATATTTGTTTGCTATAACTAAAATCACGAAATCATCCAATTCTTTCTATTATAGATATTGGGGTACATGGGGTCTGATCCAATGAATAAATTAATTATTAATTATTGCTGTAACAATAATTAAACATATTTATATGTGAGCATTAATATGTAATTATATATCTATTAATATAAATTAGTTAGTATATGCTAATGCTTCATCAATTGAATATGTAATGTTGCTTAATAATAGGTTGTGGAAAAAGAAATCCATTATTTTCTCGGTAGATAGCTGTAGTGATCGATGTCTGGTAAAGCATCGGCCAAACAATAGCAAGATTAGGCTAGTTGTCAAGGTGACATTTCACACTAAAAAAATCTTTGGCTGTTTTTTGTTTGTTCCATTTAGTTTTGAGTAACCGGGTGTTAAAAATGGACGTGAACAAAGAGAAAATTCGGAATTTTACAGTTTTTCTTTCATAAAGGCGAAAATGCAATTCAGGCCGCTAAAATTGTGAATAGTGTTTATGGTGCCGATACTGTAACAGCTAATTACGTGCAGTTTTGGTTTCGTCGATCCCGTTCAGGCATTTATGATGTTAAAGGTGCACCTCGCACAGGCAGGCCCGTCGTCGAAAGTGTCGATAAAATCACAGAAATAATCGAAGGTGACCGGCGTGTGAGTAGTCGTAGCATCGCCCAGGAGCTAACAATTGAGCATAAAACAGTTTAAAACCATTTGCGCAAAGCAGGATTCAAAAAGAATCTCGATGTTTGGCTACCACACCAAAAAACATGATGGATCGAATTTCCATCAGCGAAGCCTTGGACTAACGGAATGAAATCGACCCATTTCTTAAACGGATGGTGACTGGGGATGAAAAATGGGTCACATATGACAATATTGTGTGAAAATTATCGTGGTCAAAGCGTGGTGAAGCAGCTCAAACGGTGGCCAAACCAGGACTAACGACCAGGAAAGTTCTACTGTGTATTTGGTGGGACTTGAAAGGAATCATTTATTATGAGTTGCTTCCGTATGACCAACCACTAAATTCAGATCTGTACTGTCAACAACTGGACCGTTTGAAGTTAGCGATTGACCAGAAACGGGCAGAATTGGCCAACAGAAGAGGTGTGTTAATTTTAATTTCTTTTACTCTATTATTTTCATATTGTCTTGTTCTTCTTTTTTTACTTCCTTCTTGTACCTTTCAGTGTGGAAGAGCCTCAACTTATCTCATCCATTCCTCCCTCTCCCTTGTGCGAGTTGTCTCATTTGAGCAAGATTTTCTCCCAAATTGCAGATATATTCATTGTAGGCAATCCTGGGTCTTGAGCCAGTAGGTCTGGCCTCCATTATCTTCCGTGGGTCCCGGTCCTAACTGCATACGTGTCCGAACCATCTCAGTTATCGCTTGTGCAAGGTATCCATTAATGCAGCGAAATCTAGTTCTTCTCTAATTCTTTTATTCCTTACACAGTCTCTTCTAGTTTTATCAGCTACTCTGCGTAGGTATTTCGTTTCTACCTCAGTGAATCGGCTGATGTTCTTATCACTAGCAACCCAACTCTCACTTCCATACATCAGGGTGGAAAGAAATATCGCTTTAAAACTATGGACATTGACTTGATTACTTACTTCACGTTTACCTACAATGGTGTTACAAATATGGTAATATACCTCATTTGCTTTCCTTATTCTGCTTCAAATTTCCTGCTCTATCTTTCACACCTTGCTAATAATTGCTAAGTAGGTATAATCGTTAGCATTTTCCAATATTTCTCCTCCACAATAAAATCTCTCTTTTCTTGCATCTTCCCTGGAAACAATGAGTACTTTGCTCTTGGAAGTATTTATCTTCGTGCCTTTCCGCAAAAGCTGCTCCTGCCATTCAGGTATCGCTTGTTGCATTTTCTTTTGTGTAAGCAAGTAGCACAATGTCTTCAGCGAATTAGTAGCATTTTGGGAGAATTGTCCTGAGATTCCACTTTCCTATCCTTGTCCAGTGTGTCCTTCTTTTACAAATCTTATGGATCTCATCCGTCAGAATTACGAAGCTATCAAGCGTTCCATTTGGAATGGTTTAGATGCTTGACCGTTAACACGTATTATACCTTTATACCTTTTGGTTCTTGATACGTTGACTTTGTAGCATCTATTAGATTTCCAGGGACATGCTTTAGATGAAGAGATTTCCATAAATGTTTCCTAGGAACAGAATTAAAAGCTGCTTGTAGGCCTAAAAATGCAAGATTCCTGTCTCTCTCCTACGTCTTTTCAAAAAATTTTCTCAACACGAAAATATTATCCTGTGTTTGTCTTCCTGGACGGAACCCAGCTTGTTCCTCCTCCAAGTCACCCTCTACTATTTCTCTCAGCCTGTATTGGAGGATCGACGTATACATTTTGTAGACTACTGAAGAGAGACATATCGGCCTGTAGTTCTGCATTTGCTTTGCTCCCCCCTCTTATAAATAGGAGGGGGGAGCAAAGCGATTTATTTCCCATTAACAATCTAAGCGATTTAAGCATAAAATTTATTTCCCAATCCTTTTGTATCCTCTTGTGGTCCCATACCTTCTGAAATAAAATCTGAAGAACTTTCGCCATCTCTTGTTCTCCATATTTAATCATTTCTATTGAGATTTGCTCATATCCCGCAACTTTGCCAGTCTTAATATTTTCCATTGCCCTTTCTACTTCTTCTTCCCTTATACTATCATTTTCATTTTCCTGCATTTCCTCAGTCACCAAATTAATGGTCTCTGGCAATTTTTCGGAAAAAACGTTTTCAAAATGCCTTTTTCATCTATCAAGGATCTCTTCTGACTTGGTAAGTTGTAGTTGTAGTTGTTTATTTAACGTCACTTTATGCTGCTATGGCTAATCTGACGATGCTACAGTGGAAGCTCTAAATTTTGCCTACACAGGTTTAATAAGGATAGGGATTTTTAACGAGTACCTGACATCGTACAGGCTCTTGACCCCCGTTTAACGACCCTTCCGAAGTAAGTATTTCACCGTTCTCCTTCATGATATTTCTTATGTTCTTGACTTTGGTAGTCCTCCAAAATATTTTATTATTATCATAATAGTCCTTGTTTAGAGATTTCCCAAATTCCTTCCAAGACTTTTTCTTCGCTTCACAAACAATAATCTTAGCCTTTTTTTAATTTTTTAAGGAAGTTTTTAGTCGTGCGAGCCGCCTGATATGTTTCCCAGGCCTCTTTCTTACTTTTCACAGCTGCTTTAACTTTTTGGTTTCACCATTCAGAGCGTTTTCCTTTATTACTTATTTTCTTCAATCCACAAACACTATTTGAAGTTGCTAGGAGTATTTCTTTCAGCTTGTTCCATAATTCAAGTCCCATTTCCAAAACGATGCTTCTTAATCTTTCTTCAAGCAGAAATTTGCCATCGCTGATTCCCAGGATATCAATCTTGGATCTGAGCATTTCCTCAACAAGCTCTACTTCATTTCCATTTAGCGTCTTTAAATTACATGTTGCTAAACGTAAGTCCTTGATCGCGCCACGTCGTTTCCGTTTTGACAATCCATTTTTACCGAGGCTTCCATTTCTTCTCTGAATCATCTTACTCCTTTACGGGTAATTGGCCCAGCAAAAAAGATTCCCAAAAAAGACTTTGGGATAACTAGCCCTCTGTTCCCCAGAAGGAAGGGTTGGAGTATGGATAAGGAGGAGAGGGAATAAAGTTTTGGTAGAAAGGATTTTTTGGACTGGTCATGTTTCCCCTGGGATATATGACGATGGGGATAACAAGAGCTCGCGTGGGCAGGGTAGCTAGGTCCCTGAAGTAGATCTGTTCCTCACTGAATGCATGAAGAAGGATATACCCGCTTCCCGGTATAAATTGTCATTGGAGGTCATTCGCAATTTTTCTTTTTTGTAAATTTAATAGTATTAATTAACTCTATATAATTACATTATACTCATAATAGCCCCCATTAGTGACATAATAGCTTATAATATATTATATTAATTCGTTTATTGTAATTACAGCTTATCCCTATAATTCTTTTTTCACGTAACGCCCTTTTAAGACCACGAATATCATTACTTTTCTTTTATCATTTTTGTTTTTTTGTTCTCCTAGTATTTTATCATCATTTCTGGGCGCCTTTGATTTGTTTCTTTCGATCACGCAGTACCCTTCCATTTTCATTATTTTCCACAAAAAAATTGATTTCTTTTAATTTATTTCAGTATTGTTATCTATCTAGGCAGTCTTTGCAAGTTATTTTTAATTTTTCTCCTTCCTCTCTCATTTGTTTGATATACCCTCATACGCTAGTATTCACAGATATTGTCAAATATTTTCTTGTTAAGTCTCCCATGGCTCTAGCGTGGTCATACCGTGTGCCCGCAGAATCCTGGTCTTGTTTCGGTTTCCAGGTCTTTCATCTCCCTGCATATTTCCTTAGCCTTCCTGTAATAAATAAAGATTTTATTATTATTATTATTCAAAACATTGATTTAAATCTAAATTTTTTATAGATTTAATATATATATATATATATATGGAAATATATATGGAAATTAAGAATTAAAAAGAAACTCCTACATTGTCCCTAGGTGAATGATTCGCGTACATAGTTTATAGAAATAATTCTGTATAGGTTTGAGGAATTTTCCTTTTAAGGCATCATATTTATGAATATAACAAAATTATTTATTATTAATAAATTCCGTAATAAGTTTGTCTAATTTGAGTGCTCTTTAGATTGGCTTTGGGAGGCGGTTCGTGACACCGCAACATTTTAGCCCGAGCCCCGCATGGGAAAATTGTAGTTAAAATATTCATGTGGTCGCCCAACAAAAGCAATTTGACGGGCTTCTCTCGGGGTCAGATGGAAGCCTTCCTTCTTTAATATTGCCAGTTCAAGAATCTCATCTTATCGGAAAACTGATGTTAGAACTTATCTCTTCAACATGTATATGCTGGAAATATGTAGGGATAATAAAAAAAAACATGATAAATATATAATTAATGTTTTAGTTTTGACTAATGAAAATATTAGTGTACATTATCGATCAGCTATCGTTTTTAATTACTCTCTCTCTCTCTCACACTCTCTCTCTCTCTCTCTCTCCATATATATATATATATATATATATATATATATATATATATATATATATATATATATATATATAGAATAGAATAGAATAGAATAGAAAAGTAACTTTATTCTGTCTGTTTATTTATTATTAAGTCACTTTAGAATAACAGATATGAACAGGAAAAAATCATAATATTTATCTGGCCAGAAGGCTAAATGTTACAAACCATAAAGCGTGTAAAAAATGACAGAAAACAATAAAAAATTAAATATATAAACAAAAATAATAGTAAGTAAATAAACAGTACAGATCTTGACAAGATATTAAGCAATTAAAAAGAATAGATAAATCCACAGCTTTTGTTAGATGCATGAGCTAGCATGCAATAAGTTCTTTACATGATGCACAGCTTTTCAAAAAGCAAAATTAAAAGAACTAAATAACACAATGAGTTATTCTATACATTACATTCTAAGCAAATGACTAACCTGATAGAGAGTATCCTTTTGGGAAGCTAGGAGGTGTTGAAAAAGCAAGGATTTGAATAATGATAGAGAGGGAGTATGACGGATATTTGGAGGGATTGAGTTCCACACTGTGGTGGAGAGGGCGAGAAAGGAACGTTCGAATGCTACAGTTCTGTGTGAACGTATTTGGAGATCAGAAAGGCGGGATCTTATTTTGAACTGAAGGCATTGAACTGAGGATTTTAATTGGAGGAGACTGTAGATATATGAAGGGTGTTGAGAGTGAATGGATTGGTATAAGAATGAACAGAGAAAATATTGTCTTCGGAAGGGAGGGAAGAGCCACTTTAACTCACCATACAGGTGGGAGACGCGCGATCGCTTCGGAGTACCATGCACAAATCTTAGAGAGCAGTTTATTATTCTCTTTAGTCTGTCTTCGAGCATTTTAGAGAGACCTCCATAAACCACGTTACAATAGTCAAAGTGGGGGAAGATGAGAGAAGATACGAGAAGCTTACGGGAAGATTGTGTAAGGAGATAACGAGAACGATGGAACAACTTCAGGGAACTAATTGACCGTCGGGATATCTGGGCGATGTGGGATTTCCAAGAAAGGTTTTGGTCGATGGTGATGCCTAGGTTTTTCACAGAGGAGGAGATCGTGATAGGATGATCGTTTAGGAGTATATATATATATATATATATATATATATATATATATATATATATATATATATATATATATATATATATATAATACTGTGTGAGTGTAACAGACTTATTAGCATTAATAAAAGACATTGACTTTGATCAACTGTACAACAAAAAAAGGGCAATTGACTAAGTAGTTACATAAATTTCAATGTTATTTATTGTAACTTATTTATACTTCAATTTATAGAACTACGTTAAAATACATGAAGTATATGTATGAGCTATTATACATTGTTATTATTACAATATAAATAAATTAAAAGTAGATCAAATTACTAATACTATTAGAATAAAATTAACATTAAATTTGTAATCATAAATTATAATATTGAAATAAAAGTAAAAAAAAATTCAAATGTAAAAAAAAAATGTTTATAGTGATTATTTTTAAATATTTTTGTTTTGAAGACAAAAAAGATTTTCCCTGGCCGGGATTCGAACCCGGATCGTCTGTTGCAGTGCACTAAACCACTGTGCTACTAATCAAACCACTGTGGTCGTATTCAAATCAGACAAAACAGATTCTTCCCCGTGTATACATCACAAAAATTGCGGGAACACGAGGATATAGGATCGGTGAAGAGAACGGATTTGTCTGACTTGGATACGACCCCTGGTAATTCAGTGGTTTTGAGCACTGCAACGGAGACGCAGACGACCTGGGTTCGAATCCTGGCCAGGGTAAATCTTTTCTCTTCAAAACAAAAATATTTAAAAATAATCACTTTCAAAATATTAATTTATTTATTTTACATTTGAATTTTTTTTACTTTTATTTCAATTTTATAGTTTATGATTACATATTTAATGTTAATTTTATTCTAATATTATTAATAATTTAATCCACTTTTAATTTATTTATATTGTAATAATAACAATGTATAATAGCTTATACTTATACTTCACAGGTATAATTTTAACGTAGTTCTATACATTGAACTGTTAATGTAAAAATCACATGTATTGCCATTTAATATGCGTAAGGAGAAAAATAGAAAAAAATATGTTTATTATTTTGAAGAGAAAAGATTTGTCCTGGCCGGGATTCGAACCAGTGCCCTCCGCATCTCTAGCGCGGTACTCAAACAATTAAACACCAGAGCTGAAAAACCTCGCCAAAAAATCGCGGCCAGGACAAATCTTTTCTATTCAAAATAAAAATATTAAAATAATCAAAAAAATGAAATAATGAATATAAAATAGACGTAAATCAACCAGATCCCAATTAAAGTAATGTTAAATGAACATTCTTTCCCCATATGTACATCGCCAAAATTGCGAGTGCTGGGGACGGGAGATCGGTGAGGAAAATGGATTTGTTTGGCCTGATTACGAGCCCTGGTAGCTTAGTTGGTAGAGTACTGCTGGAGATGCGGAGGACCCGGCTTCGAATCCCGGCCAGGACAAATCTTTTCTCTCCAAAATAAAAATATTTAAATAATCACAAAAAAGAAAAAATGTATAAATAAAAAAATATATGTAAATATAGATTAGACTCCCATTAGATTTTTCATAGATGAATATTTTGCAAGTAAGTCTCTACAATTGGAAACAGGACAGAATTTAAAATCTAATAAGAGGGCATGAGCTATTTACATAGTTTGCTATAATTTACGTTTAGGTTCGAATAGTTTGTGACTATTAAATCGGTCTCACAGTAGACAAAAGTATACCTAAAGATGACGTCATGTAAACACTGAACCGAAGCTTGTTAATGCACTTTCTACGCATGCTTATATTATTTTTGTTTTTTTATGTTACAATCAGTATATAAAAAATTAATATTTACACTGTACTTTTAAATTAATTCATGTTTGAGTCGTTCAGTTTTAAATTAAAATTCTCCAAATTTAAAATTAATTTGGCACATTTTTAGATATTTAGGACAGACATTCATTAAGCTCTCGAAATTTCAGTTTCAAATCGGACTAAAAATATGATAAACAAACTATAAATCTAAAGTGTTAGACAAACTTGCTTGGCTCACATAGGGAACAATGTGAAAAAGTCAATTTTTGAAATTTCCTAATTATCTGTTTTTGATCTTGAACGTATCATTTAAAGTATACTCAATTGTAATATGTATTGTTATATAATTTTATGTTCAACCTTGATAGTTTACAACAAAAAAAAAAAAAACTTTCTTTTGTGTCAGAGTTTTTCCCCTTCAAAATCTCGTAAGGTGGTCAGGCATTAGCTTTTTCGCTGCTTTTCTTTAATCCTCATCCTTTTTAGACTCAGACTGGAGTAAGCTTTGTGTCTTTGTCTTTCCAGTGACTTAGCAACTTATTTCGGGAGTTAACGCTCCAAAGTACTTCAACTTAGCCTTGGTTAAGTGTCTAATGAGTTATAAGTTGAAACATAAATGATAATAGAAATAAACATTTTTCATTCAATAGGATGTAATCGTTTATTCATTTATGTTTTAAGAAGCTCAAACCTCAATTAAGGTATTTTCATCCTCTGTGTAGATTTTTTTTTCTGAAAAGAATATATTTTGGAGACATAATCTGGATCCTTTTATTCGATTAATTTGAACTGTATTATACTATTATAGTGGAAGCGGAGAATCTCAGAGCCTCGTAACTGAAAAACCTTCTTCTCATTCAATATTTATATAATAAACGCTGTTATATAATAACGCCAACAATTATAACCTCCGTTCGCACTAAGTCTAAAAAAATAATAATTATCTCTCAATCGGTTATGGCATGAAAAAACTTTATCCCAATAAAAAAAAATGCAATCTTTATTTTATATATACTGTTCAACAGCATCAAAAAATTGCTGAAGTGATTCTGAAATTATATAGAGCGTGTACATAATGAAGTTATATTAATTTATTAACTATTGGATAAAGTAATCATTATAATCATAATAAAATAAGTTGTGAACAAGTGGGAATATGAATGACGTCAGGCCTATATCAGATAAAAACAAATTCCCTGAAGAAGAAGGACAACCTTGAAAAGTTGATAAATTTCAAGGCATGAAAGATGAAATAATACCTATTATTTAATATTGTAAGGGATTTTTCAACTACATTATGATAATACAAGGCATCCTAGTAAATATTAAAGAATTTATGAATGAGAACCAAATTTCATAAAAAATAAAAAATGAATAAATAAAAAATGAATAAATAAAAATAAATAAATAAGCTAATGTATGCCTTGGATTTGAGAAACTAAATAGTGAATCATGTAAAACTGATCTAGTATAAAATATGAGTTAGATGATCGAGTAGAGTGTACCCTCATCGGGTTTCCTAAAGGCTTTTCTGGAAAAATGAAGAAAAAGGAACAGTTTATTCCGTGTGGGAAGAAAGGGGAAAATCCAAGAGTGAAGTTACCTCAGAATTTTCTTTCCACTTATGATAACTTCTATCTGGCAAATAAGGATTTAGTAAACTGTAATTTGTACAAGCAGATACGTTAACAGGGTTAAAACATCTTGAGAGACTGATTAAAGCAAATGTAGTATTTGTATTCATTTCAAAACATTAAATTTAACATAGTTCATTGATTACCACTAAACAACCATTCCCTTTCATTATCGCGAATACCTTTGGAAATATTTATAATTGTTAATTTCAAAGAGTATTTCTTCTTCAATAAAAAGTGCATGGAACAAGGAGAGTTGGAAGACCGAGGCTCCGATGGGCGGATGGTGTGGCTGGGGACGCTCGGATCATCTTACGCATCCGTAACTGGAGAGCAGCAGATATGAACAGAGATGACTGGCGGTTATTTTGCGGCCTGCCTTGTCCCCACATGGGATGTAGAGCCATCTATGTATGTGTGTATGTATGTACCATTTAAGTTTCAACCATTCCAAAAAGTCCCATCAAATTACCTTTACCTTTCGCCGAAAACCCATGACTTCCTGTCCTACTGTATCCTTTAGTACTCCACTTATCCCTGTTGAACAGATCCGCTAGCTAGGACTCAACTTAGACAAACGTCTTACTTGGAACCCTCGCACAAGACTGAAAAGACAAGAAACAGCTAGACGCTTCCGACTACTTCAACACATACTAGAAAAACGCTCAAAGCTTCAGATCAATTACAAAAGACTTATTTATGTTACTGTTATAAGACCTATATGGACTTACGGAATTGAACTATGGGGCTCTACCAAACCATGAATTCCTCTCGTATTCAATCCTTGCAATCCAAAATCCTAAACGCTCCTTATTTTGTCACAAATAAAACCATCCATAATAACCTGAACGTTCCATATGTTACCGATTTAGCCCATTCCAGATGCCTATCATTCCATAATAAACTCCAAGCCCATCCAAACCCACTAGTTTCCATCCTTGGATCCAATTCCATCCCGGACAATCCTCCTAGGCGTCTGAAGAGAAGATGGCCTCGGGACCTTCTATAATAGAAATGTAATTAGAGTGCTGCCAGTGGGTAGTGGCCTCTACATGCCCTTTCATGTATTTATTTATTCATACAGCCCTTGTACTAGATGTATATATTACAGTTGTACAATTCAATAAAATAATTTAAAAAAAAAAAAAGTTTCAACTTATTATTTATTAGACACCTAACAAAGGTTAAGTTGAAGTGCTTAACAGCGTTAGTTCCCAAAAGTAAGTCGCTTAGCCACTGAAAGTATGAAGACACAAAGATTACACGAGTCGGGGGATAAAAAGGATTAAGATTAAAGAAAAGCAGCCAAAATACTGACCACCTTACCAGATATTGAAGGGGTAAACAACATTGACTCCAAAGATAGTATTTGGTATTATTGTAAACTTTCAAGCATGAAAAAAAAATTATACTAACACTCATAACAATATTTATTACAAATGAGTTCGTTGTAAATGAGGCATTCGTGATCAAAAATATTCGCATCATAGCTTATATACTTTTACTTATACACCTCCAGTTCTAACTCATTTTTTTCTCAAAGAAAGTATTTTGTCATATTTAATGTAATTAATAAAGTAAGGTATTATGATTATAAGGCTATTGTAAGGAAATAGAGACCGTTATCCAAATTCAAATTGCTGGAGACATGACATGGTAATGGAGAGTCCTAATCCCCTGTCAGATAATACAAATAAACCCCCGAGGAAGCGAGCACTGATTGCGGATTATAGCCGAGAGGCAATTCATGCCCGGGTGCACCACAAACTGCTATTCCATCTGTTCCAGGTGCTTCGGCCGCCTCTACTTGCAGCCTATCATCTGACCCTAGCCAGCCAACTTGAGGTAAGAGTCTTACCACCTCTAGGGCCATTCAAGGAAATGGGTTCACTAGATCTTCGATATTCCCCCTTATGGAGTTTTTAAGTTGGAATATTTGGTAGTTGCAGGGAAAGGTTGAAAAACGAGATAAAAGTTCCATTCCAATAAAATATTCCATACTACCAAAAAAAGTACAACTTACCTCATGTGCAATTATTTGTATAAAATTTATTTACTCAATATACATCCAGCCAAACATTTGCTCATTAAAAATGCTATTACTTAAGACACTCTGCTACTTCACTATAGTTGAACGAAGATCTCTAAGTATGCCACCAAATACGAACATGGAAACACGTAATTTTAGTGTACTTTCTTAGCAGTTTAAACTTGGACACTCGGCAGCCCATGCTGCAAGAAACATTACCACGCGTTCGGGGAAGGGTGTTGTAAAGAATGGACCATTTACCTTCGGTTTGAGAAAATTTCAGCTGGTGACACAGATTAATTCATAAATAATTTATTTCTTCTTTCTACCCAGAAATGAAACCATCACATCCATAACATACTGCAGGGATATTGCCATATTGCAACAAACATACATCAGAAAACAACCTGCATTGGTAATCGGGAGAAACTTGTTCTCTTTTTTCAATAAATTATTTTTTAATACCGTCAAGTTCGAGAAATTGAAGATTTTGGATTGAAAAGTAGATTTAATTGAATACATACGTCATAAATAATAGTAAACATGAATATTACTCTATTTGTAAACCAACAACTTTTCTCGACTTTTCTCCATTTTAATCCAGTTATATTTATATGAATCGTGGAAAGACATCATCTTGAACCAGAAGTTCGCCATATTATTGTGAGAATGAGCAACGAAGGTCACCGGCAAGTTAATATCGCAGAGGCTGTTTCTCAGAGCGTTGTATACCAGGCTTCATCCCGACTCCCATAGATTGGGAATACCAACAGGATGAAATCATAAAAAGAGGAAAATCATAAAAACGAACTATGATATAATTTTGAAAATATCTTAAAATAAAGACCATTATGGAAACAAGAGATATTGAAGTCGAGGAAAATTTAATCTAAAAAAAGTACTTTATTAAGTAAAACAAAAAAATGAAAGAAATCATTTATTATGAGTAGCTTCCGTATAGTCAAACACTAAATTCAGATCTCTACTGTCAACAACTGGACCCTTTGAAAGTAACGATTGACCAGAAACGCCCAGAATTGGCCGACAGAAGAGGTTGTGCTCCATCAGGACAACGCTATGTCACACACGTCTGTAGTGAATCGCCACAAACTCCGGGAGCTTGGTTGGGAAGTTTTAATGCATCCACCATATAGTCCGGACCTAGCACCAAGCGATTACCACTTTTTTCTCGCATTACGCAACTTCCTGAGTGATATGAAATTGGGATCAAAAGAAGATTGTGAAATTCGATTACTAGAGTTTTTCTAGTCAAAAGACCAAGACTTCTATGAGAGAGGCATTATGAAGCTACCTTTAAAATGGCAACAAATTATAAAACAAAACGGTGCATATTTGACCCAAATCGGACAATCCGAAATATCTTAAATAAAGTTTTAATTTCATGCAAAAATAATGGATTTCTTTTCCCCCAACCTATTATATATAGTGTAATTGTTTTTTGAAATACTGCAGCTCCAACTAGTTTTAATGTTTGCTAATATATTCATACAATTTTTAAAATATTTCCCCTTTTTTATTTCTGCAGAGTTGTTGTATTGATGAGTTATTTTATAAGAAAGATATTCTGTTTTTTTATGATTATAGATCAGCATGCCGATCATAGACGTTATTATAGAGATATTTTTTTCAGGATTGGCGTTGTAATTCTTATCCTTATTCTATGTGAATTGCTTTTACATTTTCTGTCCTTAGTACTAGTTTTAGGGTTTATACTGATTATTAACCAGTTTTCATTAATAGAGAAATGTAGATCTATTGTATAGAGGGGCTTTTAAGCTTGTATAAAGAAAGAGATCTATTTTATTTTGGATGGTCAACAAAACAGAAAGAGTAAGAATTATACCGCCAATCCTGAAAAAAATCAGAGGTAAAAATATATCCTAACGTATATTATCGGTATGCTGTTCTACTATAATTAAAAAAAACAAAAAACAGAATACCTTCCATATAAAATAACTCATAAATATAAAATATTTCCGCAGTAAAATAAAGGGAATATATTTTAGAATTTTGATGTATATTAGCAAACTAGTTAATGCTGTGCTTTGTGCTGTACTTTACGAAAACCTCTATAATTAAAATAAAACTCCTAGTGTAATCCTCCAAACTTAAATGCAGATTGATCGATTATACTTACGAATCTGCTGACATCCTCTCAGTGAAATATACTGTTATAATACCCAAAACAATCGCCGCCAAACGCAACTCAGTAAGCGTTCATTAGAAACTTTTGGACAGATAAAGACAAAACAGTAAACTAATATATACCCTTAAGGGAAATTTATTACCCTCCAACTTTGCTTCTCTTTAAGTTTCTATCAGTTCTATAACAACAACGGAAAGCTGAGCAGTTGGCTCACAGGAAAAGAATGTGAGGGATGCTATTTTAGGCTAAGTTTAAAATCACGGAAACTGCATAGATAACGAATAAATCATTCAGTTTATATAATCACACATATTTTATCATTCGGACAAATGAATATTAAATTTTTCATTATCTGCACAATTAGAGAATAATCAACAAGGAGTATTATATTATTTGAGAAGTATTTCATTGTATCATACTAAATAATGACAGATAGGTACTTCAGGAAATTTTAAATTTCTTCCTCTTATTTTTTATACATTAAACCTACTTTTCTACAGAGTGCAATGACTGAACCATTTTGAGGGAGAATTTAGCCTCCTGAGGGTGAGAATATGGTGAATAGTGGTGGAGGATTGTCCAAACCGGAGAAAAAGTGTCGAAGAGCCTAAGGTCCTCCGAGGACTCAGGTTAAATATGGATATATCATCGTTATCGATCAGATCGATTTCTAACTATCTCCTAACTGCTATAAATTTGATCACAATAAAAGAAGTATATAAGATTTACGTTTGCTCGTGCATTATCTACGGCAATGGATTCCATTTAACTTATACTAAACACCAAGCACATATTAATCACTAAGCTTCCTATAATTTTGGTTTTAGTCGAGAGAAATAAGAAATATAGACACACACACACACACACATATATATATATATATATGTATATATATATATATATATATATATATGTATGTATATATATATATATATATATATATATATATATATATATGTAAATAAATATAAATTTATATTTATATATATTGGTTATGGTTCTTGAGTTTCAGTCAGTTATTTCAACTTCTTAAGGAAATAGATATAGATATAGAAAAAGGAATTAAGTGAAATTGGGTGCTTATTCCGGTGGGTCCTAGTTTGATGATAGGGACAGTAAAGACCCGGTAAGTGACATCATGCTACGTCATTTCTACGATATGGTATGTTTACAGCGGCGATGTTCTCCACCAAATAACTAAGCAAAAAAAGAAACTATTATTAAACATGCAATAGCATAGGATATTTAAACTGCTTATTTGGTCTTATAACCTGGAATGATTTTCTGTTCCAATATAATGAAGGCTATTTTAGCCTTCGCACATAATAGGAAATTATGATAGTTGAACTTGCTAAACTTGAGTAGTTGGCTATGTCAGATATTCTCAGATAAATTTTCATTTTGTTTTATTGAGGTATATTTTTCAAGACATTTTTCTATAACCATTACGAATTTATAGGTTACAAAACAGTTACGATCATGACGTAGAAATGGCGTAACGTGACGTCACTGACGGGACTTTAACCAAATCTAATACCGAACTGGCAATCTACGGAATCAGTACCATGACCTATAATTACTAACAATCATTCGTATTTTATCATCTATTACTATTTAAGATCTTATAAATCTGCAGGCCCGGTGAATAAGTGGTTACGTTGAATGATCTCCAAAATTATTTTCTTGTTCTTAGGGGAGGGGAATCGTGTCATTTTCGTAGTGAATAAAGGGCTAAGTCAGTAATTGGCTTGAAAAGAAGTTATCGTTATATTTTAACTGCATTTTAAGCCAAAAACTTTGAGAATGACACGATTCCGCTTTTGTCAATACAGTTAACTATCTCTAGATAAAATTGGACTTAACCACTATTTACCTATTTGTCCTTGGGTGATGAACTTGAACAAGAGGAATATATATATATATGTTAAGTAGTTAGCAATTAGGAATTCACCATTATACCAAAGTCTATTATTGAAATGGCTAGTGAATAAGATAACTAATGAACTAGGCGCAATGAAACGTCTTTGATAGGGGCTCCAACTGTCACTATTGAAAGTTCGCAAGTACTCGGAGCGAAGTGTCGGCAGTTACTGCGGCGAGAGGTCCCGAGCCGAGTACTCGGGGAAAAGTTGCAAGTAGCTTGGGCTATATCCCTCCTAGCGGCTCCATTCCAGCCGCCCCTATTGCGAAATACTGCTGATACCGCTGATAGGGCTTCTCCTATTGTCATCCGCTTTTCGCCGAGCCCTTCTTCATATAAGTCTCCAAAGTACGCTCTGAACATTTTCGGGAGAATATTTTCATTAGAATATAACTGACATCCAAAATCTACAAATTAATAAAATCCACAAATTACAAACTAACACAGGTTTTAACTGTACATGGACATAACAAGTCATATTTACACAGATTTAACATAATCAATAACAATACTTGCTCATTAAACAAGTACGTTTAAATTAATTATTTCAATATTGATTGATTGATTTAACGTGTTTATTTGAACAAAATACAAAACACTAAATATATACAATAACAATCTAAGACCCGGCGCACATTGGACCCAGCCCACGTCCAGCCATGGGATGGGTCGAGTACCGCATATTGAACCCCCCAGTTGTTGTCACCAAGGTTTCGCAATGTCAGCGTCAGAACTCCTCCTGGATTCAGAATCGGAGTCAGAACATGAAGAAGTGGTTGTACTATATTCGTTAGTGAAGAGGAGAAGTAAAAATATTTATTTAGCTGGGAGGAAAACATACGGATAGTTCAACCTGCTTCAGGAAGTTCCTGATAGTGTTTTTAAAAATAATTATTTTATTATATTTTGTTTATGAATTGTTACAATTTTTAAATATTTTTATTAGATAAGAATGTTGGTGGTTCGAATCCCGGCCCTGGACATATCTTTTCTTTTCAAATAATTTTTTTTTTTAAATAGTTTTTTTTCAGGTTTCATTTTGGATCTCATATAGTCGGCATGACAAGTGTCAAATAGAAAGGAATGGCTCCGAACGAATTCTATAAACTTTTCGAACTCCTATTGGAAAGCACAATGGTGCCTACGACCACGAAATCTGTGCGGAGAGGACAAACGTTCCCACGCGTGGATCCCAACAGACTGGGCTAGCCGTGGGCTGGGTCTAATATGCGCCGGTCCTAACTGGAGCACTAGACATACCTGTATCTACCTGAGAGATGGGTAATCCATCTGTCGAGATCTGTGTTGGACAATCTTATTTATTTTTGTTATCTCTAAAGTATAAATAAATACAAATCTGTATTCATAAATAAAAACAATTAAAAATTTAATATATGAATTATATTTTCGACAAGTCTAATCAATGACAATACTTGTTCAATAGACAAAGAAGAACAGAGAATTATGCACTTAATTTATTACTGCCAAATGTATGAAAGGCAAAGGTCAAAATTAATTACTTCAATACCATTATATGGGAATGATTGGCCAGTATCTGAACATTAACTATATAATCTGTTTTTGTAATTTCTGTTAATTTAAACAGGATTTAGGCAAATGTATTTTTGTATAAGTTTTAATAATTACTAACATTATTAACTTTAACGAAAAAAAAAACAAGAGACAATTAGTTAAAATCCTCTCAAGTTTCGTACTTTTTAGTTATTTCATTTCTTTTTTTTTTTTTAATGTTTTTGTCACTTTTAATTACTTCATGATTCTTATTATTATGTAGCCTTCTGGCCAGATGTATATTATGTTTTTTTTTTTTGTTTTTTCACGTTTGTTATAATAAAGGGACTTGGTCCCAGAATAAAGTTTGTTTTCTATTCTAACTAATGTGTGTATGAAATATTTAAAATGATCATTGGATGCGATCGATAAATTTTGCACAAATAAGTATAAATTATTTTATTTGTGCAAAAGTTTCGGCCTTATTTTAGGCTGATAGTAAAACAAAACAGAATTAAAAATAAACTGTGCAGTATCAAAGAAGATATAACAGGTTACATAAACAGAAATGATAAAATTACTAGAAACAAATAGAAACAGCCAAAGCTAAATTATGAAATAATTTATGAGAAAAAACAAGAGTGAATAGAAATCTAGAAGATGATTAATTTCTTACATAGTTCGATATAGCTCGAAACAGATTTTCGTACAAGCTTATATTTTTACTTATTAAAATCACTGTTTATTAATCCCCTACGATGCAATTATTCACATAAGAAGTTGATAATGAATATAAATAGGGATATTGATCATTTCTAAATTATATAATGAAACAAAAATTAGAGAGCTATATTGAGTATAATTAATTAATCACGGTATATAATTAAAAGATTTGCTACAAATACCATCAACGAAAACAGAAAAACGTATTTGGCACCTAACGCTACGACTCTTCTCTCTGTCAACCGTGACATGGGTAAAGGATAAGTAGAATAAGTGTTTTAACCGAAGAAGGAATTGAGTCGAGAAGCCGGCCATTTTCAGGATTTTGGTAAGCATAGTTCCTTTCCCTCTATAGGGTTACTGGCTTGGGTGAGGACGGATTTGGATTCAGTCCAAGAATCCAAGAATCTGGATGATGAATAGGATGGTAGAATTGTAATTAGAATAAGTAGATCCTTCGTAAAAAAGGCAGAAATAAAACGGCTAGTTGCTCGATATCGGTGTTTATTACGAACTCTAAGAATACCTATTTGTGATCGCTTAAAATGCACATTATCAATCAGCGATCAGCTATCATATTTTCGTAATTTTTCTAAGAGGTAAACACTTAGCCCGAACATTCTACAATTGTTTTCAAAGAAATTTTGGTATTAAATGTAATTATGCTATGTACCCGACTATTTATTAACACACATACACAGTATGATTGTCTTACTGTGTTTGTTAAGCAAAGGATAAAAAAAAAATTAATCTATTAACGAGATTACTTTACTTGTCTAGTTTTCTACCCATGTTTAAATAATATTTTATTTGGCTAACCTATGAACCTAAACCTGATTGGCCACATTTTTTTTTCCTGAACAATATACAACATACGCAATTCAAAGATTAACTACAACAATAAAGTATGATTGATGTCGTTGTTTGCACATATTTGCTCAACAAACATCTTTATTATATAAATTTTACTAGCCAGCCATAATTGAGCTTCGGGAAAACCAGGATGACGAGGGTTTAGCTCGCGGGCTAGTAAAGTGCTTCGGCGTGATCAGGTTCGGTAAGTGCTATCTGTAAGACAGGAGTGGCCATTGTCCACATTAAGGAATTATTAAGAGTAAGTGAGATATATTGTCCCAAATGGGGCCTTTGTAGCTCGGAGAAAAATTGTTTCCTCTCCTGGAGCAGCCCGCTTCTGATAAGGGCCTATTTGTCCTTTCATTACGACCACTGTTTTCTAGGAGTTCATTCCTTACATAATATCTGATTTTTACTAACAGTAACGTAACTAAGAGTGGTAAGCACTCATTATTCTTCTTATTTCTTTTTTTTTTTAAACTGCGATACTCGGTTATACGGATTTTTACAATGAATAAGCCATGATATACTGACCCGATTGGCGTCCTGTCCTAACATTTTAAATCCGAAAATTATAAGATTTTTTAAATAGATTGTAAACATTTGGAACGTTTTGATGAAAACGTCATTAGAATACCTGACGTCATCACGTTTACAGTTTTCGCAACTTGGCCTTTCAATTATGGTTGAATATATCTTTACATCTGTTCAGCTTAAATGTTTCAAATTATTAAAATTGTTTTAATTAACAGCAAGAAAGAAAAATCTCAATCATTTTGATGACAGGTATATTTTCTTTTTTGTACGAAATATAAGTCATTAGATATATATTTAATCTTAATATTATCAGAAATATATTTTTTAAATCTTATTACAATAATCAAAAATTTCAATAACGCGATCGGACTGAGCCCTGCCAGATTTAATGTATATCAAACACATTGAAGTACTTAACAACAACAAAAAATGTTTATCAATTACAAAACACTACCTGTCGATCGGATTGTGAATCTAAACCATTATCGAACCCAGTTGAAAACATTCAACAACTTTTATCAAAATCGGTCCTATCGTTTAGGAGGGAATCAATGACATACAGACAAATATAAGATTTTATATATACAGGTATGCAGCCTACAACATGAGCACATTATTCATATAAAAAAGAAGGAAGTATATAATTTTAAATGTTTTTCAAATTTAAATTTCCATCAAGCTAAAACGGTAGTAAATAATTATTAAGACGTAATTCAATCATCATCTCATTATACATTTTTTATCTATGCTTTATTGTTATAACTAACAATAATCCATTTGGTATGACTGATAAGTGTTGGCCGTAAGGGTACGATGTTTTGAACTTCCTTGGTTGTTAACGTAAGTCATAATAATGATTTTCTAAATCATGAACCCATCTAATAGCCCCACCGAAATGCATAATAGGGATCAGGTCTACACTAGTCAAAATGGATATTTCAGTTAAAATCTGAAAACTAAGTTCCGTATTTAGAACCACCCTTTAATGATGTTGTAATTCTATTTTATTATTCTTTTTGTTTGCGGTTACAAGTGAACTTTCATTCCTTACAAGGAAGTAAAAATATTTTCACATAAAGGGGGTTCAATCTTTGTATTTTATTTTAGATCAGTTCCGCTATTATATCTTGAACAGGTACAATAATTTTCTTCTGTTATTTCTGGATCATTTTGGAATTTTGAGCCTTTTTTCCGGTGTAACAAATGGCGCACTTTGGGTTAAACAAATATAAACATTTATTCGATTGAGTGAAGTGCCAATTGGTTTAGTAAATTTTAATAAATCTTTTCTGATGTCGTTTGCTTAACATTTAACTATCGATATCTGTTCCAAGTCACAAATGAAAAGGAAAAATGTTATGATTGAAATCATGTTGGCGAACTTGAGGCTTGGTCTGCTCCAGGATCAACCGCCGGTTAACCAGTTTTCTGATCAAGTGCTTCAGAAATGCCTTTAACTTTTGAGTACCAAGCAGAGGTTCTATAATCAGCTGCTAAGGAATCTTCCCATTTAAGTATTGGACGAATATATATATGTTGCATATACTCGCTCACATAACACCTAAGACGGAAATGAAACTAGTATTATAGTTGTTCAGTTAAGTTACCTCGTAAATGATAAAATTGATAATGTATTGACATTACTTCATCTAATTATATATAATTTTTTTTAATTGTCAGCCTTCTTAAATGTGAAAAAACGCCATTCACCGTTCGTCAAAACGAGTCAAACTGAATATTGTAATGGCCAAAATGATGTGTGTTGAAAACTGAGTACCAAAAATTTGGGAGAATAAAATACTTTCTTTACTTCATAGAAGGGAATGAAAACAATTTTAAATAATCAAAATAATTTTTTTTTAAAGTAGCCTCCAATTTCAAATAAAGGTCCCTTCATAAATAAGGAAATAACAATTTTGTCCTTTTACATAATGAAATTGAGCGTACCGACGGAAGGAAGGGGTGAGAAAAGCTGCGATCTGTTTTAATATTTTATTTGGAGTCTTTTTTAATCTTTAAAAAAGAAAATATTTCAGTCCTCCTGTTGGTAGAGTGTGGAAAATTTATATGTATACATATAAAAATGCATACATTATTCAGTATGTATTTAGGCAGAATTTTTTTATTTGCCTGTTCCCTTTCAATTAGTAACTGTTATCATGAATTTGATATAATATGTAAGTCAATATTTTTTGTTGCATTCTTGGTTTTTAAAGTATTAATTTTTTTTTATTATTAAATAACTGTTGTTTATTAATAATATTTATTTATTTTTGTAGGTTGAAGGATAACTTTCTCTCTTACATCCTGATAGGTGAGTGTAAATCCAACAACTATTTTTTTTTCTTTGTAATTTGTAATTTACAAATAGTTCAAATGGATGGTATTTAATATCTAAGGACTTAATATCTAAGATATGTGCTAGGGTGTATCAAAAGAAATAAAAAATGGACCACTCTTTTTTAACGTCTAGAGAGTTCCAGTAAATGGCACCAATTGAATTTCGAATGTAAATGGTTACTACTTGAATAAAAAAACAAAAACAGCAAGGAACAAATTAATTAAAACTATAAAGCCAAATAAATTTTCATTGAGTTAGCGTAGTCGGCCGTGCAAAAATGTGTATCAGTAATGGACTAAAAAATACAAATAAATTATATCAACATTTTATGGTAATTTATATCAACATGGTTCTATCAAAATGATTGTCAAATATTGGGTTGTAACATATGAATGATGTCAGTGAAGGTGTAAATTTTAATTATTAGCTAACAAATTATTAAACAATACTTTTATTAATCAAAACAGGATCCTTCACTTCTTCCAAGGTGAAACAAGCATTTCTATCCCCTCTCTGTAGAATTTAGGTGTCGAGGAAGGTGCAGAGAATATGGTGGGGGAGGAAGGACCTCTATATTCAGCTCCTGGAGGTTTTTCACGGTCAAACTTGAAATCTGTGGGCGTGCCTTGTCCTGGAGCAGAATAGGACCTTTTCGGTTAACCAGAGCAGGTTGTTTCTTACCCAATTTTCTGTGAAACCTTTCCGATTCTTCGCAGTATCTGTTGGCAGTGATGGTTTCACCAGCTGGCAAAAAAGAATAGTGGAATAAACCAGCCATGCTCCACCAAACAGTACTCATTACTTTTTTGGATTGAAGGTTTGGTTTATGTTGAGGTTTTTCATTTTTATTCAACCACTGCCCAGATCTCCTGAGGTTATCGTATAACACCAACTTTTCATCGCAGGGGGCAAAACGATCCAAAAAAGGGTTATTTTTGTTTCGCAACAGAAGTGAGGAGCACGTTTCCAATGGGGTGAGCTGCTAGGCCTCGGTTAATTCATGTGGTACCCATATTTTCTAATAAGCTAGTAGGGATAAAAAAAAGCTTCATCCGTATACTTTCAGGGTTAACTTTTTTATTTTAGTATTTTCTATACTTTTTTTTGTGCATACAAATTTAAGTTTGTTTACAGAAAGTGAAAACTTCCCGTAGGAGAAAAAATTGTATTGGTGTTTTGTATTATCCTTCCCCGCTATTCCTATTTATCTCCCGGGTTAATTACGCAAGAGGTTTATGGCAACTTCCTTTATAAGTGTCCAGATAAATTAATGTTAAAGAGATATTTTAATATGGCCATATGATGTTCACCATAACCAGGAATGGGCCGTTATGATTAGAGCTCGGTGAGAAAATTTTATGAGCTTGTTTTATACCCAAGCCAGAAATTATTATTTGGTCGAAAAAAAAAAATACGAATTTTATCTTTATTGAATGTTTCTACTGGATTTTTTTAATTTTTTCGGTAGACCTTATTCATGTGAAATATTACAGAGTACCTGACGGTAGATGGAATCATAAGTCTTTTTAAAAAAATGTATAAAACTGATGAGTTATCCCATTGCATTCTCTTGAAAAAACTATCTCCAGGGTAACGCAAATATTTAATCAGTCATTACACGGTTTCATCTAAAACCTCATTGGTAGCAACGAAAAATTTCTTCTGTACATTCCGTGATTTAAATAACAATAGTATTTTATAGTTGGCAGTTGGTAGTGAGATTTCTCGATAGCTTTAGCAATCTGTCCTCGGCCCGTTTTAATGAACGAGAATAAATATAAATTATTTCTATTATTCGACCATTAACATTTTTCCAGAAAAAATGCTATTTCCCAGGTACCTTTTATTAGTTCACTAGATAAAAAAGATTAGATAAACAACATCACTTCTTTTTGGCCGTAAAAACCTAGATTTCACTATTCTCATCGAATAATTCAGGGATTTGGAATATTCTGTACTCTACATTCTACTGAACCCCCTTAATCAGTTTTTGTGGTACAGGTTTTTTTATTTTTTATAATTTCCTATTCCTAGATTAATTTAATTAAAACTACCTCCTCATTGCTCATGACTATAGGCCGGATTTCGTGCAGTAAAAATTTTAAAATCGTGCAATAAAACTTAGCCAAACGTAAAAACGTGCAATAAAAATAAAATACACGGACAAACGTGCAATTCAACCTTCTACTGTGTGATGAGGTGATGTGTAATTAAAAAATTAAAGTTAACATATTTATATAATTATTATGATATACATATGTGCTTACAAAAACTACAAAAAATGTGTTTGCTAGGTATGATAATTAAACAAAATTAATAAAATATATTTATAGTAAAACATAAATTTTCTACTAACTATATTGATTTATCCAATAGAAATTTCTAAAATTTTATTAACATTTACAATCATATACATTTCCAGATTATGTTCCGTAAAGTTATATCGTCGTATATATCACAGGTGAAACACATATTAGATGACATATGTGTTTCATCTGTGAAAACATGCGCTCCCATTAACAATTGTGATGTGACATCTTTTGTAGTTACTCGATATTACTGGATCCAGCTCCACATCTGTGTCTTATCCGTTGAGAGCTTTGTTGTAAATTTGTAAAATTTTGTAACCCATGTTTTTTTCTATAAGTAATTTAAATATATCAAAAATTGTTTTTCCCTTTTCGTTTTCGATTTTTTTTAATTCATCTCCAACATTCTCAATAATATTAATCTGTGATGTCAACGTAAAGTTTTGCTCTTCAAGCTTTTTTATTTGCGAAGGCAGGATCGATAAATGGGATCTTATAAGCGCTAGATCTGATGGAACAGATTTTAAATTTAAAACAGTTTTTTATTTTTTTACAGATACTGCGTCATCTTCAAGAGTAGAAACAAACTCTTTTAAATTATTGAAATGATCTGAATAAAATAGGCCTGCTTCAATCCATGTTCCCCATCTAGTTATCACAGGTTCTGGGGAAAGGGGGCAGTCCATACTATTTCTATAAGCTGTCACGCGGTGAGGAGCTTTAAAAAATATTTTTTCCCATTATTAACAAGTTTGTTGACATTTGGGAAAATTTCCCTCACTTTTTCAGCTACGGGGTTAAAACCATGAGATACACAAGTTACATGCACCATGTTTGAATAAAAAACTTTTAATGGTTCTCCAGCTAACAAATAAAAGAATTTTATCTTCGTAGGATGTTTGACAGAAAAAATTTGGTAAACTGTCGTTCACAAATCGTGAGACAGTCTCGTAGTTCGATTTTGGAAGCTGCTTGCATGAAATGAGGTATGGTTTGGGTCCAATCTCCGGGTGTAGGATTTCAACCATCAAATCATGAGTCATTTTTTTCTTTTTTGGAATATTAAGTAGGTAAATATTATTGTTGATGATTTCAAAATAAATCACAACTATTCTCTATAATAAAAATTGAAAAAAAAATCAATATTTTTAATGACTGAAAACCTAAAACGTGCAGTAACCCCATAAATGTGCAATATAAAATTTATTGTTTTAATCTCCTTCCTATTTTCATTGAATTCTGAGAAAGCAATAAAAAGTTGTAATTGCACGGGAATCCGGTCTTTACTCATGAATAATATATATATGACATTTTCAAAGAATTAATATAACGGAGAACGACGGTTATAAAGTATGATAATTGACAATCAAATTTGTATCTTTGAAAGATCTCTAAATATTATCATCGTTTTTTCATTAAAGCTGGTAATAAATAAACGTTGAATCTCCATTTTATAGTGTTTTTTAGCCAGTAAAACAATGCATTCGTAAAGTATTCATATTTAGCCTGAAAACAATATAGGCAGACAATTCCCAACGCAGTTTACGTACAGGGTAATTTTAAACATTGAAATACTGATATTAAATTCCTATTGGCTGGAACAAAAACTTGATTTTTGTCAGGGGAATTCATAAAATTAATGTATCTTAAAGTTTTCATCACAGCTAGATGTTAATGTAAAGAATTTTGTTTTCTCTGTAAGAATTTTATCCTTTGTTTTTAATGAAGTTCTGATACATCTGATAACTTATTATTATCTATGGTTTTTGAAACTCTTGCACTATGCATTGTTTTTGTAGTCTTAAAACAAATTCACATACAAATTATACCTTTCTTTCAGAAATTATCCATCTTTAAGTAAGAAGGTTTAGAAGCTTTTCATTGGCAACTAGAATTATAACAGACATCTTTTATTGGCCACTTTTATTGATGTAATTTCTTTCCTAAATTATATACCCGGACAACGATGTTTAATATTAGAATTCCTATGCTTGGACTACAAATGTGTATGATTGAAACTGGTCGATCGAAGTTTTAAAGAATCGTAATGATGATCAAATACTCAATACATGACAATACTGTCTTAAATTGCCACGGCCAATATTTTGAATCCATTCATATCTGTCCGGCCAATCAGTTGCAAAGAAGAAACTAATATATCTGAAAGACAATATGAACCTATCAGAAGGCAAGGCCAACCCAATCAGAGAATAACCTTCGAAGCCCAGCCAATCAGATCACTGGAAGAATAGCCTCTACCCCCATAAACGGACAGATATAAATACCGACTGATAGAAGAACATTTCTAGTTTCATACTAAACGCTGAGAAATCATCGCTAGCGAAACCTTGGCGAATAATTTGACGACACGGTCGAAACCATAAGAAATATTTGTTGAATTGATTCAATAATGAAATATTGAATATAATCACCCAAAATTGTTTAATAAACGGACACACCTTCTGGGCATACGTTTCAACCTCATAACAAATGTCAGTCATAGGTTTTTCTTCAGCAATAAATTTTCTTAACGAATAAGTGCCCATCCAAACACAGTTATGTAGGCGCCATAAAAATATATCAATATTGTACATTTTTGAAGTTAATAAATATAACGTATCTCTTTAAAATACCTGTTTAATTTGCGCCAGAGTTTTAGATACTTGAAAAAATGCCGCTATAATGTAAGCCTAGAAAACATAGAATTAATGACAAAATTGTACGAACATTGACAAAATATAGAAATCGAAGAGAAAGGGCTCGCAAATGAAAGAACATAGGAATAGAAAAGTTTCTCATAAAACTGCGTCATCCAAACATCTATATTTGTGTACCTAAACTGATTAAAACTACTAAGGTATTTCTAAATTCAAAGGATACAACCCAATCATTGGTTTTAGGGCTTTCTGATTTCTTAACAATAAGTATATTTCTAGATCAATTAGGACAAAGGAAAATAAACTGCTTAGAAAAATAATTTATAGTTAGTTCTTTTTTAATTTATCATGACTATATTATGAGAGGATTCTTTATGAACGGACGATTCCTTCCCCAGTCCCCTGATGAATGAAACGTTACTCACTATACAGGAAGAAGGCGAGCCTCGAGGCATCCTTTATAATATTTATACACCACCCAGCCCCAGGACATGAGGGCAAAGCCCTTTCCTTCTGTCTTAGAATAATTCAGGTAGCTATTACTCTCTGCCGGGATAAGGCTGTGAGCGGTGATCATCTTCTTTTAAATGTCGTTGGTCGATTAGATAGTTTAGCAAGGTCTCGACAATGGTCATAGAAGGCCTTTGTTTATATCACCAAGAAGATATTGAGGACTGAAAAGAATTGGTATTATGCTATAAAATTCATATTAATAATCAAAATTTTATATAATCATTCTTATTTGTAACCCTGGTAGCAACAAGAATAAACCTCGGAAATCATGCAAAAGTGAACGGAAGGATCAATCACAGTTATGTTCACGTTATCGGTATTGGTGCCATAATAGTTCTTAATCCATGCCAAAGTATCTTGAGAAACTTTAATAAATCCTTGAAACTGCTTTGGATAAGATAAATTCCTTGAGCAGCCATAACCTGTGGATCTAGATCAATTTGTCTCGGATGATAAACCTGGGCCGGAGTACAGTGAATGATTGACTATCGAATACCGTTAGGTATTGGGATCCAGTGTTGTGAAATTTTTCGCCGAAAGAGCACATATGCAACATTTGTCACACCATTTGATAATATTTTCAAATAAACCTTTAATTTTTTTTAGTTTGCTTCGAGTTAACCACTACTCTGTTTTCTTTTCCTCTCCTGGAGTTTTCTCTGTCTCAAATATTCTTTCATGCGTTCACTGGCACGTTTTTCATTGATCGACTGTTCAACTTCGTCTAACCTTCTCTGGTCTTTCTACACCTTAAAACCCTTCCACATTTTTCACTTTTCTCCTAATTCATTTCCTTATAACATGAGGCTATGTAATGTTCATGTTTTCTATATATTCCCTTACTTCTTGAGTTCACATTTTAGTAGTCTTCTACTTTCAAAAAAAGTTAAATACTTGTATGGTCAATCTATTCCTATTCATTCTGTTTAGATGTCCGAGTAATGTCAGTCTTCTCTTCCGCTTACTATCCGAGATTATTTCCCACTTTCTAGTAGATTTTTCTGTTACTTCGCAGTTTCCATCCGCTTTCAGTCTGAACAGTACAGATAATTTTTCTTGAAATACTCGGCCAATGCTAGGGTTGAAACATTTATTATTATTAAAAAAAAAAACTTTTGGTAGGTGTTATTACTATTTATCACTGGTTGTTACAATTAAATTACAACAACTTATGTTTTATACAGTAATATTAAATCACTTTTTCATACTGAGCAAGAATTTTATTCGTTCTCACTGGAAAATTTAGGTGAACAGCGGGAGGAATGTGGAAAAGAATGATACAATTTTAGCTTCCAAGAATCAATTGCGCCAGAATTGAATGGATTTGAAACCCTTATGTAAGTTCTTCAACTGGGGAAAGTATAACCCACTACGCACCCACCTATTCCAGGGATATTATTTTACATTTACCAAGAACAGTTTTTGGGCTCTTTATTCCCATTAAAATAATATATCTCTTAGACTGGAGTCATTAATCACTTTTTCACTAACCGGTTTTAGTTAAATAAATTAATAATCATCATAAAATGTATTATAGAAGTAATAAATGTCAACAATAAGATGTGAAATTTCCAAATCGTATAGTTTCATTTGCAGTTCAATATCATGCCACTAATTCAATATCCCTATATTTCAACTCTTAATAAATAGCCGTCACTTTTATGGTAGTCATTTACATTTTTCTATTGTGCGTATATCTCTTGTTTCTTTGATTTAAATTCAACACCGATGATGACCCATTCTTTCGGGTCGATGCGTTAGCTATAGAAATAAAAAAATCTTGTTGAATGAATCCTGAGCGTTTAATCCAGGAAAGTTCTCTCAGTTTTTTACAGTACAGTTTTGTGGATTATTTTATCTATTTCAAAGCTCTTGCAAGCAATTTTTTTCTTGAGAAAAATTACTAAAATACTACGACTTTCTGTTCTGAACGCCTCAGCTAATCTCTGTTTTACAAGCACCAGATTTCTACCTGAAACATAATTCTTAATGATAAATAATACCTAATTTTACGTGCTTCATGATTTTATTAATTTTTTTTTAAATTTATTTATTGAAATTTACAACTGTATACAAAATACATCTTGTGAATATAATGAGTGAATACATTGACATGAAAAGACTAGTAGAGAAACTACCCAGCGGTAGTACTCAAATAAAATGTTCAGTTTAGAAGGTCACGAGGCCATCTTCTTTTCAGACGCCTCGGAGGATTATCAGGAATTGAAGAGGTTGCGAGGTTTGAAACTAGTGGGTTTGAGTGGAAATGAAGTTTGTCATGAAAAGATTGATATCGGATTCGGGCCAAATCAGCAATAAACGGGACGTTAAGGTCATTATGGATTACTTTGTTCGTAACATTAAGGATTTTCCGAAGGATTTTGGATTGTAAGGATTGAATACGAGAGGAATTCGATGGCTTAGTGGAGCCCCAAAGCTCTATTCCGTAAGGCCAGATGGGTCTAATGATTGTCATGTATATGAGTCTCTTGTAATTAACTGGGAGCTTAGAGCGTTTATCTAGTAAATGTTGAAGTAGCTTGAAACGGCGAGCTGTTTCTTGTCGTTTCGGTCCTAGTATGAGGATTCCAAGTTAAGCGTTTGTCAAGGTGTAGTCCTAAGTACCGGATCTGTTCTACAGGACTTAGAGGGATGTTATTAAACGATACAGGGGGGCAGGAAGTCGCTGGTTTACGACGGAGTATTAAAATTTAAGTCGCATAATGGTGGGCCTAAAAATTTAAAGCCCCAAATTTGGATGAGTTTCGATATACGTGACTGCTGCTTATAGATTTAGATTCTGCGTGTGAGTGTAAACTAATCATCAATAAAAAAAAAACACAAAATAAGTTACCGAGTAATAAGAAACTAAAGGAACTATCTATTCACTCAAAATGTATAGAGAAAACCTGAAAATATATAGAGAATACCCTAGTATATGGTTTAGGGCAGTTCAAATATTGAAGGAAAAAATTAAAATTGTTTTAATATTTACCCAAGCTATATATCAGCATTGCCCTATGATTATATAAATATACTAGCTGATCAGGCCACGCGTTGCTGTAGCTGTTTTAATAGTTTAAAAAAAAATAACGTTAAAATTCTAATTTAAAATAAAAACAATGAATGAATGGAAAAAATGAATGGAATATATTTTTTATTTTACATTTTATTCATCTTATATCTAAGTATAACATATAATAAATAAATAATATACAAAATTCATAACTGATAAATTATAAACATTAGTTTAATGAATGAGGTATATCATGGTTGAATTTAAATTATGGCTAATAATTAAATCTTTTTAAATCATAACTATTTATTTCAATTTAATTGAGCGCTAATCGATGCACAATATTTTTTGTTAATCTGTCCTTTCCTAATACAAATAGATTAGATGGTTTACTAACACGTGAGCATGCAACATATAATTGTCCATGGGAAAAACCTGGATGTTCTAGGTCCAAACCGCAAATGGACATTGTCTGGCCTTGAGACTTGTTGATGGTTATATCAAAAGCAAGCGTATATCAAATTGAAGTCTTTTTAACGCTATTATGGGTTCTGATGGTATCATTGGAATAAGTGGCTACAGAACGATTTCTCCTTTAAAGATTACAGTCAACATAATCTTTATCGGGACAATAACATTCCCGGTGATATTTTTGATGACCGAACGTGTACTATTCCATAATTGAGGTGGATTCATATTACGCAGAAGAATAATAGGTGAAGCGATCTTCAACCAAAGATTGTGTGGTTCACAAAATTCAGCTGGATAATTTACGGCTTTGTTTTCATTAGCAATAGTATCGGCTGATTTAAAGGACATTGGATCACCTGCTAACAACTGTTATATTTAAAGTTAGTTTCGTCATCAGAATTTTTCACTTCCAAAATAGCACAACTACAGAGCCAATTATGGTCAATGTAATTATTTTGTACATTCAGGAAGACACACCCAATTAATTCATTTTTTGTCTGAACGACAGTGTTGAAATTTTCTGGCAATTTACGGATTTTGTAGTTGGATGCAGTTATTTCAGCGATTCCAATCTCCAGTAGTAGTTTTGAAAATATGTGTGCTGTAATTGTACTCGCATGTTTATTTTCAATCGAAGTTTTCGACATTTCGCCACAAAAATGATTGATTTAAACATGCGTTAATCTTATCGGCAAAAGTAGAGCAAGGACTGGCTGGCTATGTCTGTCGGAAATCACCAGATAGCAATAGAACAGCACCACCTATATAATAGCTTGTCGTTGTTGTTCAAATATATCAATTCTATTTTAATTAATTAATTTATAATTATTTATTTCACAGCACCATTACAATAAATTAATTAATATTAAAATTTTAAAAAAATATGTAAGGGCTTCTATAACGTTTAACATGTGTGAATAAACGTAAATAAATGAACACGTGTAAAATAAATTATAGCATCATAGTTTGGAAAAAATATAATTTTGTAATAAAAATATCGTGGTCATTAGTCGAAATAAAATTTAGCTTATATTTTAAGTTGGACAAAGTTACTTTTCGTGCGAATATGGTTGTTGTTGGTGGGAGCTCGTGACAAGTGTTGAAAACTATTGATTTATATGAGATTACTTAATTAACTGAACGTGAGAACTATCTTGAGCAAAATGGGAATAAATAATTATAACACTGCAAATTGATAAATTTACTGTGAGCATATACTTAACATGAGAGCTGCACTGAAAAAGTAAAATGATAAGTATAAGATAATGTCCGACACATATCACTTAGGGGTATGAAAAATAGTTCACATCCTATTCTCAGACCTACTGAATATACACACAAAATTAAATAGGAATCGGTCAAGTCGTTTCAGAGGAGTTTTGTTACAAACACTGTGACACGACAATTTTAAATATTAGATTTAACATCATACCAAATAAAACGAAGATGTCCTTCATCATAATCTATTTTTTAAGGCTTATATACATGACTATTATAAGAACTATTTAGGCTTACGGAATAGAGCTTTCGAACTCCACTAAGGTACTGAAAGCTACTCGTATCCAATCATTCCAATCAAAAAAACCTTCGTAAAATTGTTCAGGACTCCTTACATTGTTACGAATAAAGTCATCCCCATTGCCTCAATGTCCCGTATGTTGCTAATTTGGCCTGAATCAGATATCAGTACTTTCTTTACAAACTCTGTAGTGGGAACCTCTTCAATTCCTGACAATCATCCGAGAAATTTGAAAAGAAAATGGCCTCACGGCTTTCTAAGTTGTGTTTGTTATTTGAGTAATACAACAAGGTCGTTTTTCCACTTGCCTTATCCATACCCATTTTGTATCAATCATTTTAAATAATTGTATTACTATAATACAGTAGTAAATACACCAGTAACAGTTTAAATAAATTTTAAAAAGCATTTGGTGGTTTTCATTAATCTAGGTATACAATCGACAACACAGGGCAAGGATTGGTTTTGGCTGATATGAACGGAGAATAAGCGAGCACCCCTTCATTCGAATTATACCGCGATGGCCGCTATGTTATTCCGCACTATATTGTTAGGGCGGTTAGCACTCCGTTATCCTCGTGTCCCTCTAAGTCCTTAATTTAACCAAAACATTCTCCCTTTTTCATCACGCTTTTTGTTTTAACAAAGTAACTATTACTTTTATTTATTCGTTTGTTACTATGATTCGTTTTTTAATTGCTTCGTTGATGTTAGTCACAAAAAAAAATTCATCTCGCCAACTACACAGATTCTACCTATATTTTTTCTGTATAAGAGTTGTAATAAATGTTTTTACAACTTCCGTGCACGATGAAAAGACTTTTTAATGCAAGGTTCCGAGTCTGCAGATGCACATTTTTACGAGCTTGCCTAGTTGATAATTTACCTACAGACACCATGGAGATTTATCTTGCGAATCCGTCAAATAGTTGTCAAGTATCTTTTTAAATTCTTAATTTCCTGCTCAACAATTTGTTGAACTCTTATAAAAAGGACTAGAGTACAATATTACGACTCACTTCCTTATTGTGGATTTCATCAATGCTTATAACAATCAGGGGGGAAACTGTATCAGTAATAAGCCAAGTGGAGTTGCTGAGGAAGGAATTGAGACAATTAGGTCAAGATCCGGAATGACTTGTCCGAGGTATTCTATACAACCAAGAGTCTGCGACAAGGGGATGGGCTCTCGTGTCTATTGTTTACAGGAAAAGGAGACTCCGGGTTATATATTACCGATCAGATTGTGACTAAGTTCATCGACATTCTGGCCTATGCGGATGACACAGACATAGCATCCAATTCTTCCCTTACCTCTTCAATCCACTGCTTCCGAGGTCTTCCAAGTCTTCTTCTCTTGTCAGGGCGGTATATAAGTACCCTGCTAGTACTAGCAGGGGCCCTCGCTTCTCACCTATTCTAATGACGAGACCATTACAACAACAATATTCTTTCACTGGTGTCATTTAGAATGTTGAGTTTAGCTCTCTCATTTCATATAACATCATTTGGGACCTTCTGCAACCTGGATATGTCACAAATATTCCAAAAGTCCATTTTTTGGGGCCAGACAATTATTTGCGAATTGTTTTGTCAGTATCTATGATTCTGACCCAGATATCGTTATGCTAATCAAAAAGAAGTGTTATATTTAGTTTCGAGAGAGAACTTCTTATTCCACAATATACCATTTAGGAGACCTACCATATTTTTACCAATAGTAATTTTATATCCAATATTCCTTTGTAATATTAATGTGGCAAATCTGTAAATAGTCACTCCAAGATAATTGAATGCAGTGCTTTGATGGATCGTCTAATCCTCTATGCAGAGATGACACAGATAAACATGATGAATGAAATTCAAAGTTCTGTTCCACCAAGGAAAATTTAATTATTTGAGCATATATCATAACTTGTGAGTTTCCTCGCCGGAGACAATGCTATTTAATGCCGTATAAGATATGAAACACCGTGCGCTGTGGGTTTTCTGCAGGTATAGAGGTATATATTACTTATAATTTCACTGGCTCAGCATAAAATTTAATTTAGTGAGAACTGCCTCTGAGAACCTAGCATTATTAATTATCTCCTTCCAGCTCCCACCCTTAATGAATCATCATTCAGCTAAGCCTCAAGACTTTATTATAATTATAAGGCATCTATTTAATAAAAAGCAAGTTTTAACTAAGGCATTTTTTACATTTACAGGTAGTTACATTTCCTTGTTTGTTTATAGTATTTTTGAACCCCAAGTTATTACTTTTCCAAAAAAAAATTATCTATTTTATTTATAAGTATTTATTATTCTGTATATTCTTTACAAAGTCTAGTTTCAACTTATGGCATGATTTATAGAATATGTAGAGCTACGCTGAAGGTCCCGGGTGCAAATCGAGCTGTAATAGATAATTTATTTAATCCTAATTTAACCACAAGATTTCTAGAGGGAAATAAATTGTTTTCCCTAAAGTATGTGAATCAGATCTGCAGAGATTGGTTTTATGTTTATTTGGTATTTCATTGAAAATTGTCGACACGCAATTGTCTGATTGTTGTTTTATTTTTTATATTAGTAAAGAAATATAAAGAATTGTATTGTAGGGTATTATTAATTTATTGAAATACATTAAAAATACATTTGGTATGATTGTAACAGATGACGAAAGAAGAAGACACACCAAAATTAGAAGACTTTTTTTTTTTAAATTATTTTATTGAATTGTAAAACTGTAATATATAAATCTAGTACAAATGCTGTATGAATAAATAAATACATGAAAGGACATGTAGAGGCACTACCCATTGGCAGCACTCTAATTACATTTCTATTATAGAAGGTCCCGAGGCCATCTTCTCAAGAAGACTTAAAATCCCAAGTTAATCCACCTGCGTTCCGATAATTCATCTGAAACAAAGCTGAACTTGTAGAAGTACTCATAAATACCCGACATATCTTACAAATGCTTTGTATCTCAAGAGACTTAATATATCTCGAGTAGGGAGGAAAGTTCTAGAATGAGATGAGATTCCTGAGGGTATTATATTATAAAATTAATTTCCTGAGGGATATTTCCTTGATAAGAAGTATCGAGGTTGACGAGATGTCAAAAACTTTACCCCCTGCTTCTTGAATTATTCATAAATTCTCATCGTTTTCAGAATGAAATCATACGAGAAGATATATTCTTATTCGAATATCCCGGTAGCAGCAAGAATACAACTCGGAAAGGATGTAAAAATAAGCGGAAGCATCAATGGTTCATGTTATCGTTATTGGTCCCATCCATAATTTTTGCTCCATACCAAAAAATATCGAGAGACTAATTTCATCAAATCCTTTAAACTGCTTTGGGAAAGATATATAACCTGAACGGCCATAACATATGGATCTAGACCATCTGAATTGCGGACTATGGAATATTGTTAGTTAGTGGAATCCAATGTCGAGAAACTTAAAATCTCAAATTTTATATGGGAGGGAATTTCTTCCTTGTTGATCGACTGAGAAAGTACATTTTTGAAGATATTGATATTGTACGGTCGTGAATTAGACTGAATAATGAAATTGAATGAGATATAAATGAATAATAGAATGTGTATTTGTAGAAACGGGAATTTAAGATATAAGCCCAGATATGGAAACATAGGTTAATTAAGGCGAATTAAAAACATTAAATAAATAAATATTATGCTTAAAGAAATGAGATAGAAATGTAGCTTATATCAATGAACAACGGAAGAATGAGCCTTGAATATCATTACGAAAGAAACTGTTAACTCTTAGTTTTGAGCTGAGATGAATAGTCAATATGTTATAACCACTAAACGCTTTACTGGGCGAGAGGGCCACATGGGAATTAAACTCCGAGTCTTTCCTCTCGATTGGCGAATAATGGTTTTTAAGTGTATAAAGAATCCTCATACAAGACTGAAAAGACAAGAAACCGCTCGACGTTTCATGCTACTTCAACACTTACTAGACAAACGCTCTAAGCTCCCAGTTAATTACAAAAGACTCATCTACATGACCATCATACGACCTATTTGGACTTACGGAGTAGAGCTTTGGGGCTCCACTAAGCCATCAAATTGTTCTCGTATCCAATCCCTACAATCCAAAATCCTTCGTAAAATCCTCAACGCTCCTTATTTTGTTAAGAATATAGTCATCCATAACGACCTTAATGTCCCATTTGTTGCTGATTTGGCCCGAACCCGTTATCTATCCTTTCATAACAAACTTCATCTCCACTCAAACCCTCTAGTTTCAAACTTAGCTTCCTCTTCAATTCCCGATAATCCTCCGAGGCGTCTGAGAAGAAGATGGCCACGTGACCTTCTTAGTTGAACATGCGATTTGAGTACTACCAGTGGGTAGTTTCTCTACTTGTCATTATATCATGTCATTATGTATCACTCAGCCAATTTACTTGTTATATTATTGTAATATAGTTGTAAATATCAATAAATAAATAATAAAAAAAAAGTGTATAAAGACCATTAGACCAAAAGACCATTGGGTTGAATCTAGAATTTTTTTTCTGTAACGGATTATTTAATTTCGTCTTTGGAAGTTAGTTAATTGACTGAAAGAGAACTTACAGTTGGAAGAGGTGATTTTCATGTGGAAACTTACTGCCCTTGTTCTGAAAAAATCTGATAGCTGTCAGTCTAGTGGTGTCGGGTAGGACGGGCATAGCGGGTCCGGAGGTGAGGCGTCTCGGAGTCATGGCGATGAGAGAGCCCATAGGTGCTATCGGAAGAGCGGGGATGTTCAGAGTCGGACGACAGCTAGGCGACCACCCCGGTGAGGAGAGCTGAAGATAACTCCCCTCTACCTATATCAAAGCTATGGCCAGAGCGCGAGATTTCAATTTGACTTTATTTGATTGATTCGCGGCTGAACAGATATAGATTCTATTAATAGTTTTGGTATCTGTAACGGATTATTTAATTTCGTCTTTGGATGTTAGTTAATGAGCGTAGGTTGTCACTTCGAGTTGAGTTACAACAATTTGTTTATTCATGATATTTTTCAGAAATACAAGATATCGTGAGCATTAGTTGAAAAAAAGAAGTAATTATGGGTAGATTACGTAGTAGTGAGTAGATTCCGGCAATAATTTCATAAAAAAATATAAATTTCAACTAACATTTCAAATTGCAGAATTGTTGAAACGTTAACTAACGAAGTATACACATTTCTTATAATTACATTATATTTCCTGTACTTAAGCTCATGATAACTTGTACTTTTTTAGAATGTTTAAATGGAAACAAATGGATTTTAAAACTCGTGACTCAACTTGAAGCGGCAGCATGCGGAATAATTACCATTAGTTTATAGATCCAGAACACAAATTCTAATAAAATTTATGTTTTTATCTCTATTTGTAAATGTCTTAGAGGTATGTGATTAATATTAATTAACAATGGATTTGATTTTTCTTGTGGTTATGTCCAAAAACTAGAATCGTGGTTACCTTACATAAGTTTGCCTGCTGGCTGCATAAAAAAAAAAAAAAAAAATTGAATTGCCTACATCAAGTTCTTATAAGTCCTTCCTGCAACAACAGCGTAAGGCCTACGGTCAGAAATAGATGTTTTCCGTTTCTGCTCAGGCGGCAGCTAGCGACAGAGTTGACCATACACATGGTAATAAATTTCATAATTGTCAAATCGTATAGAATTAGATGGGTCAGAATATATAATTAATTTTAGTCCTTCGACTATGGACACACGCTAAAGACAACGTCTTCAAACACACCAACTAGATTACATTTTGTGCCGATGTAGGAGGATGTTGGAATTTTTAGAATATTTACTAATATCAGTCCAATTTCTTATTTATTTTTTCTTCTTAAATTTTCAATTGTACATTCAGCAAATTGGATTTAATTGTTTTTTTTTTCTCTTTACATTACTAAAAAGTAAAAAAATTCAAGTTTTGGAAATGATGAATTGGAAACGAGGAGGTCTCTTGGCCATTGAATTTTTAACCTCTTCCTATTAAGCCCGGAGTAGGAAAGAGGAAGAACAAGTGGATTTTGGTGGGTTTCTGTTGGTGAGTGCAATGTTATGTATTTGTTGTGAATATATGATTTTATAGTAGGAATGTTCATGTCAGTGTTTATGGTGCAATTCGAAATAAACCAATGAGCATTAAAAAAATTCTTAGTATTTTGGAGTGTGTTGTTTGTATCTTGTGTATAAGGACGTGTTTTACCGAGCCCCAATGTTCTTCTCCCTATGTCTAAATAGGTCTTAGAATAATGTTATAGATCAGTCGTTTGTTTCGTAAGTCAAGTAAAGATGTTATAGTTGTTTGTAGCGTATGTACAACTTATTGAGACATCGTGACTTTAATAAAAAATCTTAAATTTTTAACGTTATAGTGCGGAGAAAAGCATGTATCAGCTCATTCATAGAAAAAAACCTTTTAAAACGTTTTAAATCTGCATCTAGTTAAAGTAATTTGTATCGACAAAAGGGTTTTTAATTAATCCCTTTTCGTTAATCGACTTCTGTTAACAATTTTTGAACACCGATACTCATCGATATAAAATACGGCACTAAGAATTCAAAAAATCAGAATTTCATGTAACTCTTCAAATATTTATTCGTGCTACAGAATATTTTCAAACTCGGTTACCTTTCAATTCAAACTAGGTTAAAGTTAACCTTTATGTGGAGCGAAAGTATGATATAAACTGTTACTGGTGTATTCATTTGTTGAAAGATTACAAAATTTTATTCTAATGATACCAGTAAAACCTCCTCTCTTTTTATGGCCAAGGGCAGGGACCACAAAATGGCGCAGATAAAAACGGACCTTCATCACATCTATTGTTCCATAAACTGGAATACAGTTTTTGCGCCCACTTGTTTTTATTACAGGAGTATTATAATAGGACATTTACATTATAAAGGTCCTAAATTATCCAGGAGAGCTGACGACCCCTGGAACCTATTACTGTGGACAATGAATAGAGGTTAAATATATTGGAACAGGAAGCAGCCTTCATAATTTAGCCGGGAGAGGCTCTGCGGGCTCTTTCCGCATCTGCACTATGAAAGCATTTATTGCCCTTTATATTGTTCGTTGTAATCTGTCCTTTATTTCCATATCGATGTTGTTTTGTTCATAGTCGTTTATAACTGTACCGAGAATGTTTGCAAAATGTTTGTAATTTATCTCATGATTTTGTTCGAATACAACTGGATGTGTGAGATTGTTGTAGTATTTATAAAACATACTTAAATATAAAAAGATCAAAATATATTAACTGAAATATTGAAAAATAGTTTTGTTACCGACGCATTCTCTCTATAAACCCTGCAACTAATAAAAATAATAATAGTGGAACTAATAACAATCATAAGTACAATATAATAAAAGATTCACAACCCACATCATGACAATAAAAAATTAGAGAGAAAATAAATTATATTTTTCAAAGAAAGAAATTGCAGATTTTTAAACATTTTTATCTCATTTTGTTGTCTTACAATGCTGTATAGATTTTCCATTGAGTAGTAACTTGAAGATTTTTTATACATGCATGGTTTTTAAAGTAAAAAACCAAAGTTCCAAAGACCCGATTTTTGTTAGATGCGTGTTAATGTTTATTAGTTACTTATTATAGAGCGGACTAGCTCAGTGTGGAGAGCCCTGAGCTGTTTAACTGTAGTTTCTGGATTCAAATCTGGCTGTTACAGATCAATTGTTTAATCTGTAATCGGCCATATATCGATCCCTCCGGATCTTCAGTCCCCCTTGCAGTTCACTCAGCCTCTGTTTATTTGAAAACCTTTAATTGGGGAATATTTGACAGTTGAGCGTGATCTCGAATAAATCTCCCCCCTGCACAACCATAGGTTTAGAAAAAGTTCTGTCTCTACCATGTACTGAACCCAAGACCCCGCTTGGAATACAAAGTTTTTTTTTCAATTTCAAGTCATTAGGAAGTCTTTTCCAAAACTTAATCAAACCAACTTAATGTCCAACTAAGGAGCTAAGTTAACACTCGAAACAAGGTAGCATTACTTTAATTTTTGCAAACCAGGAAACCAGGATGTTGCATAATTATTATAGAAATGATTGTAACAAATTAAAAAAGAAAAAATACATCATACAACCTAGTTAACCTATTAAGTCTGATTTGTTGCGATTTAGTTTTAGAATATTAATTTTATATTTATGTTACTAAAAATAAATCGATAGAGTATATTCCAACGTAGAGTAATATAATAAATGCTATGTACATTCTGAAACATACAAGAGTTAACTGTATATGTTTTAACCACTAGTAAAAAAAAATATTTACATGTTTCTAACTGATTTTGAGTTATCTTAAATGTAACAACTCTAATTCACTAAAAAAACAAAACAAAAAAACCTGTACCACTACAACCCGTGAACGGGTCTGGGGTTCATTTCATACTAGTATAATAGTATGTACGGTTTCAAGGACAACGGTTGTGCAGGAAGGTTATGTGTCCAAGATCAGGCTCAACAGCCAGATTTCCCCCCTTATTTTGTGTACCCACTTTATAGAGACTGGGCCCTGTACCCAGGAAGGTCCTAGGTCCTATATGATCCATGTCCGGCTGCTAACAGATTAAATAAAAGTCTTGTTGGCAGCGGGATTTTAACCAGGATTTTCAGGATGGCAACTCAGCGCTCTTCCACTGAGCCACTCCGTTCCCTAATTCACTGAAAGCAAGATATATTTATCTACTAAGTGAGTAAAAATAAAAGTAATGAAGAAATAAAAGTGGAGAGTGAATACCTTGTTCTTTTGTATTTTCTTTGTGATAGAGTTGATTCCTTTTTGTAGCCGTTCTGTTTTTCCAATAATACTTCTCCTAGGCTTCACTATCCATTGCCGCCTATAGCTCTTTTCATGCCCTCCCTTGAATGAAAACAACCCAACCCGCTCCTTTTCCCTATCGACTTCCTTAAACAGGAACATCGTCTCTTACCAAAATCCTCGCTAACAAAATCCTGTTTCGTTCTGCAATTAACGTAAGATTGTAAATTTTATATTATATATACAAACGGATCCGAAACATATAAAACAAAATATAATCATTACCTTCCCATTGGTTAACTGAAATATAATTAAGCGTTTCAACTTTTACATGAGCTTCATTCTACTTCGATTCAGAATTATGAATTTTCGTTGATATATATTATACTTACAAAATTATTACTAAACAACGTTGTTAAGTTTGTTAAAGTACTGTGTGACCATTTGATAGAATAATAGAAAAGCCCGTGTCCTTACATATTTTCTAGTAATTGGAGGATACTGTGTATGCTTTATTGTTTGTAAGTTAATAGAAGTGTGCAACTTTTTTTTTTATCGCAATGTTTAAGTGTGAGGAGTGCAGGATTAAAAGCGGATAACTCCATAATTTCTGAAATTAATTTTTCTCGTTATAAATGACACATTGCCACCATATTTCTTATGATTTATGTCCGCCTCTGAACCTGAAGTTTCAGGGCAATAAAACTGTTTGACAAAACTAGCGAAAAATTCAGAAATGCCATTTTTTGAAATTTTGTATGTATTTGGTTTTAATCCTGAACGCCACATTGAGTCAATAATTATATATCCTAATACTTATACGACTTATTTAAGTACTAAACACTACTCTGCAATATGAACTCTATTCTTGGTTGCCAGTTTGTCACATTTTAGTTTATTGTGTTAATTTCAATACTGCAGATGTCCTTTTAGAACATTCTCTAAGTTAAATACTCTTTCAAGTTTCCACGGCCACTATATATACAAAAAAATTCAGTTGTTTCTTCTGGTTTAGACCGTGTCGGTGAATTTTCTGCCAACGTTTCGCCAGACCTGCTGCTTACTTCCTCAAGGCTTAATTGAGACTCGATTTACAAAATATTTATTTACATTCCTCTAAGTTGCTACCAATACTAATTAGTGAAAAATTTACTCTAAATTCATCAAAATAAGTAACGTGTATGTTTTGTATTGCTTAAAATTATTTAATTTTTTGTACTTACTGGTTTCGAGAGAACATGAGATTAATTAGCTATAAAATTGGGATATATTTAAGATTAGAGAGGAAAATATTTAAAAGATTTTTAAATATTTTATTTGAAAAGATATGACCAGGACCGGGACTCGAACCGGGATTTTCGAGTCCCGGTCGTGGTCATATCTTTTATTTTTAAATAAAATATAAAAAAAACTATATATTATATATATAATACGCCTTGATCAAACTAGTGAATAATTTGAAACTAGTGAAATATAAGAGATAACCGATTTCGATCCTGAACGGCTCATCTCTTGAACTACTGTAGTTTCCGATATTAATGGTGTCACAAATATTATTATATTTAAAAAAAAAATTGTACCACGGAGGGTCTTGGATTCAGTACGTAGTATGGCCTTACTGTTTCTTGGACAACGGAACTGGGGAAGTGATTTGTCCTTGATGACGCTCAACCAACACACACCCCCCCTATTTATTTTATAGGAGGGATATGGGATTTTTATTCATCGTCCCATACAATACCTAACATACTTCATTTCACTACTTACTCATTGATTGATCAAGTAGTAACAAAAGCAAATTAATAAAAATCTTAATAAAATCGCAGTTATCCATTTAATATAATATTACCGCCATATTTATTGCTTTGCTACTGATGAACCGAAGTGGCTTGGACCAGTCCAAGGGCAATGTGTCTACAAACATAACTTCACTTTGTTAAATTACTGGTGTTGGTGAGTTACTCTAACTATGTTGTCTCTGAAGTATTTGTGACTTTGAATATGCCGTAATTTGTTAGTATAATAACACTAACAACCTTCAACATATGGGCTACTAACATCCTGTCGGTACCCTACTTTTTTGTAAACATCCCTAAAACTAGACCTGGTGCCCTTGGCATATTTCTAGCCTACCATATTTCATGACATCTCGTCTATTTTTTTTTTTATCACATGCTATGATTATACTATTGCCTTTGTCATTAATATTAAATAAATAAAAGGCTTAACGAACCCGCAGGCTCGATGCCGATACCACCAATCTATGTTTACAAACCTCCGTCCACGGAGCACCACCCAACCCAAACTTGCTAGATCATTCCTAACGCAATCCTCCCACCTACCCTCGGTCTACCCCTCAGACGCTTCCCAGTCGGTACAGCGTCTATTAACATCTTGGGAACTCGTTTGTTACTAAGCCCAGCAACTTTACATGCCCATCTTAATCTTCGCGGCGCTATCACCTGAATAATATTTACCGGATGCATGCTTCGCAATTCCGCGTTATGAAATCTCCTATATTCCCCGGTGGTCTCATCCTTTTTTGGACCGAATATTCTACGTTAAACCTTATTTTCGAATACCTGAAGACGTTTTTTATCCTTTAGCATTAGTGGCCAAGTTTCACATTCATAGAGAAGAGATGGAAGGATTATTGTTTTATAAATGCTGATTTTTAGATTTCGGGACAAAAGACGCGAGCTTAGTAATTTCGAGAAAGAATAATAACAAGCATTTCCCGCCTTTAGTCGCGCCATTATTTCTTCTTGAATTTCGTTTTTTCCAGTTACCATTGTCCCTTAGTACTTAAACATCTCCACATGCTCGAACTTACTTCCTCCTACAACAATATTACCAAAATTTCGCCCTTTCCTGCTACTGACCATATACTTAGTCTTACATTAATATTATGCCACCCTCAAATAACTAAAGGGCATAGATATGTGTAAAAAATATTCAGCACTTAAAATTGTATTAATCAAACAGTAATAATGGAATAGTGACCAAGACCTATTTTTGTTTCGCTTAGCCTCACCTGTATTCGGACGATGCTACAGTGGGAGGTATAGGTATAATTAGGATAAAGATCTTCTGCAGCTATCATCCACTGCACAGGCTTTGAACCACCATTTTACGTTAAATTTGAAGGACGGCATTTTTTACTCCAAAGGATTTTTTCTACCCTTTTTGAGAAATCCTAAAACCAACTGACGTGCTGGGAACCCACAATCTTTAGATCTATTCTACCAAATACACCAATTAAGCTTATAAATATATGAGAAAATCACATTTAAATGAAACTTTATAGATAATAAAATATGTATTCTCATACATATATATATATATATATATATATATATATATATATATATATTATTATATATATAATATATATATATATATATATATATATATATATATATATATATTATATTATATATATATATATTAAATTTATATATATATACATGTGAAGTGGAGTGGCTCAGTGGTAGAGCACTGAGTTGCTATGTCGAAAATCCTGGTTCAAATCCCGCTCTAGGCAGTACTATTACTTAATCTGTTTGCAACGGGAGACGGATCATATGGGATCTAAGACCCTCCTGGGGTCCTATATAATATTATGAAAATAGGATAGCCGAAATAAGGGGGAAAAACTGGTGGTTGAGCGTGATCTTGAACAGTCACCTCCTTGCATAACCGTTGTTAAGGCCAGATGAAGTAGTAACCTTATAAAGTATTATTAATTTTAATCATAAAAAAATTAAATCATTTTTTCTTAAAAGAAAGAGCATTATCTTTTCTTATTTTTCACATTTTATTTAATATAATAATTTAAACGTTTAATTTCATAATTGTTTAGAATAATTTAAAAGGTAATTTTATTTGGTTTAGATATAAGTGTAATATTTTTAGTAAGTGTGAAAACATATGTTATAAAAGTGAAGAGAGAAAAACAAAAGAGAGTCGATCGGCTTTTGTTCGCTCCGGCTAGACCGAGCCAGTGTATGTTGACGCGAGCCCTTAGCCGTGCACATCGTTTGCTCTAGAGGAGCCCAAAGTTGTGTTTTGTGAATTTGAAGACAGTGTTGACGCGAGCCCTTAGCCGTGCACATCGTATGCTCTTTAGGAGCCCAAAGTTGTCTTTTGTGAATTTGAAGACAGTGTTGACGCGAGCCCTTAGCCGTGCACATCGTATGCTCTAGAGGAGCCCAAAGTTGTCTTTTGTGAATTTGAAGACAGTGTTGACGCGAGCCCTTAGCCGTGCACATCGTATGGTCTAGAGGAGCCCAAAGTTGTTTTTGTGAATTTTAAGACAGTGTTGCCACGAGCCTCTTGACGTGCACATCGTATGCTCTATAGGAGCCCAAAATTGTTTTGTGCGAATTTGACGAAGATACTAATTTGCTGCCCACCTGCAGGTGTAATTAGTGTAAAATAAGTCATCGATTCGACCAATTCGAATTGACCCAGTCGATCATCTCAGCCTCTATTGTTTCACCATCTTCGCTCGCCCTGCCGACGAAAATCCTCTGCCATCATCATCCAGCTCGCCCTGCCGAGAATCTATTATCTACTGAAAACTACTTCGACAGACAGATAAGAGTTTTCATTGTTATATCATTGCAATCAGAAAATCGCATAAACATTCATTATTTTGTAATAGATTTTATTTGTAATTTAATAGAGTTAAATTTACTATCGTAAGATTAAATAATATTTGTTTTCTTTTTGTTATTAATTAGTTGTTGATAATTTAGTTAATGTGAGTAACTTCATTTTCTCATTATAAAAGCGTTTAAATTGTTCTTTAATTTAATTAATTGTTTTTTTTTCATTCTCAAAAATATTAGTTATTTAATTTATGAAAATTGATTTATGTTATTAGTTTAATAAAAGGTTACAATCAAAATGACATGCGATCTGGTATAATTGAATCAGACATTTATTTTCCTTATTCATTTCGGAGCTCTCATCGAAAGGTCCAATAAGTATTTCGAGGTTGCTCAAACAACCGTTGTCCATGAAACAGTACAGTCTCTATCTACCATGTACCATGTACTGAACCCCGGGATGTAGTGGAACAGGTTTTTTTCATTTATTATTGCTTCAAAATTGTAAAGAACCTATAAAAATGAATAAGTTTTGTTTTTATTTTTGTAGTTTATAATGAATGTTGTTTATTTTATTTAAAACTAAAAGTGGAAAAACTATAGTTTATTTATATTTATTTTAATAGAATGTTTTTGTAGTTTATGACGAATGTTCTTTATTTTATTTTATATCGTTACTATTCTGTAACGTATATTTTGGAGCAGAACTCCATTTTACCTCCTGTGGGAGAGGCTTTTGTCATAAACACATGTTGTCAATAAAGCTTTAATATTATTATATCTATATATCTATAGATATAATAATAATTATATCTATATCTATTATATTTAATATATCTATCCATCTATATTTTCTTCTCGCATTTGCGGGTTCAAAACAGAGATGGGGGACAAGTCCAACCATCTGCAGTTATTATTTTTAGTTTTTATATTTTTCATTTCTAAACATTCAGAAATTTTTTAACGATCCTGGCTGTGTCTAGGAGAACTGCCTGTTGAGACTCCTTTAAAACCTCGACCGGAATTCCCAGTTTCTCAATACCCTCCATCTTGGATTCAGGATCTAATCCATTCATGGATATTATAATAGGTGTTACTACCACGCTTTCTATATTGAATAACTCTTTAAGCTCAGCCGCAAGTTCTTGATACTTCCGAAGTTTCTCTCCAATAGTCCAATAGGTTTCATTATTGTCGTTAGGGATCGCAATATCAATTATACTTGCTTTCCTCTCACTCGACTTTATAAGGAGGATGTCTGGTCTATTATGATTCACAGTGTGGTCTGTTATAATGGACTCATCCCAATATAGCTTAAGGGGATCTTTTTGTAGTAGTCTATTGGGTTGATACTTATAATATGGTGCCTTTACATCAAGAAGGTTATTTTTCACCGTCAGGGCTTGATGCAAAATTTTGGCCACATTGTTATGCCTATTCAGTGCCAGCCAACACTCCACATCCACCAGTGATGTGTTGGATTGACTCCAATGTAGCCGAGCATAGCCGACATTTATCTGGCGTTGATGCGTCTTTAAAACAGGCCTTCTTATATGATCTGGTGGCGATAACTTGGTCTTGAATGGCGATAACAAACCCCTCTGTCTCGGAGAATATCTTGCCAGCCTTTAACCAATCAACTGGCATCTCCTTGTCAATGGAGCTATCATTTAATTTGTGATAGAATCTACCATGTAAAGACTTTGTTTTCCATTCTGTCAACCGTTCATTTTCTGTAAGAACTACTGATTCCGCATCTCTTGTTAGATTTAGTGCAGTTAGACCAGAATCCAACCTTGAAATAGTGACATAAACTCCATTATTATTATTATTATTATTATTCTCATAACATGACTCAATGGTATCAGTTCTGCAGTTTGTTGCTTCCAGTTAAATTGAAGGTTCAATCTTCCAGTGAAAAAATAAGTTTATAGTTTCCACTCATTTCCTTTTTAATATTTCAATTATAATAAAAATTGTTATACTGACTGTATATAGTAACTATTATATTATATATATATATATATATATATATATATAAGTTATGATTAGACTGAACACTTACATTTAACTATAGGGAAAAGTATGGAATAAACGCACTCGAGCTATTAGTAGTAAAACTCACCTTTATTTCAATCAACTCGCGTAATCATAAAACATGTGTTTTTTGTTTTTTCGATAATAGAACAAAAAATATCTTTAATATTAGACCTTATTATTACACCAAAATCTTTCTTATATACTCTTAACTGCCCCCCTCCAGTTCCTTCGACTGGAGGAACTATATTAATAAAACAAAAAACAAAACAAAAAAACAATACATACAAATTAGATTGATCTTACGTACTAACTATAAACAATAATAAACAAGAATTGTCCTGAAGCTCATACAAAAGTTAAACAAAACCACAAAAAGGAAAATGATGACTTACTACTAAAACAATGTCTATCTATGATACATATATACCCTATATGATCGTCCTGAAAAAAACAACAACATATACATCAAACAAAACAAAACAACTTAGCATTATACACACAAGGTTTCACTGCTGATCGCCGCCCTCTGACTGGTGGTGAGACACTTTTTGTTTTTTCGATAATAGAACAAAAAATATCTTTAATATTAGACCTTATTATTACACCAAAATCTTTCTTATATACTCTTAACTTATATATATATATATATATATATATATATATATATATATATATATATATATATATATATACAAGAATCGTCTTCTACGTTCTGTCCAGGGTATAGTTTAGACTTGTGGCTTAACTCGAAGAGGCAACCTCCGGAACTCAGACCGACTTAATATGACAAGATACAAAATTATACAGTTCGATAATCATTACAAAAAACCTTGAATTTATGTATGCCACAAGTCAACATAATAATTATTATTAATAATACAGAAATCAGCATTCCCTATTTGAAGACTGATGTATATACAAACGATGTTACCCGATATGTAAATTTTTTCTATAATAATATATTATATATACAACGCAATATCCATCCTCATTTATCCATGAGCTCCATGAGATGGACCAACATATTTGTCTTGTTGCACAAAACTAAATGGAACTTGGTTCACTGACATGTGTACAGCTTCGTGGTTTATTTGCACCGTCAATTGCGCTGTTTTCACAAGAAGACTAACGGACTGTAGGGTAGGAATAAATTCACTGAGAATAATTCTCGCGATATTGGACAAATATTCTTTTTTCCGAATGGCCTTTACAAAAAAAAAATAAAACTAGGGCAAGCAAACTGCTATCTCAGCTTACTCCATTAATAAAAAAGAGATATAAGTATAAAAAACGATGTAAATCAACCCCCCCCCCCAGTTTTGTGCCGTTCTGTTTTCTTTTGATTTTAATAACGCCTTTTTTGCATCTATAATTCATCCTAGGGTTTTGTTAATTTCATAAAACTATTTCAGCTTTAAAAACAACTATTATTTATTCTATTCTTTTTATTTGGGCAGACAATTTCTTATATCAATAGATAATATTTTGCTAGCTCATATGAAAAGAATAAAAATATGACTCACTATATTATTTTAATAAACATAAAACGGTTTATTTATTATGTTATTTAATAGCTTTATAACATAGAAGTATGATTAAAAAAATATTGTTATTGTCGAATCCACTTCCTGCTAATATAACAATGCTGTTATTGATCTAATATATGGTTTCTTTACAATTTGATACGAAATTCGTACATTCAATCCTTTACGTTTCACGTATGAGTTTATTTAGCCCCTTAGTTCACAAAGTGGTCCAGGTGGGGCCCCCAGGGGTCCACGGGAGACTCTACGCGGTTATGCGTTGGCGTGACAAAAAAATGGGGGTCCACAATTCGTAAGCGGGTGTCCACGAAAATTTTTCTCCTTTCGATAGTGAAGAACTAAAATGTTGGCTTGACTTCACCTATCAATGTAGGCAGATAATATTTTAAGATGCTCAGCGACTGTTACTTGTAAAAACTTGCATATTCCATATTCACTACAACGTGTCGAGACTTGCCGAGCGCCGCACAGTGGAACGAGCGTTAGGGAGGCCTGGACATTCATTAATATCTCCGCTTCTGGTTCTCCTAGAATAAGGCTATTGCTACGGTTTTAAAGATTTTTGAATGGACTATTTAATTATATGATAAACAGGATCAAACATTTTAGGGGAAACGTGTAAAAATTCTAGATTTGATATTTCGATGTTAGATAATTTATTATCTAACATTGTACCTATACACTACTAGAATGGGTGCAATACAGTATTCTATGGAAAGACAGATATATAGGTATTAAATAAAGTTATACAAAGGAAAAAGTAACAAACCAAATAATTTAATTATTAAACAAAATTAATATAATAATTGATAATTACTTATGTTAGTTAATACACTAGGTATAATTGATACATCAAAATTATAATAAATGTAGGTGCCTATATAAAATTGTTTTATTTAAATAACGAAATAAAAATTTAAAAAATAAATAAATAAAAATTTAAAAACTTTTTACGATTTGTTGTAGGGACTATTGCTCCTATGTACACCATTACACATATGTCGTTCAAATACCACACACAAACTACGTTTCATTGTTAATACTATTATGTTAGATAAGGATTCGGATAAATGAATGTAAACATACATTGGTAAACAAAAGAAAACTTGCGAAAAGTAGACGTCAATATTAGCAGAAATTATTTTAAATTAATTCTCAAGGCCCGGAAAAGAAAAAAAAAAAAAAAATCATTTCCTGGGAAAATAGCACCTAGTAGCAGAATCCGACTAATGGAAAAAAAACTTCAAACATTCTAGTTATTTACTGTGAAGGTAGTTTTTTGGGCGATTTTGAGCGATTTTCGCAATTGATTTTTTTAGTTTTATACCCCAATTTTCACCGAAAAACCCTAGACGTTTGAAATAATCCCAAGTTTTATTTGCCTAAAATATCATATTATGGATGAGTTGTTTTCCAGTAGGTACACGATTAATTTAAGGCATTACCTCAAACAGTGGATTGCTTTAAAAATATGAGTTTTTAGAAAAATTTATATTTCAATTCAGAATTTTTTAAATAAGATTTGATTTCACAATTAATTTATCTATGGATTTTGATGAGATGATGTATAAAGTATAATTTAAAATCAAAATAAAGGACAAATTTTGTTATTTGAGAATTGGTCCAATGTCCAACAAATGCGTTGGTTCGTTCCACTGTGCGCCGCCGCCACCATCCACAACACTTGTTCAGACGTGCAAAGGGACGAAATACGACCTAGGGTGTGTGTGATTGCAATCTTGCATGAACTTGTTTGATGCTTCACCAATATAAATACGAATGCCTAGGATAAACGTCACTCAAGTATTTTTGTTATAATTATATTTGTAACGTTTGAGTGTGACAGGTACGTATTAAAAATTAAATACTGAACTGACTCATTATTAGACACTTCCATAAAAAACAGAAAGCAAAGAAAGGTTGAACTTTTCTTCCCTACTCATGAGATCTTGTTTGGCGGTGCTGGACTGAAGATTTGAATTGGAGGAGACTGTAGACATATGAAGGATGTTGGAGTTCAATGATGTGCAAAGGCCGGGACATGCTTGTACTCAACCATACATGCTTCAAGCAATGGTATCAGTATTTATATGACATAAGGTTGTTAGAAAAAATTAAACTTATTGTTCTCCGCTATAATATTCGAAAAGTATCTTCATTTTCGATGACAATGCGTGTCATTTTTAAATACGAGTAAGCTGTCATACTGACACTGCCTAGAATATATTTTTCGTTTTTTCATGAGACCAGTGTTCCGGAAATTTCTTCTAAGACTAAGCATCCCAAGTAAGCCTCCCATACTGTTTCCCTTTAAAGCAGCCTCAGGTAGCCGACACAATAACATAGGATAGGATTGCCCCCTAAGAGGATTTTAGAAGTGAGCAGGGTAGAATAGAAACGGAAAGCATTTCTAGTGTTCAGATCACGATTCGTGAACAGGTTGTGGAGAAAATCCCGTTCATTCATAATGGCCTATACTACTATACTACAGCATTTCCTAAAGAAAATAATTATTTTTTACTAAGTTAACCAGATCTAAAATAGTGCTTTTTAATGAATTTTAGATTTTAAACTTTTTAAAGATTTTAAACTTTAAAAAGATTTTAAACTTCAGTACCATCGAAGTTTTTAGGACTTACAAGTAAAAATAGAAATATTTGAATTAAAAAAGATTTTTGAAAAATTTTCAGTTGGGAAAGCACCACTCTAGAGACGTGAGCAACCCGGGTTCGAACCCCGGCCCTGGACATATCTTTTCTTTTTAAATAAAAATATTTATAGAAGGATTTATACTTATTTATTCAGCATTTTTATATGTACCTAGGTATGGAACATTGAATGTTCTGCAAGGAGTGTCTTGTGTAAGTATGTAATAAATGACAATAAAACCAGCACCAGGAAACAAGATCTCGCCGTTCCGATCTGTATACCCTTTCACAAAGAACGAAAAATTAAATCGTTTCTTTCTCGCTCAATCCACCATCATCAGAAACTCCATATCCGTCATTCTTCTTCCCCATCGTCATTTAGACCCATTGGTTTCCCATCATATCGTTATAGATGCACTCTAAGAAAGTTTAGCATTTTGCTTTGATGAATTACTAGTAAATAATGGCTTTTATTGTTTAATTTTTTTTCTTGTAACTTATTTATTCTTTAGCTGGATAGTATTTTCTAACAAAATGTAATTTATTTTTTTTACTTTTTTTTAAACTGACTTCTATTATATATTATACTGGGTTTTGGCCAGATGTACATTATATTTCTTTTAAAGTTCATGTTTGTGAAGGGACCAAGCACCAGAAAAAAGTACTTTTCTAGTCTATTATAAAACCAAGCTATGAGATTGCCAAGTAAGATTTCTTTTTCGAAAGAAGAATCACAAAAGAAGACAGCCTCATCTCTCCAGTTCTTCAGCATTTTAGATGAAATACTGATCATTTGAGAACTCAGACCTTGAAACGCAATCAGATATTGGAAGTTATGGACAGTTTTGAAAAAAGTATCTTCTTTATGTGGGCGATAAAATTAGGACAGAAACGAGTGGAAAGAGGAAAATCCACTTAGCCACCTACAAAACAAGCAAGGACCTATTCTTTCACGAAATGAAAAAAGGAAATATATATTGGAAAGGAGAACACGTGCTTAGAAAGTACAACCACGCGAGAGCTAAGTCTAAGTTAAAATTAGTAGGATTTGCCTAGAAGTAGAGAAATGGAATCTCAATATCAGTGCTGTACCAAATAAATGATATCGTTATTTTACAACATGAAGTTTTAAGAGATGTAAATATGCATTTATACGAGCCATTTGACCATACATCTATACTACTAAATCTATACGGCGGCAAGAGTTAAGAGCGCATGCTACTGAGTTTAAGTTTAAACTAATGCAACAAAGAAAATAGGGAGAGAAGGCTTAAGGAATAAAAGAATCAGAGTTGCTTCCCCTGTAGACAATCATGGAAACAGAGAATTTCAATATCTTAGACTTGTTTCTTGAATAGATGAAGTAAGAGAACCCAGAAGGACAATAGGAGTTGGACATATATGTTGAAAGAACACGAAGTAGCAAAGGATCAACTATTTTTATATTTGTCTATGGATCAGTAGAATGGAAGGAATAGAGCCAAACACTCGCTGAAACAAAGGGGTTGGAGAGGGACAAGGAATCTCTCGTTGGGTCCACCCTACGCTTGTAGAGGAAGATAAAGAAGAAAATAAAATACCGATTCCGGTTGACCTACTATAGGAGACCTATCCTACACAAAAGAAGTTAAGTTGTATAGCACTTTAAATAGAAAAGAAATTGAAAACTGTCAATTCATTAATTTGAGAGAGGTTTTTTTTAAAGCATATAATTAGTTGAAATGCACTAAACGAATTAATACTCACTTGTGGTCAAGTAGCATAACAGCCTCCTGTAACCAAGATTTCTGGTTTGCAGCCTAGCAGAGGTGGCGTAGGATTATCTAAAGGGAGTAAAATCTACTTGGTTATGCCGTTTTTCGGAGGGTACTTAAACTGATAGTTCCGAGCCTTTGCGGTGCCAGGTACAAGTTCCCTCTCCTCTATTTATTCCCACTGCAGCTTCGTTCGATTAGCCACAGTAGCATGAAGCGAAGTTAAATGAATAAACCAACTGACCCAAATAAGCCTGATAGATATATTATTTTGTGACTAATAAAATAATATATATAGTAAGTTATATCTTTAATATTATAAATCTCCACCATCTCATATGGGCTAGCAAAATATTATTGATTTTGATTGATTTCTACACAAATGGAAAGAATATAGAAAAGCGGTCTCGAGCCTTTACGGTGTCACGTACATGTCAAAGATCCTTTCACAATTATTCCTGGGTAGGTATAATTTAGGACACCCACTCGAGAATCGTCCGATTGGCCATAGCAGGAAAAAGTTGCATCAAACAAATAAACATCATATATTTTTAGCAAGAAATATTTTCTTTAAGATCGTGTTTCATTTTTATTTGGTCAATCAAATTTAGATTAACTATAGTTGTTCAGTCGCGAATCGTCTAATAAATTAAAATTAAAATCTCGCGGGCATCGTTCACATTTTGTTACCTTGGCGACTGATAAAAAGGGACTTTGTTTTCCCCCACTCCGTCATATCGCACTTCACTTGACTCTTCGCATCTAGACTGCAAGCTAACAACACCTCTCCACTCTGCTCGCCGTTCACCGCATGGAGGACATTGACGACATTCGCCCATAGCCCTAGATCGCCTAGCACCAGATACCAGAAGTACACCCTTGATACCACCAGATCGCCTAATACCAGATGCAATCAGAATTGAGGTGACGAAATTAACTCCACCACCGTAAGTCCGCCTTTTCTCATTAAATTAATTAACCGCAAAGACTATATCATTCCATTCAACGTTCGAGATAAAGAACTCCACAATCAAACACCATGTGGCCTAGATCGCCCAGTGTCAGTGTGCTTGTATGACTATTCCTTTCAGTTCGAAACTTATATTAATATTTCTTTCAGCATCAGTAAAGAATAATTCCTTCAGTAAAGACTGCATTATCTCCTTTTTTTGTACATAGATATAAGTGATCTTTTGTTTGTCTCTTTCTTGATAATTTGTTCTAATTTATAATATTCTAATTTGTTCATGTTTTTTTTTTCTCTTTCTATGTAAAAGTGATAATTTCTGTAATTTCTTTAAGTAAACAATGCATAACCTGTAATTATATTTAGATTTAATAAACCCCACATGTTTCAGTTTCTGACTTTATCATTTAATTCCCCGAATCTATTCTACTAATATATCATTATAATTGTTTATCTTTTTTTTTAATTCAGTCTAATCACGCCCGTACAAAAGTCGAAACCTTAATTTTATTTACTAAAATTCGTCGATGGGACAGCCATTTCTTAATGGTTTACAATTTACAAAAAAAGGAAAACAATCTTGAACCACTTCTTGTGGATTGACCATTAATGTTTTGCCTTTATAGTGTTTTCTTATTATATCCTATACATTAAAGGGATAGAATTACTTTTTTCAAAACGCTTCACTGTAGTCTCCCTATGTAATAATCGAAATCAAATAGCATTGATACTGAGGTCAAATATATACCAATAGTATAAATAATTGTGGCAATCCTTTATAACAGGTGGAGGAAACTAATTGTTTTCAAGTGTTGAATCGATTCCAATCCAACTTAATTAATTAAAGGAGATCTATTAAGTCCCCTATGTGCGGAGATACAAAACGCATTAATTAATATAGAGATAGAGAGTAGCAGGAAAGTAATTTATACAATATTCTTGGGCTTATTTAATTAAAACCATAGAAAAAATGTAAGAATTTAGCGGGACTTTTTTATTTATTTTTTTATACTAAAATCGATTGGATTATCACGAGAGTTTTAATAATAAACATACATACCATTTATCATACTTTTGTGGTACATAAACCTAAGTTTCAATAGATTCTTGCTCGGTAGGTGTTTTTGAATCCGTTTCAGTGTTTACTGTCTTTCTGGCCCGGATAAGATTTTTTTTTGCCACAAAGGAAACTTGTTGAAACTTTTCCAACTCTTTTTCTTTTTCAGGTTTCTGGAGCTGAAACTTACAATGGTCTAAGCCCGGAATCACTTCTCACTATGCTTTCTTTTGTCGTTCTTATTGTGTAAGCCTGGAAATCTATCAGGGTTTTTTTTTATGGACGTTATCGAAAATAATATGGACAAATAAGTGGTGTTGTTAATGTACGAACACCTTTTCATATTCAACTCATCGTTATTAAATATTAACAATTTAAATTACAGTATTTAAAATAACATAAAATCGTAATAAACGGTGAAATGTAATGCTCAATCGGGTGAAAGTAAACATAATCGTACTGAAAGGTTAAATGACCTTTTATTACGATTTTGCATTATTACTTATAGATTATAAATCTTTTATTACATTCTAAATAAGCATTATTACATCAAGAAATAAATGTTTTGAAGTATAGATACTATAAATTTGTTCAAATGTTCATTTCTAGATGAAATGATTACCGAAGTATACACGCAGCTCAAGATAGCTTTGAATTTTTGTAAAATATTAAAAATGAAACGAATAAACAGTTAAAAATTGTTGTAACTCAACACGAAGCGACAACCTTCGAAATAATTACACAAAATTTAAAAATGAAATCTAGTGTGATAAGAAAAGAAGTTACCTTGACATATTCAGCCGCATACTGCTGAGCGGCCCAGCACTGAGCCCGCAGCTCATAGAGCGGACCTGTATCACAGCAATGGACCTGTATCAGGCCCAGTCATCATTCTCAATCTTTGCCAGAGCAGTTTTCGGAAGATTCCTCTTCACATACCTCTAAAATATAACAACAAATAAATGAATACCAGTTCAAATAAACATGAAAAAAAAACATAATTTAATTCTAACCGTAATCTACGCATGAGTTCTGGGGCAGAGAAACCACATGCTGACTTCCCATCCCTTACAATTAAAAATTAAAAAATTCACTATAAAATAAAACAAAATCTTACTATGCGTCGTCCTCGATACCAACATTATATTTGAAAAGATAACAAATACTATACATTTTATGACATTAGCTACCATTTTCTAATTCCTATCCCTTCAAAGCAAACTAAATGCCAAGTAAGATTCTTTTTCAGCAATGATAAAAATATTTTAAATAAAACAAGGGTAATTGATTGTAGGAAAACAAGAAAAGTATTACATATATATTATATAATATAATGTATATATATATTATATATATATATATATATATATATATATATATATATTATCTTTTATTATCTATTAATACTCTATATGTCTATATGCTTCCATTTGTGAGTATAATAGTAAAATTCTGTGTAATTTTATTAAGCGAATTTCGAGTTTAAATGATTATAGTTTACAAGGGCCTCAATTATAATATATTCATATATAGGGTGTTTTTTTAAGCTAGATAGAACTTTAAATTGTAAAAAGTAACACAAAAAATTAAATTGTAATCAAAATTTTTTTTTTATTCGAAAGATCAATACGTGACATTAACATTTGAAAATGATTTCGGGCATATGGGCACCGCGGCTGTTCTTGACGAAGCGCATTCTGGACGTCCAATTTTGGGCCACTTTTTCGAGCACTGCTGGCCGTATGTCACGAATAACACGAACAATGCTGGCTTCCAAGGCGTCAATTGTTGCTGGTTTATCAGCATAAACCAGTGACTTCACGTAGCCCCACAGCACGACCTTGGAGGCCAATTGACAGGTCCATTTCTCGAAATCAACCAAAAATGCGCCTCATCGCTGAACACAATTTTGCGATAAAACAACGGGTCAGTTGCCAACTGCTCTAGAGCCCAATCGGCGAAAGAAGTATACGAAATGTCAGAGTATACTGAAACAAATAAAAAAAAATTTTTGATTATAATTTAATTTTTTGTGTTACTTTTTACAATTTAAAGTTCTATCTAGCTTAAAAAAACACCCTATATTATAATGAGTAAACTCATATGATATTGTATAAGAAAACTTTTTCAAAAATTTAAATAGTAATTATTTTACAAATATTCTGATAATCTGAACGCTAAAGGCAGATTCATTAGAGATATACAAAAATTAGTTTTTTGAGTTCTCATTTACATAATTTGTTCAAAAACTAGACTTCTTTCATAAATTAGTAGTATACGGATAGGTGATGTTGATTTTTAACGTTTAAAAATTTTGTTTGTAAAGTATATATGTATTCACATTTTCATAGTAATTAACGCATTAATTATATTCTGAAAAGAAAGAAAGAAAACAAAATCAGAGGAAAATAAAAAATATAAAAAATAAAATAATAAATTGAATGAAGATTTTTGATTTTTGAATGAAGGTGAAGAGATTGTCCTATTATATGTAATTTTGAAATATATTTACGAAAAATAAATTAAAATATTGAAAGATACTATGAAAATCAGGTCGGTAGAAGAGTACCAGAAGCAATGAAAACTTACTCTTTCTTCATAGTATCTTCCAGAATTCTTGGTTGCCAGTAATGTTACCGAATGTGTAATACTACTAGTTTCATCAAACAAATTGCCTCATATTTTTAACAATGGAATTATTAGAAAAAATGTGACATGTTTTGTATATTGGGATTAGCAGATAGGTTAATACTACTAGGTGAGATATTTTCGACGTTTTGAATGTGGAATGCGTGGTTCAGTCCTATTATTTTAGTTGGCAATTAATGTAATTAACGACGTAACTAAAAGTTTGGCTTTTTTGAGCTAAGCCTTCAGTAGAAATTGTATTGGTTAAAGGTTTCAGGAACGATGTATCTGATATTCCATTTTCAACAGTTTTTTTAATAAAGTCATATTTTGATTTTTATCATGTTTGAACTTTATATTTTTTTTGGAATAGCGACATAGGTTAAAATCAAAACAGTTTCATCTTTTAAAACATTTTCTAATGGTTAATAAATACTATCATTACAATAGGAATGCTATGCTTTACCTGTACCCAAATTTTTAAACTCATCATTATTCATTGTCAAGTCATCATTGTTTCAGCTTATCAGTGACCATTAACGAATTTCTTAATATTTGAAGAAGAATATTTATTAAGAAGAAAAGAGAAAACAATAAAGTATTTCGTGCTTATCTGTCAATAGTCCAATCGACAGTAGCTCCTCACACAAAGGGACTTCACAACACTAGGGAGGTTTGATTTTTGATCGGCCTTTCCTACTCCTGTCGAGACAAACAGGATGAGCTATTTCTATGGTTTACCATCTACATTTCTAAACAGAGCGAGATAACAAAAGAGAGTTGTTGTTGTCAAACCTTTCAGCCATGTTAACACCTCGAAAACCGTACAAAAACACAACCTTAAATAAACGGTTGCTGAGTCTAGTTTACGACAAACTTCCGGATCATTAAATAACAAACGTTAACTTCAATGTATAAATTTAATAGATAGCATAAATATTGAACAATGCCATTAATAAAAAACATTACCATGAATATAATTTATTTTATTTTATTTTTTATTAATTGTTATAATTTTTAAATATTTTTATTTGAAAAGAAATTTGTTGTATAAATAAACGGTTTTTTAAATGTTTACCTGAATTTTAATTAAATATAATAACTTTTCTTATAATAATAAATATGATATCTATAGGTTAGCATTTAGTTGTGGTGAAAGTCACTGGTTCCAATGCACACTTTATTTTAAGCATTACAAACCAATTTCTTTATTCTTAAATACTTTTATTTTATATAGAAAAGGTTTGTCCAAGCCGGAATCAGTTGGTTAGAGCACCGCGCTAGAGACGAGAGCAACCCGGGTTCGAATCCCGGCCTGGAAAAATCTTTTCTCTTCAAAATATAAATATTTAATAAGTTATAAAATTAATAAATATAAAATACATTTTCTTTATTATTGTCATATAAGTACTACATTTTTGTTTTCGTATTTTATTGTTTTTTAAATAAAATAAAATTTCTTGTAGGCACACAAGGAAGGACAAAATCTATTTGTTCTCAAATCTTAGACCATACGCTCAATAAAAAATGTCTTCCTTAAGGTCACATTGGATAACTCCACCGAGGTCCGCATGCTATAACTAATATCATTAATTAAAATCATTATTGTTTAAAATCCTCTACGAACCCGATAATCCATCTTGAAAACATCTAATTTAGTAATTAGCTCCTTTTTATTTTTCATCTCCGGACTACCTTCGTAAAAAATATTTACAGGAAATATTCTGATAAACTAACTGAATTAGTTGAAAAAAATAACTGAAAAAATATCAAGTAACCTATTTGGGTGACCTGCTGTACATAATACATGAATGGAAATATCAGTTTTTATCAAAATATGGAATTAAAGATAGATTTGATTTGCTTATATTTGAAAAACAAACTTTTTGTCTTACAATATTAGAGTTTACTATTGTAAATAGTACACAAAATGTTGTAGCGGAAGCAACAAAAAAGATTAAAACCACAATCCATCGTTTCATCAAGAGCTCTAAATGGTTTCTCGCTGGAATTTATGTTAGGGATCTCGAAAGAAATCTTTCATCCGATCGTGGTGTATTTGAAATTAAATGAGTGTATTTGTAGCATCTTGAAATATTAAAAAAATTGAATTCACAAAAAAAGAAAATAGTTCAGAATTCCATTAATTATGCTTACTTTCACAGAAATACTTGTTACAGAAATATTTGTTTTATTTACAAAGTCCTATTTCATGACTCACTTTCTGGACATCCAAACTGGTACAACCATTACTGACTCATTATCACAGAATTCAAAAAATCCGACAAGGAAACGTCTCTGAAGTAGGGTTCTATTACAGTGAGATGAACCATCACGCTGGGAGTGCCTTCAATGAGAGGTTTCTCCATACACGCTTCCACGAGAATCCTTTAGGGAAGGTTTCCCAAAGAAGGTCGAAAATGCGATATGTGCCAAATAGCATTTGGATAATTTCTGAAACAAATATTTTTATTATTATAATTAAAAAAAAATTATAAAGTCCGAAAAATAAATGATTTTTGGAAGTATTCTTAATACTACTTCTACCCACCAGTCGAATATGTATAAATCTATTTTAAAAACTTATTTGGACCTTAAATATTATCATAACATAATAATAACATGAGGTGCTAGTTTCTTTATTCGATGAGTAATGTTCATTTCATCATATTTAAGGCAAATAACGAACTAGGCTTAAAGCTAATTCATTAAACAAATTTAATTGATTGTAAAAAATAACCCAAGGGATTTGGTAGAGTGTAGTAGGAGATAAAAACACAGGCCTTGGATGACCAAGTACGAAAGAAGACCGAGATGGAGTAATTGTTGGAGTAAGACACAGAAGGGTGTAGCAGTGGACAGATGAGATACGACGCCATTTATTAGATTCCTACAGCCTACAATTCCAAGGAAAGTGGTGTGGAGAAATAACGGATAATAGCCTACATCGTCCGAAGGACTCATGAGACATGGGCTTGACAAGTTTAGGAGGAAGAAGACGATGGCATACACCTTTTGGTAGACTTCATCCTGTAGATATGACAGCGCATCCCACATCATCCTCATTTCTGACAAATCCTGTAATTTATTTTATGAAATCTTTAATATCGATGATGTTTTTGTTGCAGTTAATTGATCTGAAACATTCATATGTTCATATCAGTGGGTAAATAAGAATATATAATGGGTCAATAAATTACTTCGTTATTCAATTCATACAGATACGAACTATACAATATAAAATTTTAATTACATGACTAATCAGAAAATTCAGGTATTAATTTTTAATAACTAGTAAATCGATATATGCACTATCGTCTATGGGAAGGAACACGATTCAGTAGTTTTATGACTGTTGATTTTTTTATTGATTATTACAAGTAACTTTTAAGCAATTACCATTAGTTATTATTTAATTTCATTCAGTTTGTGGTAAAAATACGTTTACCTTTTAAAATAATTGAGATATAGCTACATAGACAACTTCTTACGGATAGATATTGTTGAAAAAATAAATATCTCTGAATGTTGTAAATTTAATAAAGTATTTAGTGAGAATTTTGTGAACTCTAATAACAGTCAGGCATTGAGGCCAGGTAACAGTAAAGTTAATCTATGATAAAACCTAGCATTCTAGATTAAAAAGTCAATCCTACTAAAAACAGAATTATGATCACTATTAGTTAATAGATGTGATATAATTATAATCAATACTATTTTTTTTAAACATTTCAAAACTCATCCCTAACAGAACAGCCAAAATATAGATTTTTTCGAAGAATACTATGTGAGAATTAAAATGACTTAAATTGTATTTATTTATAAAGTTTTTCCTCGCCGTTTCTCCCTATTTTATCAAGTATTAGACAGGGGCTCTCTAAGATTCCAAATAATTACAAAAGATATGACCATGGAGTACCACCTTCGGCACCACTAAACCATCGAATTCTTCTCTTAGTCAATCATGCAATCCGAAATTCTTCAATGCTCCTTACCTTGTTACGAATTAAGCCATCTGAAATGATATAAATATCCCTTATGTTGCTGATTTACGCCGATCCCAGTATCAATCTTTCATGATAGATAGGCTTCAAAGATTCAAACCTAGCTACCAGATAATTCTCCGATGGGTCTGAAATCAGATTTCGTCGTGTCCTTTTAAGTTGAATTTGTTATTTGAATACTACCAGTGGGTAGTTTCTCTATTTGCTTTTTTTCCATTTCATTACGTATCATTTAGTTTATTTACTCTTTTTATTATTATAATATAGTCATAAATTTCAATAAAATTAAAAAAAAATATATTGAACTTTTCGTTTAAACTTTAATAGATTGCTTTTCTGTGATGCTTATTTCTGGTGGATCAACCTTCGTTAATTAATACATACTTGTTTTATAACAAGTAATGTTATCTTCGAATACAGCAACAGGGATAACTAATTTAACATTATTATAAGTAATAGAAAATTATACTTTAAAAGTAAGCCGATAGATAAGATCAGATACTACGACCTACTTGGAAAGAACTGATACATTATCGTGAAGCTTTGAAGCACCCTCCCTTCAGGTCTATAGAACAGGTGGCGGCTGAACCGCCCTTCTTATCTCTATCTTCTAAAGAGGTAGGTAGGGGAGCTAGTGGCGAGGAATTTTCTCTTAGCTAGCTGACCCTGTTCCTCAAACATAGGCCATCCATATAATTGAGAATTGATAGGACAGGCTGCAATAGAGGGGCTTAGGTGGATCACATCGTTTAGTGATTTAGTGATAAAATCAATATTTATATAATATATATTAACACCATTCACAAAACTAGCTTAAATACTGTTATTAAAAGGCAATTAATGAGAATTTTTGTCAAGAGAAAAATATAACTATATAACTATATAACTATACTGTTATATTTTTAAATTCAACTTCAATTTATAATTATTTATATCACGCTTCCATTCAACCCTTAATACTTTCACTTTATCATTAATATTCCCCTCCTGCACCTATAATCGCAATACACCGATTTCATATTTTGCTTTAAATATAACGGTATGGAAATTACTCGTGGGACAAAGAATAATGAATGGTAACGACAAATTAAAAGGCCCGCCTAGATTTCAGATTAATAATTTGGGATCTTTGCTATTTGTTGTTAATTAAGTATGATATAACTAAGTCTTGAATTTTATGTTTGAGGACATAGCCACAAGCAGTCTGGCCGAGTGAGACAGAATCGGAATCAGAGGAAATAGAGACAGGAGACATTGAATGCAGATCCAATTGAATACATAAGCCGCTTATTCTCTAAGTGGCTTCCGTTGCTAAGGCTTTTGCCGAAATGTACAAACTTATTCCATCACTTCATGGTTTCTCGGTCACCATGGTAGCCCTAATGCCTCCATCTAAAATTATCAACAAATACAAAGTCCGTGGCAAGCGAATTCGAAGATTTGTGGAAATGGAATTGGAAGGATAATCCTAATTTTAATAAAATTTTTACAATTCAAAAATATAGTGGTTTCCTAAGTTTTAATAAATAACTACTTTAATATTATAGGTTTAAATAATCAATATATATTATAAAGGAAGTGTACAATGCGCGTGCCGCTAAAACTCAGAAATGAGTCCCGGTAAAAAACAAGGGAGTTATATGGTGTGGTAGCCCTCTATCTCTCGTCCATGAAGAAAGTTCCCGTTTTTACCTGAAGGGCGTGCTTTTGATGATATAAAGGATGGAAGTTTCGCCCTCTAGAAATTTCTAGAACAGTCCAGAACACTCGAGAGCATTCCAGAATGTTGTGGAATGTTCGGGAACATCCCAGATCATTGTGGAACGTTCCAGAACACTCTCGAATGTTGTGGAACATTCGAAGACGTTTTTGTATGAGTGGAGCTACATACTGATAGGTGTATATAAAGCAAGATCCGTCGTGGGTTCGAACGTTCCGGAACACCCCCGAACATTCCAGATCATTGTGGAACATTCGAAGTATTTTTTGTATGGATGTGGGTACACATTGGCAGGTTATATAAAGAATGATGCGTCGTTGTTTTGAACGTCATGACATACTATATCAATCCATGCTAATCCAGAACTGGACTGCGAATTCAACGAAGACATCTTCAATCAAACATTCATTCGTCTAGAAGATAAATGTTTAGCGATAAAAAACCAGACCTTAGTACAACTTGGTATGCCAGTACCACAACAAGATGCTTTCAGTGTGCAAATTACCAAGGAAAAAAACTACAACCCCAACGAACTACTTCAATACATTGTTCACAACAGTGTCTCAATGGCAATCAAAAACAAAACAACGTTATCATCGACCGGATCAACAACAAATCTGGTGGAATTATTTACTTCTAATGAATTTATTGCTGGCAGATATACGTGCTGAACAACACGTCGCACTTACACTGGCATCATCTGGCATTGCCGCCACACTTACGGAAAGAGGACGAACTGTCCATTTTTATAGAACCGAAGAACAATTTCCGGTATCTAAAAACTCAAGAGCATCTAGACAAGGTGATCTTCTAAAACAAGCTAAAATTATCTTCTGGGACGTATGCACGATGCCACATAAAAAATCACTCAAACCCATGGACAGTACATTACAAGATTTGCGAGGAAACTCTGAAGGGATGTGAGGAGTTCTACTCATACGCTCAGGAGATTCTCGAGAAACACTTCCAGTTATCACCAAGAAATCAATGCATGCTTAAAAAAAATCATGTCTCTGGCAATATAATCACATATAAATACTGCGACTAACAAAAAATATGAGAGTTAAACTATCGAAAGACTAAACAACAGCACATTTTGCTCAACAACTTTTACAAATAGGCGAAGGCACTTATCCTACTGACCAGAATACCGGCCTCATTGAACTCAACAGCGATTTCCGCAACATAGCCACTACTGAATACGAACTCGTCGACCAAGTTTATCCAAACATTGTTCTTATCTATACCAATCCGGAGTGGCTATTTCAGTAGGTAATTTTAGCAACTAAAAATAATATTGTCAACAATATAAACTTTAATATTCAAAAGGAAATTTCCGGTGAAGAGATAATATACAAATGGATCCACACAATGGTATTCGTTAAAGAAAGTGTCAACTTCTCTACAGAATTTTTAAATTCTTTGCAAGTACCAGGAATGGCATTACATTGCCTTCGACTCAAAATTGGATCTCCGATCATACTACTCAGAAATCTCAACTCACCAAAACTAATACAAAGGATGATCGTCAAACAGATATCGAATAACATCATCGAAGCCGAAAAATTTATACATATATACTCCGGATAACAAAATGAAAAACATTGTTTATAAACAAGTATTGTAAAATAGAAGTATTTTAGTTAGAATATATTTTCAATAAAAAATTTGTAGCTCATATATTTTAAAGTTTATTCTTTTATTCCAACTACCGCGCAATCTCATATCAACTCCCTGAGCGAAGCCGGGTGTACCCCAGCTAGTTACAATATATTTAAAAATGTTATAATCATCGGATTTAAATGTTTGAACAGGACAACGTCTGTCGGGTCAGCTAGTATAAATATAAATATTTAATATTTTCATATCTACATTTAATTGATATTTTATGGAACTTTATGTGGATTCAAAAAATAAAAATAAATAACAAAATTGATTTAATTTCGAGGAAACGTATATTTTTTGTATAAAAATGAGACAAATATTAATAGTGGGACCCCTCCCGCATGATATTTCATGTGGTTTTTAAAAAAAATATATTTAACATAAATTAAGGCTTTATTAATTCGAAAACTACTACTGTATAACAATAATTGTAAATATGAAATAACAACAATTCTAAAACTAATAAATAAATAAAGTAATACTTATGAAATGAATTCGGGGAATGTGCAAATATTTGAGGAGTTTAGATTCAAAAAGCGAAATTCTAGAAACTGACTTTTTCACTAGTCTTATTAAACAATCTTGTCTGAAACGAAATTTTAACGCCTTATACGAGCTTATTTTAGCGCCTCGTATTGTCATTTATTCCGGTTTTATATTATCATTTAGTCCAGCTTTGAACCTGAATTTTCGGAAGCATAAAAATGTAAACTAGGGAAGATTGTGAAAAAGTCAATTTTTGAAATTGTAGATTTATCCGCTTTTGATCTAGAAAGCCTTATATCAACTTCAGATATTTATATAATTGTTTCGACTCTTTTATTTAACTGGCTAATAAGGAATATTGAAAAGATATTATATATATTTAAACAAATTAATGTTGATAATTTAGGATATATCAAATAAAAGTATTATTATTGAAATGTTAATATTGGACGTATATTTTAGTATAAGAGCTCATAATAACACACATCGTATGTTAATATTCATATTTACAGTAACAATTATTTATAAAAACACTCTTCGCTTGGAAGTTTGAATAATATTCTCAAAGGTAAATATTCTCGATGGACTGTAATCAACTGTACAAATACACCGTTTTTTTTTATCCATAGCCAAGGGGTTCCACGAATTTACGTCACTTTGTACCATAACCACTATTCAGTAATCTGGTGTTACTCCCAAATTTATATCAGAATTACAGTTCCATCTAAGATAAAAAAAACTTGATGTTAAATAAAAAAAAAATGTATATGAATATAAAAGAGTGTGTGTGCACTGGATTTTAGAGGACAGTAAAACCTTTATTTTTATGACTAAATATTTCCTCTTTCCATAGAAATTTACAGGATTCTCATATTTATAGAGGTTCTTGTTTAAAAATTGCATTCATGTCTTCGCTTGAACCTCGTTATGAACGTCGTACATTATGAAGCGATTCTAATTTAGAAGCCCTAAGTAAGCAAATGACCCAGTACTAAGCTCTAAGTGCCTTATAAGTTATGCGATTCTTAAGTGCCCAATAATTCTTTTTCGGTTGATTATTTCACTAATGCATGAAACGAAAAAACTTAAGGTTGTCTGGCACCCACATTTTGAACCCGGATTGATAGAAAAGTAAAACAGAATTCAATAAACTTAATAAAGAAAAAAGTTTGACTACAATGTTAATTGTTAATGACTACAGGGCTAAGTAAGATGGAGGGATCAAGGTAGCTCATTTCAATAATAGCGTCACTGTTAGAATCTATGCAAGGCTTCTTTAGTCCTGTATAAAACCATCTGTTATCGTGTTCAAAACGTTAACCGACACCAAACATTTTTATTTATAAATATTTCAAATAACTCTTGGTATATACGAGGCGGTTTGGTTTCAAAACAGGTTATATCTATTTTCAAAAATGTTTCAGGACTGATAAAACAGATTAAATTTTAAAAAATAATCAATTTAACAAAAAATGTTTTTTTTATGATCTCTTTTTTAAAATCTCATTTAATACAAAAAATGTGCTGGATATACTTTGATCACAACTTATCGACAACTGGTTAGTTTATGGTTGATACGACATAAATAAAATAGACTTTTTTTAAAACAAACCCCTTTAATTAATATAATTAAACAATACATATACATACTGTTGATTTTTCACACATCAAAAATTTCCATTTGATGTAATGAATGTCACCACAATTGATAGGAAATGAAATCATATGTTATTGATTTTTGAAGGATCTAGACAGTTTTGAAAAAAACACAGTTCTGAAATTAAAACTTATAACAAAAAGATGTTTTTGGTAAATATCGATGCACCTGATTTTGAAACCAAACGCCTCTTATACAAATGAATATTCTAAAAAGGTAAATGCAGGAAAAAGTAAGTACCGTTTTGTAATGTTCATTAACTTCAATACTTGAAGTTAAATTTTTAATTTAAGAAAATTGAAGTTTCTTGTAAAATTATGGATCTCACATTTATTCTAATTATGATTGCCACATTTAATAACATTTAAAAAGAGTTGTCATTCAAAATTTTAAGTTTTATAGATTTTACTAGTTTACCGATATCGCATCGTTTATTTGTCGTGTGCTAACATACGATACGATACTATGTACTGTATGGCTTATGCATTTAAATTTTTTTTTTTTTTTTTTGTTAAAATACATATTGAAAGGAAGATTTTTTCATCCGTTGACTGCTTTTAGTTCCTCCCTACCGGATAATTCAATGTAATGGGAATCCTTTACTAATAAGCAGATTTTTTTTTTACAATTTTAGTAAAAATCGGTTAATTAATATCACTAATTATTATTAATATTTGGAATATCATGATAATAGCTGAGCTATATGGGGTAATCTATTAATCAAATTGTTTGCGGAGACTGACACACTCGAATGAGCTCTATATCAACTTGCTCTAGAGGCTATTAGAGATCTATCAATTGAGAGCTAACACAGTTTCTATGTTCATTCCCAACGGCGATCAATCAGCAGCCATTGAATCCTCCTTCTCGACAGAATACACCATTTATAATCTTTCCCTAGTTCTTCCGGGACGATTAGAAACTGAAGAAACTAGCCAACATACGTTAGGATAACAATGGATAAATGTTGTGTCATATTTAAATTTAATAATTGTGAATATTTTAGGGTATAAGAAATATCTGATCTGTTTATGTTTTAGTAAATTATCTTATTAAATTCCTTCTTG